>CM023487.1:93894704-94280374 GCA_013339685.2 Hyalomma asiaticum
AGGCAATAAGTAATAAGTATGCAGTGACTATGACCAGAGCTAAAACATGTTCAGGAATTTCTGCACGACCTTCACTCATCCATAACACGGACAAACCTGACAGATACGCTCATGCTTGAGCTCTATTTAACTGCCTTCTCTATGAGGCAGCAGCCTCTGCAGGCTTGTGCTGATTATGCACGCTCGCATGTGAATGGAAGCTGTGAAAAAAAGGCTGTCAATTGTTTTTTACAATGAAGTGCGAACACCGTAAACTCAAAAGTGATGAAAGGCAGTTGTATCCACTAAGGATTGCTGTAGCTATGAGCAAACAGCCTCGCTTTAGACATATACACAGCCAGGTTTTGTAGAGCCAGCAACCAAATGTCAGTAGCACTTTCATATTTGCACTGTCTTTGCATACAGGAACCAGGCCCATAGCCGGGGGGGGGGGGGGGGGGTGCAGGCGCCCTAGCCCCTCCAGAAATTTTGGTTCCGACAAACTTGCTCCCACGAACTTGCACATGTTTAAAAATGGTTCCCATCGTTCATCATTACCTCCCTCTGCCTCAATGTATACAGTGTCAAAGTCTGAAAAGCTGTAGTCCATAATTAGCTCAGCATGTACCATCCAGCCCAATTCAGCCAATGGCAGATCCAAAGGGCGCGTCCGGATGTCCTGAAAACCTTCCTCATTTATGAATCTATGCCCCCAAAAAAGAGGGCCTACTTTAGAAACCTACGAAACACTTAGTAGCTTAAGATGCTCCATCTTGCATCTGATAACATGCGTGCCGATTCTTTTGGGTGTTGATGCCTCACATTCAGGTTTACGCATTATACTTCCCATAAGCTCACCTCCTACCTTCCCATAAGCTCCCTTCTACCCTTCAGCACAAACTTGATCACAGTCATTTAAAAGGAGCTGTGCTGGATGAACAAAGCAGAAGGAACTGTGAAACACTCAGCGGAACACGTTGGCATCCAACTTTACTAGAACAAACTCAGTTTCAAAGCTCCGCCAGAGAGGCGGTCCGCGTGGCAGTCGCAAGAACTAGTGGCGCTGTAGTCACGTCTTGCGCCTGCCGTTGGCTCCCGCCACCGGCGCTTGTTGTGACGGCGCAGTCGACGTGCATGTGGGTTGCAGCAACTGGTACTCTTTGTTCCCTCGTAATTTTTGGAACTGTTTTTGCCAGTGCGAAGTGCCTTGGACGAAGGCACATACGTCGTGTACGACACATAGCGAGGAGCCAAAGGATCATTTACGTGCGGTATGCCGACTTGCTTTGCGCCAGGGTGCAAGATCGAGATGCTTCGTCGCAGGCGCCGCAACGATGACCCCGGTTCATGCCACTTCGGACCACCAAAAGACCCTATGGAATTCAGAAGGTGGGAGCAAGCTTAACATCGCAAAGTTGAAAGCTTACTCCGAAATGCAAACTCTGCAACCTTCTTTTTGCGCACGGCAACATTATAAAGCGCTACTTTCACGTTTTTGCTGGACAATAAGTTTTGATCCCTTGGGGAAAATGGGAGTACGCTTGTTCGCAGCACTTACACCTCATATATCTAAGTCAAAATGTTCAGGGTCAAGGCACAAATCCCTGAAAAAACGCATGGCGTCCCGCGAAAGCCCAGTGCCCAGCTCGTGGGCGGAGGAGCCGTCAGAAGTAGAACAGCAAGACGAATGACAAGCGATATGCCGGGACGTAGAATTGCCCTCGCATCACATTCACATATGATCACTTGTCAACTGTTGTGCTACCTTCAAAGCAATGGCCTTTTAGTGTTTTTGCGAGGTAACGAACAGCAGGTGCGGAATATTTTACACTCGCCGGCTTGTGAACGGTTGATTGATTTGTGGGGTTTAACGTCCCAAAAACAGCTCTGATTATGAGAGACGCCGTAGTGGAGGTCTCCGGAAATTTTGACCGCCTGGGGTTCTTTAACGTGCACTGACAATGCACAGCACATGGGCCTCAACATTTCGCCTAGATCGAAATGCAGCCACCGCGGCCGGGATGTCTTGTGAATGTGGACTTCCTTGTGCAAGAAACAGTTGTAGTTGATGAGCAGTTTAACTGCACAGTGAACAGCTACAGAACGTAAAGCAAACAGCTGTTGTACAGTCTAAGCTGTGCTGCGGGCATGGAACATCTACTCTGTGAAGTTGACGAACTGAAGGTGTGTGAACGATAGCAACAGAGTACGCGCAAAAAACTGCTTGGTTCTCATGTAATGCCAGATCTGTCCGAATTGTTTAAGGCACCGTAGAAAGGAGCTACTGCAGACACCAGCGAAGGCAACCACTAAGAATTTTAAGGTGAAGAATCTCAGAAGAACGTTGCTTAGGGCCACAGCAGCTCGCGAGAAGCAGGAGAAACAAAACATGGAACTGAAAGGAGTGATAGAAACAACCTCGGAGGAGTGCCTGAACAAGCAGCTGGGCTGCCTCCTACCGCTCGAAAAAGCTGGCGGTTGCAAATGCATTTCGCAAAATCAAAGCAAAAGCACCGTGTGGAATGTGTACAATGCAGAATGGTTGCTTAACTGCATGCTTGTACGAATCGCCAGCCCATGGGCCTAAAGGCTGCTGATAGACCTGGACATGCTACCACTGCCAACCACGAACCGGCTGGCACAAATACTGGAGGGCATTTAATGTAAATATGGATTTGAAGCCGTCTGTCTGAATACATAAAACATCAAATGAGCAAGCTGCTTGGGGACGCTTGTCGATGAAATTAAGCTTAGGGCATTCTTACGAGTTCAACAAATCTACCTACAAAATAGATGACGGTGTTGATTACGGTGCGATCATGAGGGAGGGCACAGCTGCCAGTTAGCCGACCATGCGTTGGTGGTTATGTTCGTGACCATGTTTGAAGGATCGGAACGTCTATAGCAAGTTTTGTCACCAAGGGCGCCGCACCTGGCCGTGTTGGCCGAGCTTGTGCTCGAAGCCGTTTTGCAGCTGCACAAGTACGGTGCGGCCGTTATTGCCGTGGTGAGCAACGGTGCCGGGAATAACAAGTCCATGTGGCAGCAGTTTGGCATTAGTGGTGCCATTTCAGACACCAGGCATAAAAATTCAACACCTGTGCCATCCAATGAGCAATGCATGCAGGTCGATGCATACAGTCGACCTTATGCATATCCACTTAAGCAGTGCACAAATGGGATGCGGGAACGTAGACTGGACGGACGATAAATGTTTAACTTTCGCAATAGCACTACTAGAAAGCCGCCGTGCGAAACGCGCGGTGGACCGCCGCTGTGCTCCATCGTAGCAGACGACGCGCCGAGAGTAGTGGAAGACGTGCCTGCAGCGCCACAAGTTCACGCAACCGCCGTTCGGACCACCCTCCTCCGCTGGCGGAGATACAGAGCTGCGAAAATGAGTTTATTCTAGTAACGTTAGTTGCCATCCTCTTCTGGGTTAAATTATACAATTACACAGTGGGAATGCTAGCGATAAGTAACATGCATAGCAAACAAAAATGTCCCTAGATGTCCCATGACCTTTCCTCCTCTGTAGTCTGTAAACAGTTTGTTTCCGCGCAACAATACCTTCACTGCATCGCATCAATACTGCTATATGAGAAGCACCTCACCGTGCCCTGCTGAGTCGGTAGTTAAAAACTCTCTTTTCGTTGCTCAGTTGCTTTGCCGGGAAAGGCCTCATAAAATCTTTCCTTAACTGGAAGGCTTCATCACCCAGGAAAGAATAGGGTGCAGCCGTCGCAGTTCCAGGCAGGTGTCCTGCAGAAGGCACACCAAGAGTTCCGTCCATAAGTGACTTCCCGAACTCGGAGTTCTTAAAAACTCCACTGTCACTTTGGCGTCCTTCTGCACCAACATCGATGAGGATGTAGTGGTACCTGCTGTCCACAGCTGCCATCAGCACAATGGAAAAGGTATGCTGAAATAGAAGTACTATCAATCAGTCACAATAATAGTGCGCCATCTTTCGATATACAGTTGAACACATCAATGAAGAAAGCCCTTAGGAACTTTGTCAACACTGAAAGGATTCCAGTGCCCTCGGCAAACATCCACAGAATTAACTGCATTAATAGGCTCATAATAACGAAAGTTTCACATAGTGATCCGCAACATTTTTTTCAGCACATCAGCCTTTCAGTAACCCAGAAGTACCAAAATTGCAATGCATTTGCGCTCATCTTGCCAGGCACATAGGTTTCTGGAAGCAGCCAGTGGTGCGGCCACTGCTGCTTACATTCACTTGGATGATAACTGTTTTTGTCGGCTGATAACAGCATTTTGCTAGCCCACCCGTTGTTCGAAAGAAGTTTAAGAAAGAGGCAAGGAGAGGTAAGGCAAAAACCCAGAGGCACATTGCATGCACTATAAAGTAAAACGAGAGAGGGAAGACAAAAATACCAAGACATTGCCGACACATTACTCAAATTTGCATCCTCATGGTTGGCCAGTAACGCGAAAACAGCCAGAAGCTGCATAGGTAAATATGTATGCCTAGAACGCAAGTGAAAAGTCACAATTCTAAATTGCCATGAATGTGGTGTGACCAGTAGCTCACGCAGAAGTATTTATGCATACCCTCCATCTGGATTTTATAATAATGAAGCATTGAACAGCTATGCTAGCATCTCCAGCTGTATGGGTGCAAACAGTGCAATACCACACTTTGCTAATGTCAGCATCAAAGGTCATGACGGAGTGTGGCACAGTGGTCACGCACCATTAACCTTCGTCGCATTGAGGCCAACAAGATGAAGGTTAATGCTTTAGGAGTTATGCAGCAAAGGCTGTAGTACAAAGGGTGTTCGGGAGCTCAGGGCGCAGAGAAAGATTGTGGCACAAGGTACTAGTGGAATAGTCAATAAGGGAAGAATGCGTCTCGACAAAGTCCAGCCCATATATGAGGTTGTGAGGGCAACTGGACAGCACAGCGAACAGGACGTGTACTTTGCAATCAGCAATGCCTATTCCTGTGACACACTTTCTACTGACAAGATACCACTATCAGCGATGCATACAGCTACAAGTTGTAGCATGCATGAGAACTGTTTTGAGGTAGCCATACAGGTGAGTGCTCGTTAAAGGCACCTGAGCTCCAGTACCAAAGAAGCCGTCTAAGGAGCACCACCCATGTGTACTTCAATTGTGCTCTGGCTTGTTAGGAGCGTGAACGAAGGAATGGAGCAAGATAAAAAAATTCAGCAATATTCAACGTGGCCTTAATATCAGGTACTATAAGCAAGTACCTTCTGTAGAACAAAGGAAAATATTACATAATGCTCTCCTTACTTGCGTAAAACTGTGAACACTACAAATATATTGAATGTACAGCTTAATAAGTAATCTAATCAGTCACAACTAAATTGCTGTCATAAGTAGGCATCATTGACCACCGTTTAGATGCAGTATGTACCCTAATGTGTGAGAGATGTTGAAAAATTGTGTGGTTCACCATGCTTTCTGAAAAAGCTTACCTTGTAGTTGAAGTACAGGCTGCCGGAATTTGGAGGTGCAGTGATGGCTACATGTTTGCCATCAACGGCTCCCAAACAGTTGGGAAATTGCCACTGAGAGGCAAAACCTTGGGCAATGTCAATCCAGTCAGACTCTGAGGGGGTCTGAAATTGTTTTAAAAAGTGTTGTATTATAGGAAGAATTACTCAAGTAATGCAGTTTGAAGAAAACAAACACAAAATGTCATTTACGCCGCTGCAGAGATAACTATGTGGTTTTTAATGACTACATATCTGCCCCCCCCCCCTCCTACTAAAAGCAAACACAAAACCAATCGTGATGTGAAGGTTGGGATACAGAATTAACTGATCTGTGCACGGGTAGGTATCACTAAAGAGTAAGGTTGTATGTGTGGGGCTGTGCTAAGAATAATCACTTGGTTCCAATATGTATAACTAGCAATTGTAGTTGCTTCTAAGAATTGCTGTTCGGCTTTCTTTCAAGGTACCATGTCACATAAACGGGACACGAAACAGTTTACACAGAGAAAAGAAAGCACTGAAATACTGTACAAGATTCTGTCATAAGAAACAAGCTTATGAGAGAAACAATTCATTCATACAGCAAAATCAATCATCACACTGCACGCAAAAAACGTGTTCCTATTTGCAATAGCCTTTGAAATAAAAAAAAAGGAATTTAAAGATTCTTTCACACAAACACGGGTATATATATGCATGTGCTCAATACTGTGACAAGTCCTTGACATCAGGATCACATAGACACGCTTACAGCAGACAAGAAGTTGTAAAGAGACATGGAACAACATATATAATCACATGGTGGAAGGAAGGCTAACTAGCCTGCAAATAAATCAACCGCACCCACACGATCCTAACCAGTGTGGTAGCTTGACGGCTGATGTGTCATGTCACAAAGGTTGAGGACATGGGCACAGAGGCAGACGTTCAATTTGGTGCAAATGGAAGAGACTGCTATATTTTTAGTGTGCAATCAAATAGCAGCAGCCTCTTTATTAACTGCAATCTAAGTAAATGCAAGGGCCACCAGGCAATTTAAATTAGCTTTAGCTACCCGATAGCTACGACGTCAAGGTAGCTTAGCGGCTAGCTGTTGACCACAGCCCATTGTACACTATTTGCTTTTATGCTTGCTGGTAATGTACCTCACTGCTGTTATATCCTAGCATGTAAGATGGCAGTATTACAAAATCAACCGTGTACTTACCTTCATGAAGTGATCTTTCAGTCTTGCCCAAATCATTCTACAGCAGAAATGAATGCAAAGGCGAGCCGTCTCAATGCCTACTCTATATGCCAAAGCAACGTCCTTGATGTCTTGTCCAGACGCAAGGTAGCTATAATGAAATATAATGAAACAAAAATTTTTCTCATATCAGAAAAATTATCCTTTCACAATAGTAAATGTGCCACTCATGTGAGAAAGCTTTTGCTAAGATAAAAACCCTGTAAAAACAAGATGCAGGTGCAACATTGCCCATGAGTTTCCCACAGTGGTGTTTGTTAACGCCTCCATCATGATCGGTAAATATGATATGCATTGTGTTCTAAGCATGCAAGAAACATAACTTGCTTCAGAAAGTTTTATTGAGCTGATATGGACAGAAAAAGAAGGTTAGAGATTGTAATGTCATAAGCCAAATGCAGCGTTACATCTTATGATGCAAGAAACTTTTATTTTCTATGGTAATAACAATATTGCAATATTAAAAGCAATAGTGCTCTCAAAGAAAATTTTGTCATCCTAAGCAACTTTAGTCTCTCTTTAGGAAGCAATAAATAAATGCAAATATGAAAGTTGTATGAATCATTGTAACGATTGTTGCAAGCATTTTTACAGACATTTAACACATTGTTACACACAATTTACAGAGAATGTAATGACTGTTACAGACATAAAGGTAAGCTGCACTAGATCAAGATATATGGAGGTTGTAGTAGTCACACAAATTACCACAGCAATGATAATAAGTGCCCCATTAGGCGGACTTCTGCCTACAGAAAACTTGAAATTTTAAAACAGATTTCTGCCTATAACAACGTAGCTTCCTTCAGAATGTCTGTGTAATATGTCAAGTTAAGCGCAAGCAACCAGCGCTTATACCAACCTCAAGGTTATTGCAAGCCGTTCACCAGGCTCAAGGGGCTCTCTCACAACATGCTCACGTTGGAGGTCATCAACCACAAATGACAGCGCATGTCAAACATTTGCGGAGTCATTCTGTAGAATTTGAAAAAAAAATCGTGGTCCCCCTCCCTCATCCGACGCATCTGCAAGAACAAATAAAATGAATAGTGACTGGTGCATTTTTGGACATGTAAATGTTACTTCAACAAATACGCAGGAGCAGTACATACGTTGGAATGACATTGCGCATTAGTGAAAGCATAATTTAAAGGCATAAGGCTGTTCATCAGTGCAACGCAACATGTAATGCAAGGCTAAATTATGTCCACTCAAGACACTGGGTTGCAGCTTTAATGTCACACATTGTCTGTGCTTCTGCACTAAGCAGTTTACAAGCTAAGAAATAGTGCTTATGGTAATTCATGCAGATTCACAGTGTTACACTATTATAAATCTCTTGAGGTAAGACTGGTGATGAAAGATTAATGAGAGAGAAGTGTCAAACATTAAACATTCCATGCTTCTTTGCATCGAGTGTAACTGATGCTTCTACAAGGTGATGAATTTCCTGTCGCAGCAAGTATGGTGCTGTGAAACCATGTGCATCTTAATGAAAAGGCCTATGCACTTCAGCATTTGTGACACCACATTGTAATTGCAGGTTTATGCAGAACTATGTGTAGCATATTGTCCATGAAGACATAGAGCACTACCCTTACTTCTCAAAGCTATGTGTTACATAAACAGGAGCTCCAAAAGGGAAGGGGTCAAGGGCTCGTTCTTTATTTGTTAGAAACAACTTAATGAGCAAACAGACAATTGCACACACTGCTTAATGAGCAAACAGCAAACGAAATTGCACACACTGCTTCAGAAATTTAGACACTGCAAAATAAAGGAAGTTATGCACAGTGGTAAATATTTGCTGTTCCAAAGGGACGTGTGTGCCTCAGATGTCTTTGAGGTTAAATTAGGTACAAACATTACGCAGGCATACAGTTCACGCTTGCACCATACAAGTTTGACCACCCTCATTGCTTAGACCATGCCTTGTGCAAATTCTAGTACTGACTGACCAACCAAAACAGCCCGCGCAGACTCTACAGTGGCTCTCTTCCAACTGTTTACACACACGTTTAACGACGATCAGTGAAAATGGACATTCAAACGACATGACTTATTTCGTGGAGAGCCGCTAAGGTGCGGTTTAAATTAGAAGAGCGACCGAATTTCCTTACGTGACGGTCCTCAACACAGACCAACTCTCAAACAGCATTCTATCAGTATGCAGTAATTCATGCTACCACCACAGGACTATGAAATATCTAAGTGCATGGTACAAGGCCTTATGACGTTTCACGTGCAATATTATAAAGAATGCGAGCCTTACCGCCGTGCAGTATAGTCCTTCTTCCTTTCGGTGCATGAACACGGGCCGCACCCACCAGCGCCGGCGCTGTCGCGCCTTCTGTTCCAATATAGCGAGCAGCAGGAGCTTTTTCTTCAAGAGCAAAAGATGGTGCCTTCTATCCATGATGTGGCTCCTCTCTATCACAGGTGAAAACGCTAAGCTGCTCGGCTCTACGACATCAGCCAGTCGGTCCGTGAGTCAGCCTCAACCTCCATGGTCTGAACCGAAGAATTTGTGATCTCCACGGCGATGCCGCTGTCGAGCGCGTGACGATTCGGTATCGATATGCATCTACTGCCATATCTTAGGTACTTTTTTCATAACAAAAAAAGAATAGGTGATGCGTAAAAAAGCAATCGGGAGGATTTATTATGGTTGCATTGGCGGACTTTACAGGCTGGTTTAGGAGGCTTCACGTTTAATGCATCTGGTCACATTGGGAAGCGCTGGGCAAGCGCTCGTCTGAGCGCTGCTCGTGTGGTTGGTCCCCCTCTCTGGCGGCGTTTTTGTGTCGACGCCGAAAAACGCAGCGCCGGAAAACGTCGGAAAAAGCGCTCCATGTGGGTCGGCCTTTACTTTTCGAAGTTCGAGTTCACGAAAGGGTACTTGCAGTTGCCTACGCACGAGGCATCGAAGCCCCTCACCGCATTTCAATCTTCCTCTGGCCCTTATCAATTCCGATTCATGCCGTTCGGCATCCAAACAGCCCCTGCTGTGTTCACCCGATTAATGAGAAGAGTTATAGACTGAATACCGAATATCTATCGCTACTCTGACGATGAGATCATAGCCACCAAGACATGGGATGAGCATATTACCACTCTCACCAAGCTTCTGCAACGTGCCAGGGCAGCTCATCTGACGATAAAGCCCTCCGAAAGTGAGGTAGCTTTTGCGGAAGTAAAATTCTTGGGACATATATCATCGGCAAAAGGACGGAAAGTTGAGCGAGTTGGTAACATTCCATAATCAAAAGAAGAGGCGTGCAGGACACGGACACAAGAAGAGAAGTGAACACCACGAACGCCGGCGTTCGTGGTGTTCACTTCTCTTCTTGTGTCCGTGTCCTGCACGCCTCTTCTTTTGATCATCGGCAACAATCTTCTCCAGCCACAAATTGAGATGCTGGAGAAGATTCAGGCGGCAACGAGACCGCATACGAAGAAAGAAGTGCGCTCCTCCTCTTAGTTTAACGGGCTATTATCGGGATTTCGTACCCAATTATTCCGCTGTTGTAGCACCTCCAACTGAACACACGATGAAGCGAGGGCCTAACAAAGTCATCTGGGAAGAATGTCATGAACGAGCGTTTGAAACACGCCAGCGGCTTCTGTCGTCCACTTCACTGACACGAATTTTTGACATTCTCGTATTGTTGCTGTAAGTGAAAGCACTGGCGGGGAGTGTATCGGATCATATCGCTACGGCATGTACTACACGTGGCGATCAGTCAAGTTATCTTTGGGTTACCCTCGCCCGTTCCGCACCTCTATATATAGCATGGCACAATAAACGTGAGAGGATTCTTCCCGTTACGCTCGGACTGTCAGGATGGCCCAACGACCACACACGATACATGGTGTCAGAAGTTAACCGAAGCTAGCGCCTAGCACGTCGAACATGGATTTTTTGAAGCCACCATCCCCACTACGTACTAATGGGGAAATCAGCAAGAACTGGCAGCGCTTCGAGTTGTTCTTGACAGCGTCGGAGACCAGTGGCAAACCCCGAAGGGAAGCAACAAAGACTGCCCTCCTCCTAAGTATCGCAGGTGAGGAAGCCATTGAGATCTTTAACACGTTCGAGTACCAGCAAGAGGAGGATAGCAGCGGTTACAAAACAGTCGTGCAGAAGTTCGATGCATATTTTGCCGGACAGAGTAACGAAGTGCACGAACGCTATGTATTTCGCTCAAGGATCCAGAAGCCGGGAGAACCCTTCGAAAATTTTGTGAGGGATCTGAAGGCGCAGGCAGCATCGTGCAACTTTGGCAGTCTTAAGGAGTCGATGATCAGAGACCAGATCGTTTACGGGACTACTGACAGCGACCTTCGAGAAAAGCTGTTAAGGGACAACAATTTGACCCTACAAAAGGCCGAACTGGCATGTAAAGCCGCAGAAGCAGCAGCGGCACACCAAGAAGTCTGGGCACGCAAACTGAAAGAAGTAGATCTGGTAGGCGTGGCTCCTATTGGCAAAACTTTTTCGCCAGGATCCGCCTTTTCTAAGTGTCTGAGATGTGGGCGCAAGCATGCACCACGAAGCTGTCCAGCGTTCGGGATGAAGTGCCGGAAGTGCCACAAACGCAACCATTTCGCCATATGCTGCAAAACACCCACGGAAGTTCACGAGCTCCGAGGCTCCGAAGACAACTTTGACATTCTGGATGTGTCAAATTTAGGCAAACGTCCACGGGACTGGACCGTGCGAGCTCAAGTCAAGAACCTACTAGTAAACCTAAAAGTCGACACTGGAGCACAAGCAAATTTGCTGCCTTTGAGCCCTCAACCTTCTCAAGATGCGTCCTCAACCGCCGCTGAATCCAAGTAGCGCGGTGTTACGTTGGTATGGAGGAGGGGCAATTCAGCACGTCGGGGTCATACGTACCGAAGTTACACTGAATGACTAGACCTCAGTACTGGATTTTTTCATTGTCCGGAAGGGGCGTCAAGCGATCCTCGGACTTCAAGCATGCCAACTCATGGGACTTGTGCCGCGTGTTTGCAGTGTATCTAAAAGCAGCCACGAATGCATCTTTGACGAATTCCGCCATCTGTTCACTGGAACCGGGTGCGTGCAACGAGTATGCAAGATGGTGTTACGTGACGGCGCCAAACCCGTCGTTCAGGCCGCACGGCGTGTTCCAGTAGCCTTACAAGAACCCCTCAAGATGGAATTGGACCGCATGCAACGAGCCGGCATTATCACGAAGGTGACCGAGCCTACAGACTGGGTAAGTCCTGTCGTTATTGTTCGAAAGAAGGACGGGAAAATCCGAGTGTGCATTTATCGACGAAACATAAATGAGTGCCTAAAAATAGAACATTACATAATGCCTCGCAGAGAAGATATAGAAGCAAACCTTGCCGGCGCGACAGTTTTCTCACGCCTGGATGCAAACTCGGGATTTCACCAGATTCCTTTAGATGAAGAAACCTCCCGAATTTGCACCTTCGCAACACCATTCGGCCGCTACTGGTTTTTGCGCTTACCCTTTGGTATAGCATCTGCTTCAGAGGTCTTCCAGAGGACCCTGAATGAAATTTTTGAAGAACTTCCTGGAGTCAGAGTGTACGTGGACGACGTCCTTATCTGCGGTGCATCCATAGAAGAACATAATGAGCGTCTTAAGTCGGTGCTACGAGCAGCTGAACGCGCCGGCCTTACATTCAACCCAGAAAAGTGCACGTTTGCGGTCGAAAAGATAGAATTTCTCGGGCACGTGATTGACAAAAACGGCATCAGACCAAGTCCAGCCTTGATAAATTGCATGCTACAAATTCCAACACCGGTTGACAAGCTTGCGGTGCAACGAATGCTGGACGTCGCCAACTACTTCAGCAAATTCTTGCCGTCACTCGCTGAAAGAACCAGACTACTGAGGGGCCCTATCAAAAAGGACCGAATCTTCGAATGGACAGATAATCACAATCAGGAATGGAAGCAGCTATGCGACAGTTTGAGCAAAGAACCTTTGCTGTCTATCTTTGATCCTCAGAGAAAAACCAAAGTGTCGTGCGACGCGTCACGGAATGGGGTTGGATCAGCTTTGCTACAATACCACAATAACACGTGGAAGCCGGTCGCGTACGCGTCACGAGCGCTCAGCGAAACTGAGCAACGGTATCCACAAATTGAAAAAGAAACGTTAGCATTGCTGCACGGCTGCGAAAGATTTCATCACTTTATCTACGGCCGCAATGTCATTGCAGAGACCGATCATCGGCCCTTGATTACCATTGCTCGGAAACCACTAGGCGATATGCCGCCAAGGCTACAGCGTTTTTTCCTCCGTTTGCTGTGTTATGACCTTGACTTACAATTCATTCCAGGGAAGCAGCTCGTCCTTGCCGACATGCTTAGGGGAGTGAAACTTCCT
This sequence comes from Hyalomma asiaticum, assembly GCA_013339685.2. Taxonomy (NCBI): domain Eukaryota; kingdom Metazoa; phylum Arthropoda; class Arachnida; order Ixodida; family Ixodidae; genus Hyalomma; species Hyalomma asiaticum. Next base: position 93,907,820 of record CM023487.1, read on the forward strand.
ATACCATCCATGGAACGCGATTTTCGCTTGCAGTGCCTGACGAACGCCTGGTGTTTGGGGGCGGTACTAAAACATGGCGGCGCATTGCAGACACGCACTGGGGGACGCCATCTTGAAGAGGACTAAGGATCTGAGTGGCGGTGGGGGGGATGATTTATCGCCAAATCGCCAAATGAAATTGCGATGCACCAGCAAGCCAAATTGAGGGAGTGGAAGGTATTCAGATGGCGAGCGCACGACCTTCCTGTTGCGCGACCCTCCACATAATAAATACAGCAATCGTTGCTTTTCATTGATGGTTTGTCCATCCACCTATTTTTGCGCCACTTATTCTAAGTAGGACTTTGTTCTTGTTTACGTGTACACATAAATTAGACAAGAATAAAGACCAGAGTTTGTTTCAACGTTTTATTACACAGCTACTGCTGCAACCGCATCCTGATATGCCGTGCAAGCGTAGAAAAACAAAACGAGCAGCATGCAGATCGTACCTTTCGTCCGCCGGGCTCCGAAAGAATTTTATGCCGGTGTGGCGAGAGAAATTTCCACACCACTCAGCACAGCACTATTTGTGACGACGGCGCGAATCCATTCATGCGTCTATTCCGCTGAAGCTTGCAAGCGTTTCGCTGAAACAAACTTTACGATGGTAAAAGCGGCCTTTGGGACACCGTTGGCCGTAGCATACATGGGCGCACGACAGGAAACGCCCCTTCTTCGCCGTGAGAGACAGGACGACTGTGCGATTCCCGTTTGCCACTCTGGGTGGCGCTCGTATTTTCGCAATCTCGAACAGCAATATTTAGGTTCACTTGCATATTAAAAACTCCGGAGTTAATAAGTTATCTGGTAATAAATATAAAATAGAACGACTGCATTCATTTATGCTCGTAGGTAGTACAGCCCCCAAACATTAGGATCGCTGCGGTCATGGGACAGAAAAACCGCGAAGTTTCATCCCCCTGACATGCTCTCGAGAGCCACAAACAGGCAAGCGGGTGACACCGACAGCGACTAATGTGGTGGTTTTAACCGATTCCCATTCGGTTTGTACTTCTCTTACATCTTCATCCAATTCACAAGCCCTGCAGATGTTTTTAGCATTAGTTCCGCCACATCTTAGCCTTGTAAAATTGCTGTGGGTACCGGGCCATAGCGGATTGTATTTAAATTAGATGGCCGACTCATTAGCTGGAGCATCTCTTCAAGGACCGATAATATCAGTTTTTCCAGCAGAGCAGTATATAACAGCAAACCGATATAGAAAATTTTCTATACATAGAGATTCAATGGAAACTATCACAGCTTCGTCAGAATACAGACATTTAAATTATCCATGGAAATCTAAATGGTGTCCATCAAGGCAATCTGAGGTAATTCTCAGCAGGTTTCGATGTCGGGTCCCTCCGCTAAATCTTCACACACACAGGGCTGGTTTGGTTTTGTCGCCCCTCTGCCATTTCTGTCGTGAAATTGAAAGTATAGATCATTATTTGTTAGTTTGCCGCCGGTACAAGTTCCTCCGAAAAAGACTTCTAGAAATTCCGATCAGTACGTTGGGACTAAATTTTACAACTGAAGTTGCTCTTTCTTTTGGTGCCTCAGCTCTAGGATATTGCCACAGGGATGTATTCAATGCTGTGTGCAATTACATACAAATGACAAACCGTATACGATTTTGACAATTCCGGATAAAAAAAAAGTCAATTGTAAAGACAGTCTACTCTTCTCGTGAGTACTGCAAAACATTCTTAAGATATTCTTCGGTACATGTCTTGGTGACTCATCAGTCAGGTTTGAATGGTTAACATGCCCAATTCCACCAATTAAATTCCCTCTAAAACATCCTTTTTTCTCTCTCTCTATCGGTTCCTTCCAATAATTTAAAATCAAAACGTAATCACCTCTTGGCCAATCCCCCCTGGTGGGTAAGTGCCGTAATTCTTAAGGAACATCATCATCATCATCATCATCATCATCATCAAGTGTGATGTCTTCATTAGTGAGCGACCGAACATGGAAGTGGTTGGCAGCAGAAACAGAGAAGGACGAAGAGCTTAAAGACGTTCTGAAAAACCTAGAATCCTGAGACGATATCAAAGGCCAATGGAGGCCGTTTCAAGCAGAACTATCTCAAGTTAAAGGCGTACTTTTGAAAGGCTGTAAGGTGGTAATACCGGCTTCTATGAGACGTGAAATGCTAGATCGCATTCACCAAGGTCACTTAGGTGTCAACAAATGTAAATCAAGGGCAAGACAGCTTGTTTTTTGGCATGGAATAAATCAAGATATCGAATCGATCGGCCATAAATGTGCACCATGCCGAAAATACACATATAAACAGCCGACAGAGCCCCTTATGATGCGCCCGGCGCAACCTCAACCTTGGTACCGTGCAGGGGCGGACCTTTTCGAATATGGCGGTAGAACATACTTACGTGTTTATGACGCTCTCTCCAACTTTACCGAGGTGGAGTTGCTCAAAGACACATCTTCGAGAACGGTCATAAAAGCAGCAAGTGCGATCTTCGCCAGATATGGCATACCAGTTGAACTTTGCACCGATAATGGGCCGCAGTTCACAAGTCGTGACTTCGCTGCATTTTCTCAGCTGTACGATTTCAAACACGTCACTTCAAGCCCGAGGTATCCACAGTCAAATGGCGTCGCGGAAAAAGGTGTACAGGTCGTTAAGAGAATATTAAAGAAAACCACTGACGCGAAACAAGACTTTTGGCTTGGATCACTCTCTTACATGACGACACCGATGGAGGGTGCGCCTTCACCTGCCGAGGTGTTACAAGAAAGGCGACTGCGAACGACGCTGCCGGATGTCCGTTCCGTTCCGGAATTTCCGGTCCGAAAGCATCGCCAGAGCAACGCCTGCAGGAGGACCCTAGCGCCGCTGGGAGCAGGCGACACCGTTCGAGTTAAAGGAGGGTCATGTTCGACCAAAGCACGAGTCCTCGAGCCATGCAATACTCCCAGGTCATTCCTCCGCCGCAACCGCCAGCACCTACTTCCGACCGGTGAAAGCTTTCGAAGGCGCACGTGTTCCAGCAGCAGTGAGGACTTCGCCGAACAAACTGCAAGTTCCAGTAGTGGGCCCGCAACTCCCCATGCACCCAATGCGGCAAGCATCGCTACTTCGAGAAGTTCGACAAGACTGCGGCGGCCACCACAGCGGTTGACCTACGACAGAAACTTTGTGCAAGTGTCGCGATCAGCTTCCCAGTGGTGTGCAATGAACGATGTTTCTTCTGTGCACTGTTCAACCCTGTAACTCCCCGTTAGAATATTTTAACTGTTCTGTTTTGTTCACTCATACGCTACGGCATGTACTACACGTGGCGATCAGTCAAGTTATCTTTGGGTTACCCTCGCCCGTTCCGCACCTGTATATATAGCATGGCACAATAAACGTGAGAGGATTCTTCCCGTTACACTCGGACTGTCAGGTTGGCCCAACGACCACACACGATACAGGGAGAACCCCAAAAAGAGTGTCATGGTGCCTCGCTACGCAATGAATATAATACGACTCCCTTAAAAGCCCACTTTCGGTTTCGATTTCGAGGGGGCGGTTACCTAGTGACGTGTCAACAGAGTCGGACGTGCGTCTAAACCACGTAGCGACAGCAATTCGTGATAGCGTCGCTGCAACTCTGTCGTCTGTGGTCGGTTACACGTGTGGCACGCAAACGAGAATTTCACGGTCGTCCAGCGACTCTGACGGCGATTTCAGCGATTTTTAAGAGACTGTGCTCATAGGTCATCGCAGTGTCCATCGCGCTGGGGCTGGTTTGCAGTGCTGTTAGACGAAAACTTTAAAGCCAAACTAAAATATTTTTTTGCACGCGTTTCCTGTTTTCCGCGTGCGGAGGGCGTTAACAATACATGACTAGAAAACGAAAAATATATATTTTGCGCCGCCGCAAAATCGTGTCAGTACACCTTTAACAGGAGCCTTTCATCTGACGCACTGATGCATCCTCGTCCATTATTGGAGCAGTCCTAACGCAACGTCACGACGGCATGTTACATGCAGTAGCCTATCAAAGCCGCAAACTCCCCAAAGTCACGATACTCAACTATCGAAAGAGAGGCGCTGGCTCTTCTGTGAGCTATTCGGAAGTTTCGTGTTTATTTATACGGAAACCGGTTTGTGCTGCCAAACAACCACCAGCCACTCGCTTACGTCATCATCATCATCGTCACCCTATTTAGGTCCACTGCCGGACGAAGGCCTCTCCCAACGATTTCCAGTCTACCCTATCCTGAGCGAGTTGCTTCCACTTTATGCCCGCTGTACTGAAGAGGAATGCCTGGCGCTGCAGCCGTGTCGCCAACGCTGCGCGAGACCCGAGCTCGAGACTTGTGCCGAGCTCTTGCGGAGACGCTGCCTGCTGTTCTTTGGTGCCGTCAATATCACGACTTATATTTGGTGGGAGTGCTGGGCACCGGCACATAGCACAGCTGTTGAAGCCTGTGAGGCTGTCTGGCTCGAGTCGTCGGGCATGGCGGACGGGAGAGTTAGGCTTCTTAATTTCAGGGTGGGAATTCCAGGGTAGGAAACCGTTTCCCTTTCCCTCTATTGGTATCCATTCCGTCGCTCTTACTGCCCATCTGTTATATTTCCTCTTCATGACATATCCTGCTCAGGTGCACTTCTTTCTTTTAATTGATATAATAATATCAGCTACTCCTGTCTGTTCCCTGATCCATTCCGCTCGTTTTTTAACTCTTAGCGTTACCGCTATCTTTTTCGTTTCCATTGCACGTTGCTTGCTCCTTAGTTTCCTCTCTAGTTTTTTCGTTATCCTCCACGTTTCTGCACCGCACGTTAGTACTGGGAGAACACAGTGGCTGAATACTTTTCATATAGTGAGAGCGGAAAGTTCCCATTCATAATTTCGTAATGCCTTGCGAATGCGCTCTAGCCCATCTTTACTCTACGGAGAATTTCTTTTTCATGGGTAGGTGCTCCTGTTAGTAACTGTCCCAGGTATACGTATTAGTTTAGACATACTAAGGGTTCACTGTTAATTTTAAATTCTTGTTCCTTAGCTAGACTATTGAGCATAACTTTGGTCTTTTGCCGATGCATATTTAGTCCAATTTTAATATTTTCCCGGTTTAGGTCTTCAATCATGTCTTGTAGTTCGTCTCCGTCATTGCTAAAGAGCACAACGTCGTCTGTAAATCTTAAATTGCTGAGATATTCTCTGTCTGTTCGTATTCCCTTTCCTTCCCAGTCTAGACGTTTAAAGATTTCCTCTAAACATGCAGTGAATAGCATTGGTGATATTGTATCTCCTTGTCTCACACCTCTCCCGATCGGGATTTCCCTGCTTCTCTCATGCAGGAGTAGTGCGGCTGCTCAATCTTTGTATATGTTGTTTATGGTTTTCACGCATACGCCAGGAACCCCTCGTCGACGTAGAGCTTCTAGAACGGCTTTTATTTCTATGGAATCAAATGATTTTTCGTAGTCTATGAACGCCATATAAAAAGGTTTGTTATATTGAGCGTACTTCTCAATTACTAGGTTGATAACATGGCTGTGGTCCATTGTTGAGTAACCTTTAAAAAAAACCATTTTGTTCTCTTGGTTGGTTAAAGTCAAGTGTTTCTCTAATCCTCGTAGAAATCACTTTCGTAAATAGGTTTTATATTACTGGGAGTCGGCTAATTTGTCGGTACTTCTTTAACTCCTTTATGTCACCTTTTCTGTGGATTAGGGTTATATTAGCATTTTTGCAACTGCGCGGTACACTACATGCCTTGATACATTTCGTGAAGAGCATAAACTCTGCAAAACAAATCAACAGCCGAGTGCTCTGCTGGAGTCTTTTGCTCACCGAGTACGATTTGTGGTTGAATGCATTAAGGGGGACGACAAAATAGGTGCGGACTACCTCAGCCGCAGTAGACTTCCCCACTGATTAGCGTTTACTGTTGGTATATTATTCTATTTTTCCGTATGTTGAACCACATTTTCACTGACTTGACCAAACATTCGTGGACAATGTCTTTTTGAATAATTTTTTGTGCACGCCACCACGAGCTCTTATAAAAAGTTGTTTGCGTTGCCCCTAAACGACTTTATTAAGTGGGGGTATTGTGAGGAAAGGACGCAATATTTGTGTGTAAACCTCAAGAAACTCAAGAAACCGAAAGTGAAGAAGACGAGCAGAGGCCAGGTGGAAGGAGGCAGCAACAAAACAAGGAAAGAAAAAAAAACGTCGACAATCCCTAAGTGTATCCTTATGAGATCAGAACGCGAAAGCTTTTCTTTTGGCTAGATTGTTGTTGCAGAGCAGTGCTGTAAACTGATGTTGCCGAGGTAAGAGTGCTTTTCCACTTCCAGTCGCGGATTCCCCATTCTTACGCCGCGGCTGCAGGCGGCTGCTGCATCGGAGTGGCGGAGCCGAGCGCGCGCCCAGTGTTCCTGCAGCGACGCCACGCAGCTGGGCGCGCACTTTCGCCAACCCAGCGAAGAAACACGGCGATACGGCAGCACGCCGCTTCACTGAAGCTTAAGGGGCGCCCACACTACCGGCAAAGCAAGCTTGCCGTTCGCCGTTCTGAACTCGCCGGGCGACGGCGATAGTCCTCAAAAATGGTAAGTATTCCTCGCCGGAGAGCTTGCCGGAGGATTTGGTGCCGAGACCCAAATTGTCCGGCAGCCGGCGGCCGGTGCCGGCCGCCGGCGGCGATGTGACCAATCGGCGACCGAGGATTGGTTGCTATGACCGTACTCGCGAGCCGCCGAGACGGCGTCGTCAGCCTGGCAGCGGTTCGCATTTTAAGTGCGAATGCACTTTATAAGCGACCCTGAATCCGCCGTCCCATAGCAACGGCGCGAGAGCGGAGAGGAGCGTCTGTAGCAACGGCGCAGCGACGTCACACCCCACGTGACTGCGCGCGCTCCGCCTCCTCACCGCGGTTTGCGCGGGCGCACCGCTCTCCGCGGCGTGACGTCACGGCGCGCTGTGCAGCTGGCGTCGCTGTGCAGCTTAAAGGGGCCCTGAAACGCATTTTACGCACATCGATTTTATTGCACATTTGCTTTGTGTGGGACTTGACGATGACCGAAACACCAGTGAGAGCGGCGAAATTGAACCGTATTATATTTTAATTTGTACCTGAAATCGGCTTCCGCGCTGACTGCAGCGCCATACATCAACAGTTTCTCCGAGCGGATATGACATCACCATGCTGCTTTGCTGCAGGTTCTGATTGGCCGGGAACAGTAGGGAATAAAAATATACATCGCACATATCGATAATGCACCGAATATAAGAAATTCCAAATTCAGAACGTGTTTTATGCTTGCTAAAGGTACAAATTTGGGCATTACAACTTCATTTTGCTTGTAACTGACACAAGGATCGCTGTGCGGCCCACGTGGTGGTTGTGGTAGGAAGGCCACAGAGGGCAGCACGGTTCCGGTTCTGCAAGATGTAAGCCGCGTTTTGACTGGAAGCAGCATGCACGCCTTGGGATGCCGATATCTGTCGTCTGCTTTTATTTTGAATTTGTAAGTTGAATAACTTGCGTTTGCCTACATCGATCTCGAAAATTCTTTTTGCATTTACCTCAGAACAATACAACGAACCCGTTTAGATGCAAAACTCAGCGAGTAAAATATGGTTTCAGGGCCCCTTTAAAGTCCCTGGGACCTTAGTGCAGCTGTGTGTGTGGCGCCGGCGCGTCAGTCCGTATATAAACGTCCGCCGGCTGCCGCTCGCTCTCTTCTCGCTCGGCTCCGCGGTCGGTGAAGTCTTTCGCAGTATGGATTCATCGCAGGTTGGATCCATCGCGGTAGGAGTTTCCGACCACGATCAACGGTGGCTTCATAGACTTGGCGTTCAGTAGGAACTGTACGGTCCGCGCCGTCTTGCCGGATCCGCTCACCGTACATTTCTCGGATCACAAAGCGCTGGACTAACCGTGAGCTACAACGATAACACCAATAGGTGCTGATCTGTAGTGACGTGTGTAGAGTGTGTGTGTGTGTGACGTGCTCGGCGATGTGTGCATTTATGCATCTACGAAATTGCGAGGTGTAAATAAATAATACTTCGTGTATAAATGTGTGTGTGTGTACAATGCATCATGACAACACTTTAAATTCATTAATTTCACTTTAATCATAACTTTACTCCCCCTGATAGCATCACCCCGTGCATTCGCACTTAACCATGTTCACCCTCGGGGAAATGCTTTCTTTTTTTTTCTTTTCTTGGTACCCGATCGCCCGATCCTCGACTTCGCAAAAGAAAATTCCACACGACGAGTGTTTCAGAGACGTTTGTACCCGTTTTATTAGGATAAAATAAACCCAGATTACAAATATATAGACACATAAATAATGTTGATCAAGAATTTATTTACACGAAAAGTACATGCACATTGTAACATTGGAATTGCCCGTGCCGCGATATTGTGCTCGGGGTGCTGGAAACAGTATTTGCTGTACGTCACCATGCTATTACGAAATTCAGAAGAGCAAGTGATCGGCGGCGTAAAATTAGATTTGAAGACGATCGGACCACATGAAGCGGCCACCGGTGTGGCGCCGGCAAAAAAGCAAACTGGTCGCTCTAGCCCGCAAGAGACAGCATACTAGGAGACAGCGCACTAGCCCGTGTGGCACTTACCTTTCAGTGCGCAATCGTGGCTCACACAGACCTACAATACGACACGAACACACAGATGCACGTGGTTTTGTTTTTGCGATCAGCACTTTCCTGCATGTATAGAACACGCCGCTTGACAACACCACTTACTGCACGCACAGCGCTGTTTTTCAATCAAGTCGAGCAGCAGAGCTAAACTTGAACGGTCGTCGATGTGTCGATATATCCAGCTTGGTTCCATTTCAAACATTCGGTGTCGTGCCTAAACAGTACGCCGATGTCGTAGTAGGAGGCAGCACACCAGGTGATTACATCCACCGTCGTTACGATATATCCGTGTTCGTGCCGTCATCAGGCGCCACAGCTTCACAATTTGTCACACAAAAAAGCAACCCCGACTAAGTTCGCGGCGTCGACGCATAGACAACGCAAAGCGAGTGAAACGTCGCCTCCACACGATCATGCAGCGACTGTGCGAGACTCGCAGCGCGCACAACGTCGCCGTCTGTTCGTGTCACGTGACTGCCGCGCCGGTGAAACGCGCCGGTGTGCAGTGTGGACAGCGCTCGCTCGGCTGCCGTCTCCAACCTCCGGAGGCCGGCGCGCCGTTACGGCGAGCTTGCCGGTAGTGTGGGCGCCCCTTTAGTGCAGCGCGCTCTGACTGCCGCTGCGGCGAGTGTTGGCACCGGCGTCACATCCGGCGGAAGAGGTCACGTGCTTTCCGGGCACGGCTTTTGCGGACGCTTTTTGTGCGGATGGCAGCTGGGCCAAGGTCTATCCAAAGCGTGCTTCTAAATGAAGGCCGTTGATCCGTGACGTCATCAACTCACGTGACCTAAAACCTAGGGACAGAATTTTCTGGGGATTTTTCACGCTTGCACGGCTAGGGAGCCAGCATGACTGCCTGTCATGTAGGCTCCCTAGGTACAGCGAGTTCGAATCGTCGTGGTTCGGAGGTTCGGATGGTGCCAGTCGCGTGATCTTCAGCGTGGTTCGGTTGTTGGATGGCTCGACGGTGTCCTTCGACGATCGACGGATCTCTCGCTGGTTGTGCCAGAGTGAATGGACGTTCATCATATCGCTTCCATCATTTCCTGGTTCCTGTGCCCCGCTAAATCCTTCCAAGGACTCACCAAACCGCTCAACGGATCTAGTAGGATGTGACCAGAAACCTACCAACGTAACCGCTACCATCTTTTGGATGTTTCCGATGGTCTGCGCTGGTAACGGGACTAGTCGGCACGGGTTCATTATTGTGAAACGGCGCCACAAAAGTAAGACGAAACGCCGAAAGGCCAAACACCTGCGCCTAACTCTCAACTGGGAGTTGAGTTCGGCGCTTGTGTCTTTTCTTTCCGCGTTTCGTCTTACTTTCGTGGCGCTGTTTCACAATAATGAACCCAGTGATCTGTCCAGTACGTGACACCGCCTTTGGCGGCCACGACGCTGCACCAAGCCTCACCTCTTCGCAGCTGGCCTTGCCGACGTGCTGCGCTCCCCACTCGCCAGTACAATGAGCCAGTGGAGTGACCGGCGGGACTATCGACCTTCTGCTTCACCTCTGCAGAAATCACGCCCTCTCAGCGACCTCTGTTCCGGTGCATCCAAATGCTAGCAACGCCAGTACGTAGTACGTACGTCGATCGCCCGACGCTACTTCTGCGACCGTTCGAGACGCGTTCGATGAGATGCAGCAAATGCGTAATGCATCATGCGTGCTGCATAATGCGTCCCGCGTTGTGTTCCGCCCATGAGGCGGGCTTGTCCCCGTTAAGCACCCAGCTCCAAGTATTCTACAAGCACTGCATGCCGCACCGGAGCTGCACAATAATGGCCGAACCGCACATCAGCAGCACCCTGTACTTGCGTGCATCTCGGCCCTACCAGCGGCGCAGTCAGGATTTCCAGGCCATTCTGGAATGAGGCGCCAGAGGGATTCATAAGCGACCTAAGGTGTTGCAACCCAGAAGCCAAAATCATAGCATCCCAATCCATGGTGAAAGCAGCTTCTATCCTGATAACGTTCACCTCTGGTCCTATGCTCCCCAACCATAAAATACATGCCTGTGGTACAGTGATGCACCAAGTGCAAGGGCAGCCGTCATGCCTGTACTAATTTCCAGAAGCCAGCTCACATGTACGGTGTGTGCCCTCTCCCAAAAACTGGATTGTTATTGGCAATGTGGTGAGAAGCATAGCATGCAATGGGCCCTTTGCATGCCAACGTGCACTCTTTGTCGTGGGGATCATCTTACTGGCACAGGCTCATGCTAGGCCACACCAACCTCCACAACAAACATCGCTGAAGCCAAGGCCAGCAGTGCCCACGGCCAAGGACTTTCCACCCCCAGTGCCCCATCAAGATCACCAGCTAGCCTGGACCACAAGTGCACCCCAAACATGGTGCAGATGTGGAAACAGCCGTTTTGTGTCCTGCCTTTCTAAAATGTAAATGGTCATCAAGCTGATCAGATTGAGTGCACGCCTGCACATTATGCATGTTGAAGTTCTGTAGATGCTGCTGTGTACAACTGTGTGTTTGGGCACTTTCATATTTTTCTCTCGGCTCTGTATCCACAGCTATTACATATGGCTTCCAAAAGTTCCATCTCTGCATTCACGTAGGTGGCATGCCCTTTGTGGGAGCAGAGATTTGCGGCACCCATTGTCATGGCCACCACATTTTCTACTTTGTGACGTGTTTAGTAAAGGTTCAAAGAATCAACCAACACCTTGTACTGCACTTGCCATTATGTATTGGTCGAACAGGAACCTTGCAATTCGGTTTTACCATATAGCATGCAGGACTTCAAGGGCCCCTCACCAGGTCTGGCCATTTTGAGCTGACAAATGCACTGTGTACATTGTGTGCTCACGATCATGCCTGCCAAGAACTGCATTGCTATACACCGTGGAAGGTGCTTGAATTTCAAACTGAGCGTCGCTTCCTCTCTTCTCATATGCATCATGCGCCAAGAGGAGAGGATGATGCTCCGCACGTCCACGTGTCGCCACGTGACCACAGAACACCTCTGCAGCACTAGAAACCATGCTGGCAGCCTGAACCATGAATTTTCCTATCAGGAAGCAGCAGTCCTTGGAGAGGACAAACAGCTTCGTGCTTTTCGCCTTATTTTTTTCGCCCACATAATCGGTATGTGGTGAGGGCGTCGTACTGGTGGTGACCCTCGCCTTCTGAAATCCCGGTTTTGCACGGTTGAAACATTTGTGTGTCTGCTAATAATAGACCAATTTCAAGTATTCTTGTGGTAGAACACTCCTTACGGGGCACTTCCAGTTTATAACAAAAATTTGCCATGTGGCCTGGTGAGATCTTTAACTGGTGGTCACACGGGTAACTGTCAAGAGCTATCAAAAATCGTTCAGCTATACAAATTCAAAACTTCTTGTAGCGCGCTTCTGCTTTTTAGCCATTTCCTTATGAAAATCGAAGATAGCTTGTTCCTACTCTACCTGTATCTGAAAAAATGCAGCGGTGCTTTGCTTGTGGCCTATCGAGATCACTTGCAAGGTATTAACCTTGTTGACGAGACGACATGCTTTTTCACTCACCATCACTTGCAAGATAAGACTGAGAAAGACTACATTTTGTACTAATGAGACTGTCCACCAGCAGTGCTGGCTTCCACTCTCTGTCACAGTGCAATTTGCAAGATGGATTTACAAAAAGAATCACATGTACAGTAGTCCACTGCTGGTGCCCGCAGTTTCAAGTTGATGCCTCAATCTTGCTTCGTGGCAGCCAGTTTATTGATGTCATGGATAAATATGTTGCCTTATACTGCATCTGAAAGCACAGCATTTTATGAACTTAAGTGTTTCATTAGGTTAAAGTATAACTTTTTTTTTCTGCAATCAAAGTGGTTCGCATTTTTAACCAACTTGAAATAGCATAGTCAAAAGAAGAGGCGTGCAAGACACGGACACAAGGTGAGCAGTGAACAACACGACGTTCGTTTCGCCGTTCGTGTTGTTCACTGCTCACCTTGTGTCCGTGTCTTGCACGCCTCTTCTTTTGACTATGGACTGTTACCAACTCGCTCAACTTTCTGTCCTTTTGAAATAGCAATTTCTCTGCTATCAACTCGAAGCCACATTTTTGGGTCTAGTCAAAATGGATGTTTTTCAAATCGGTGCATTTCATGTCTTTTCTAGGGGAGTGGTTTTGATGTCATTGTTTGCCAATTGTCAGGAAGCATTATGGTTTACTCCTGTCGTTGTTGAACAACAGCCTCTTATGCCGAACCAGAAATAACTCACTCTAGTCAGCATTCATTTTTTTCTGTATCTGTAATAAAAGCAAGAAAAGTTTTTATCCCAATGCTAAAGTAAGGTACAAATACGTTGACACAAGAGAACAGAAGCGGACAACATGAACGCCAACTATCAACTGAAGGGGAGCACTGTATCGTGCTCAGTGAATGAAACTCGATACTCGGAGCACATGGCTGCCAATGCTTTCTACGTCATAGCTTTGCGCTGGGGACACTGAACTAATTTGTTGCAGTGCTCGGTGAAAGTGGGACACTGAAGTGTTGATTCAGCTAGGTCTTTCCGTGATCATCCAGTGCGCCCCAGTAGCACAAAGTGTACTGGCCACCACGTGGTCCGAGTACCGTATTTCATTTGCTAAGCGCTATACCTACAGCTGCTCCACATTAGATGTAAAACATTTGTTCACCCTGCTTAAATTTAATTTCCTTGGAAAGCTACACATTACCGCCCGTGTGACATATGACAGCCTTTAGTCCTCACAGCACTATTTTAAGTTGTCCCATAATGTGTGCATGTGATCTAGTGGAATGTCACGAATGCAGGGATTTATACGCCCCCCTCCATTTGAATCCTCACCCCCCCCCCCCGAAAATTCTTCCGCTAAATCAAAATTCTAAATTAACCCTTGAATCACTGTCTGCCATAAATACTTTATTTCACAGTTTCAGAAAAGCCAGCAGGCCAATGGATCATTGTGAAAATGCGGGAACTTTATTTCTGTCCGATACTTTGTGATCACTGCAGCAGTGCTCTCTCCTGCTGCAGATGAGATGGGTCTTTTTCTTCAATCCTTTTCTGGAGTTTTCTCTCTTGAATAATGTTGATCTCTCTGCCAAGTGGGAAAGCTCCTTGTAATTATGGCACTTCTGCAGGAAAAAGAAGGTGTAAAATGTAGCTGGGCAACCATAATTGCTTGAAAAACATTGTGTATTTAATCACAAAAAGCACTAGTGCTGCTGTGCAGTAAATGTAAAGCTCAATAAATGTAAAATTCTACCATTATTTAGACCTTCTCACTGCAGAAGCCACCTACTGGTCTCTGAATGCTGAAACAATGCCTGAGGCATGCGAGAATATCAGGGCAATGATTACGTTCATTGTACAGGCCACTACATGAACATGATTCTCAGCAGCTACCACTGATTGGTGTGCCCATCAAGGTTCCATTTCTTGACGGGACAAAATATAAATGACATCACAATGGTCACTGTAACTTGGTTTCAGAGTGTAAAAGAAGTAACATGTTTGCACGCTCAAGGAAACTCTTGACAGGGGACAACCCTCTTGTGTGAAAAGGTGTGTATGCGGGGGTACTTGTGTACATGTATAACGAGAGGGAAATTGATCAAGGGCTTGTTTGTTTGATACAATGTAATGAATCCCATCTGCAGTGAGGCCAAGGAAGGCATAGGGCAAATTATATGTAGTTTTTAGCTGTAGTGTAGTAATCGCACATAAATGAAAGGAGAAGTTTTGCTTCTCTCTAACTACAAGGCCGTAGCACTCCCAAGAATTCAGCAGCCGCTTTCAACATATTGCAACGCAGGCTCTAACGCCGATCAACGGACACAGAATTATCGCGGTGCTTCCGTGAGCTTGAGCTAGGTTGCTACGCATCCTTTTCTCACTTCTTGGTTTACACCCTCCTCCCCCACCCTCCTTTTTTCTATCTCCCTGAGACAACCACCTTGCCGCGGTAGAGAGAGAGAGAAAAAAAAGGGAAAAATAAAGACAAGATGCACACTGTCAAAACTAAGCATGATCGAGGGAAGAATATGGCAGAAACAGACGTGACACAGTCGAGACGATTAGCCATGCCTTCCTGGTATTTAAAATCAGCAAAAGTGCTGCATCATGGACACGTTGAAATTCATCGCGTCACCATTCGCGAGAGGGCGCAGCAGGAATCTGTTCTTAAACACATCGGCAACCGGGCAACCCAGATGACTTGGCCATGCTTTTGTAGTTAGACCAAGGAGTCCCGAGTTCGAATCCTCGAGTGCAATTTCTTTTTCTGTGTCTTTTGTCTTTTCTCTACGCTCCTGAGGTATCTTTTCATTTCCCTCTTTCCCTTCAACAATTATACCCTCGCCTGACTTAACCACACACTGCACCACCTCCCCCGACGGAGCATTTGGACAAATGATGCATACGGGCTCCCACCACCATCATGGCTCATCTGCGTTACTCACCTGACCACCAGAACAGGAACTGGCCTTCCTAGTGCAACACCATGACCAACACCTCCCAAGTGACCGAACGAACCAAACCTTGGACCTACGACGGCATCAACGGAGCTTCTAGTCGTGGATGCGACCGCACGGGTATGGGAACACAAGACTCAAAAGCCTCTGGACTCGGACAGGCCGTCATTGTAAATTAAACATAGCGACACTTAACAACTCTTTCAAGTGAAGCCAGACTAGCTGAACTACTAGAAGAATTAAGGGGTATTAATTGGGATATCATTGGCCTTAGCGAGGTTAGGAAACCAGGAGAAGGGTACTTATAGCTTATTGAAGGTAATGTTTTCTGCTACAGAGAACCGCCAGAGAAGCACGAGTACGGCGTGGGATTCCTTATACACAAAGACATGGAAGGTAACATTGAAGAATTCTATAGGATCAATGAAAGGGTAGCAGGTGTCGTGATAAAATTAAATAGGCGATACAAACTAAAACCAATACAAGGTTACGCACCAACGACCAGCCACAATGACGAGGCTGTAGAAACAGCAATGAACAAGGCACACACCCAATATACGATTGTTATGGGGGACTTCAATGCGAAAATAGGAAAGAAACTAAGAGGAGAACAGGCAGTCGGGAACTACGGAGGAGATAGGAATAGCAGAGGAGAGATTCTAGTGGAATTCACAGAAAGAAATCGCCTCCGTGTAATGAATACTTTAAGAAATGCAAGAAAAGGAAGTGGACATGAAAAAGCCCCAACAGAGAAACGAAAAATAAAATAGCTTTCGCAATGTGCAGTGATCCAGGTATATAGTACAAGACACGGAAGTAGTTAATAATGTAGAAATTTGTGACCACAGAATAGTAAGGGCGAAGATAACCCTCAATCTAAAGCCAGCAAGGACAAAGTTAATCACGTGGAAACAGGCCACCCTCGATGGCGTAAGGGCGAAAACAGAAGAATTTAGAATTGCCCTTAAGAACAAGTGTGAGGCTCTAGGAGAGGAAGAAAATTGGGATATAGAGAAGATGAACAAAGATATTACTAAGCTGATCCCCAAAGCAGCAATTGAAGTAGGGGGCAAAGCATTGATACAAGATGTGAGTAAGCTCTCTGAATCTACTAAAAATTTAATCAAACAATGCCAACAAATGAGAATAACTAAAGAGAAGATAGAATTCGCTGAGCTGTATAACCTCATCAATAAAAGTAAAGTCGGGGACATACGTCACCACAATGTGAAATAAATAGAAGGAGCCGTCAGAAAAGGAGTCAGCATCAAAACAACTAAAAGGAAGCTTTGCGCGGGAAAGAACATTTGCTAACTTCAGTGACATAGCCAAGGTGGCCGAGGATTTCTGTTCCGAACTATACAGCTCAAATACGAGTCTCCCCACCATGAGAGTATTAAATGTCGAGCAGGACTCCAAAATTCCATGCGTCACTGCTTGACGAGGTTAGGAAAGCAATTCAGGGCATGTCCCGCGGAAAAGCGGCTGGAGAAGATGGCATAACTGCCGACTTGATCAAAGATGGAGGATACCTAACTAGAAAGCTTGCGACACTATACACACTATGCTTCAAAACTCCAAGTGTGTCAGTCAGCTGGACAAATGCAAACATGCTCCTATTACATAAGACTGGAGATGTTAGACTTCAGAAACTACAGGCCGATCAGTCTACTCTCAGCATTTTACAAAATATTGAAAGGTTATCTCAAACAGAATAAGGGCCACACGAATTTAATCAACCAAGAGAGCAAGCAGGGTTAAGAAAAGAACACTCCACCATAGACCACTTACGTGCGATCAATCAAGTAATCGAGAAATCCGCTGAATACAACAAACCCTTCTATACAGATTTCGACTCGGTAGAGATACCAGGATTTCTGGCAGCATTATACCATCAAGGAATATGTGATAGCTACGTAAACACAATAGCCAACATCTGCAAAGATTCCACAGCCACCCTATTCCTCCTTAGGAAAAGCAGGAAAATCACAATACAGAAAGGTGTCAGACAAGGAGATAAAATCTCCAGTGCTATTTACTGCATGTTTAGAAGAAATCTTCAAAAGCCTAGACTGGGACGAGAAAGAGCTAAGGATTAACGGTGAATATCTGAGTGACTTACGATTTGCAGACGACATAGTACTCTTTAGCAATGATGGCGACAAACTGCAAAAGATGATTGAAGACTTAAACCGAGAAAGCGCTAAGGTAAGATTAAGGAAGCACATACAGAAAACGAAGATAATGCTAAGTGGCACGGCGGAAAGATGTGTCTTCAGGATCGAAAACGAGACATCAGAAGTCACAGAATACCTATATCTAGAACAGCTACTGACAGGAACACCCGCCCATATAAAAGAAATCCACCGTAGAATAAACATGGGATGGCACGCGTACGGGAGACATTCCCAACTCATGAACGGAAACCTACCACCATCACTCAAGCGGAAACTATATAACTACTGCATCTTGCCAGTACTGACTTAAGGGGCGGAATCTTGGAGAATTACAAAGAAGCTAGAGAGGAATTTAAGAAACTAGAGAGGAATTTAAGAACCACACAGCAGGCGATGAAACGAAAAATGATAGGTGTTACTCTAAGAGATAGGAAGACAGCCGAGTGGGTCAGAGAACGGACGGGGGATCGCTGACATCATGAACGATACTAAGAAGAAGAAATGGAGATGTGCAGGGCACGTGATGAGAAGGCTAGATAATCGATGGACATTTAGAACGACGGAACGGATACCAAGGGAGGGTAAGCGGAGCCATGGGCGGCAGAGAGTGAGATGGGGGGACGAAATTAAGAAATTCGCAGGCGTCGAATGGAATCAGCTCGCGCAGGACAAGCAAGGATGGCAAGTGTTGGGAGAGGCCTTCATCCTGCAGTGGACATAAGATAGGCTGATGATGATGATGAAAGGAATTGCCTGAGGTGGACGAAAAAACATACATGCAGGGACCGAACCTCTGACCTGTACATAATGTGTGCCATGCTCTACCAAATGAGCTACAATGGCGGGAATTCCCTCGTACCCTATATTGGGTATTTCTGTACATTTATTCATGGGTTCCACACTTATAGCCATGGCGGCAAGTGTGGAACACTTTTCTGCCAAACGGTATCACGTAGCACATGACCACCTCAACATGGGTTGGCTGCTGATGAATTTCGTCCATTTTAATTCGTTTATATTTATGTCTTAATTTCTACAGTACAGGCAAAACCTGCAAATAGTTTCCCCTATGCCTTCCTTCGCCTCAATGTCTGTTGGATTCATGAGGTGTACAATACCGGCATGCTCTTTTACAATGCCAAAAAGATAAGTTACCTGCTATCTCAGCTACAAGTTCATCACATTAATTTCTAAAATTACCCTTTTGTGGCAAATGGGATGAGACTGCCTACAAGATATGCGAGGATTTTCCAATACTCATTTAAAATATTAAGGGAGGAATAGTAAAGTACTGAACTGCGGCATGGTTTGTCAAACCTGCAGGTGCAGCTTTCATGTAGGTGAGATGCCTGTAATCATTGTGTAGGGCAACGAAGTGTAATTGAGCCGTGAATGCATCACATGGTCTACCAGAATTTCGGAAATTTTCACGTAATTGAAAAGTACAGACTCTTTTCCACATGTAAGTAACCTGTAAAAGTGGTTTTGTAGCAGCATAGGGTCACTACGCCATGAAACAGCCCTTACGTGGGGAATGCACACTGCCGTGAAGGTACACTCAATGTAAAAGTATGCAAATTACCTGTACCCCAAGTGAACATTTCTTGAGTCTTAGCGTGGGTTATATGAGCTTACATTGGCTACGCTATAACGCGAAACACCTCTTGCAGGGGATATGCACACTATTGTGAAGCCACACTTAATGGCGATGTATGTATATTACCTATACCCTGATTTAACAGACCTTTTTGTTTTAAGGTGGGTTATATGAGCTTATACTGGCTAGGTACAGTTAATCTGAAATGTAACATGCTTTTATAATTTACACTCACTACTACACATACCTCATTGAACTATACCCTGATTAACTTAGAACAAAAAAATCCTGCAGATCCCACGCATTGTGGGAATCTGTGTTGTGCGAAGCACTAAGTGAGGAAATTGCTTGTTAGACTCAGCTGGGTCAGGCTAATGCTACATTACTGTGACTACGATAAAGATAATATAGACACAAATACAAGCCCATTACTTGCATGATAGTGATGATTCAAAGGGCAACACTTTTGTCAATGCTTTTGTCGCAGCCAAATATCGTCGTATCATCAGCGTAGAGCAAACATTTACAGTGCACGATATAATTAGGTAGGTCGTTAATATAAATTAAAAACAAAAGAGGGCCCAAAATGGACCCTTGTGGTACCCCTGTGTTAATTGCTTTTTGTCGTGAGTAGGAACCGCAAATACTGACCATTTGGTTTCTATTAAAGAGGTAACTACGAATAAGAGACAAAGCGGGACCAGATATTCCAATTGCTTCTAGTTTTAGGAAGAGTATCTGATGATTAATAGTATCAAAGGCTTTGGTTAGATCAACAAAAACTGATCCAGCTAAAGTGCCTTCATCTACCGCTTTTTTTAGAAATTCAGTAAGAAATAATAAAGCCAGATCAGTAGAATATCCTGGACGGAAACCGAACTGATAATCAGTAAGAATATGAAACTTCTCGAGGTTTCTTGAGGGTCGTTAGTTTCCCTGACGGCGAACCATACTTAGTTAAGCGCTTCTCAAGTAATTTTTCGATTATTTTGCTGAAGAACGGAAGCACACATATGGGTCGGTAGTTGGTTACCAATGAACGGTCTCCTTTTTTAAATACTGGGGTAACTTTAGCACGCTTGAGTTCGCGGGGAAAGGTCCCTGTTTTAAATATTAGGTTAATGATATCTGCAAGAATATTGGATATAGGGAAGGCAATTAACTTTATATGGGAAGGGCTAATGTCGTCTAGGCCAGCGCTCGTGGTTTTTAGATTACGAATTACGGTGATTAATTCGTCGGGAGAAGTGGGGAACAAATAGAAAGAATGGGGTAGGCGAGTGATTTGGTAGTCTAAAACTTGGTCTGATGCCAGATCGTTTGAAAAAAAGAAATCACTAAATGCGTCAGCAATATCGCGAGAATTTGTGTGTATAATGCCATTATGAATAATTGAATTAATGTTTCCTTGGTTGCCATTTCTGTTTAGAAAAGAATTCACTACTTTCCATTTTTTGGCAGAGTTACTCCCGCATTCTAATATTTTCTGTTCGAAGTATCTTCTTTTTGCTCTTTTTAACTGTGAACAAAGATGGTTACAGTATTTCTTATAGCGTGCTCTCAGTTTAACATTGAAGGGCTGTTTCTTAGTTTTTTTATAAAGATTCTCGCGTCTGCGCATAGCTTTAAGTAATTTATCAGTTAGCCATGGGTTTTGAGGTGATGCAAGGACCTTCTTGCATTTTTTCCTATGGGAATGGGAGTGGAAGTAATGTAAAAGCAAAGATAGAAAGCACGAGAATGCTTCTTGAGGGTCGTTAGTTTCCCTGACGGCGAACCATTCTGAATTAGTGACAGTTTCGATCAGTGCTTCCTTATCCAAAACAAGCTTGTAAAAGAATGTAGAACGGGATATGGGAGCAGAAGTAGTCTTAAGAAATATAGGATAATGGTCGGTTATATCACTCGTGAGAATGCCTGCCTCAGGAGGGATCAGAAGGTTGGATAGTGCATGATCGATCAATGAGCTTCCCCCATCTTGAGAGAGGCGTGTAGCTTCAGTAATAAGGCATTCATAGCCGTAACTGTGATAGCAGCTAGAATATGTCATGAAGTTAACAGATGAGGTGTCAAGTAGATTGATATTCATGTCACCAACAATAATTACATTTTTATTTTCCTTCGATAGCGATTCCAGCACATTATCTAAGGCACTACAGAAATCACTAATGGATGTGGAAGGTGAACGATAAATACAACCTAAGATAAAATTTTTGTTGTCAATGTTAAGTAACAAATGATCGAATTCTACCCATACAGATTCACAGTTACAGAAGTTTAATGCAAGATCGTGTCGTCGCTTAAACGCTAGGTTTGATAAAACGTAGACGGCTGCCCCACCATGACTGCTTGATTGTCTGTGTGCATATTCAGATGAGTAATTGGGGAAGCAGAAAAGATTGTTATCGTCGTCACTAAGCCAGGTCTCAGTGACACATATGATAGGAAATGACTTGGTGATACTAGAAAGAAGATTTTGAATGTCATCAAAATGTTTCCGAATACTACGAGCGTTGAAGTGAATAAGCGAGCATGAACTGTTAGAAAGAAATTGATCCAACTCAGATGTGTTCATGTACACTGACATGATGAATAAATACAGCGATAGCGAGGAGAAAATAAAAAACAGCAATTGTCTAGATTATAAAAGAGAGATCAGATTCCTTGGCAATACGGTAAACCTGACTGTCGGTAGTTTTCCTGGCTTTAATTGCACAATTCTCAGTCCACAAGAATTTCCACTTATTCGCTTTCTTTAGAGCTAGAGCCTTGCTGAATAAAGACTTATTCAGCGGCGTTAAGTGGTCGTTCACGTAGACAGGGCTGCTCACTGCGGCAGAGATACCAAGATCGCTAAGGCACAACTTAGCTTTACGTGCCTTAGAAATAAATTCATTTTTCTTTGAGCGCGCGCAGAACCTGGCGATAATGTTCTTTTTGTCTTTTACTTTCGTCGGAACACGGTGCACAATGTCAAGGTCAGAAGACATAAGAGGGCAACCAATTGTATCGCCAACCTTTTGCAAAATAGTGACACAGTCTTCCCCTTGCGTGCAGGGAATGCCCTTGATCTCTACATTGTTAATTCTCGAGTACTGTTCAATTTCTTCAACCTTTCTTGAAAGTAAACTGTTTTCAATCAACAGCTTCTTGTTATCGGCGGCGAGCACCGCTTTCTCTGAGCGTAGTGTCTCGACAAGGCCATTCAGAATTTCCATACTCTGTTTCAAGTCGTCAATCTCGCGTCTGAGTTCCTTAACAACCGATGCTTTGCATTTTGCAGCGCTTGGTTAAAATATAATGAAGTGCCTGCGTTTAGATCTCAGAGCGATGTCACGAAGAGTGGTAAATATCATATGCTCACCTTAACGACTTCTAATATACATTAAGCATCTACAAAGCGCACTCTTTAAAAAAAAACCGCATCTCCCACAGTGCCCTGTACGAGTCACCGCGACGTGCGGAGAAAAACGAAGGAGCTCAAGGCGAAGCTGCGGAAACAGCGGGATTCAAACCGGAGGCTGCAAGCAAGATTGCAGAGACAGCGTCAAGCCCTAACACTTGAGGAAGTCTTCCGGAGCGTCCGCTCACACGTGTCTCCAGCTGTTGCTGCACTCGTGGAGGCTCAGCTGAGGATGAATAATGTGAGCCGCTTTGGTCGCCGCTGGTCGAGCCAAAACAAATCCTTTGCCCTTGGGCTCTACTTCCATAGCCCAAAGGGTTATAGGTACTGTAGGCGACTCCTAAGGCTGCCGTCAGTACGATCCTTGCAGTTATGGCTTAAGCGAGTGCCATTTATCGTCACTTTATCGGCGGCTAAAGGAAATCATAATGTACTTAGTGTGCATGCACATTTTGTACTCATTTCCATACTTCTTGCTGATTTTGTACAGTGTAATAAAGTTGTATTATGTTTATCCAGGACTAAAATTGAAATGTCATGATTATGACGTAACAGGCCTTACTTCTTCTCTTAGAAGAAGCCTTGATTTATAATTAAGGCACGCTCGCAACCTGCGTATGTGCCAATTTAACATTTAACAACGAAGCACTGGCGTAGGCAGAAAATTGTCACAGGGGTGGGGGCAGCCATGTCTGTTCGAGTGTCATTTAAATTCGTGCTCTGTACAAGCTCTGTATCCCATGGCAGAAAATAAAAATTTTGTGGGGGGTGGACACAAGCCCGGTTCCCAGTTTGTCACCCCTTAGTCACACCACTGTAGTCAAGGTAATCAACTGATTGCTTTAATACAGCAAGACAAGCATACAGAATAAAGTTTCAGAGAAAATGCAAGATGTTTGCAGCAACACCGAGGCGATTCATACAGCATTATGCTCTAGTCACGAGTCTGCACTAGGTGAGCTGGCGTTGACTTGAAGCACACTCGCCAGCTCGCGTCGGATGGCAATGCCGTGAGCCGTCAGTGATCAAAGGCCCGATTAAGCTGATTTGAAGTCAAATTTCGCGCTAATGCAACCAAAATGACGTCACTCATTTACCGGATCTTGCGTCACATCCGGTTTATTTTTTGTTCCGCCGGAAGTGTTCCCTCCTCACACAGATGGCGCTAAGCCCCATGAGCAGGTTAAGAGCCGCCATTTTCTGAACGTATGGGCTTCTATGGAAGCTTCGCTACCAGTTACATTTACCTTGGCTGGGCGCGCGCTATCACCAACCTAGCCAAGAAACGCTTTCGCGTGCAGGGGCGCGCAGGGAGCCCGAGCAAGGAAGCTAGCAGACAGGTTCCGCTCGAGAGGAAGAGCTAAGGCCGTCGTCCCTGAGGCGGGCTTTGGACCAGGACGCGCCGGCCAGTTCCGGCTCTGGTGGGCTTTTCCAGGTTCTAGGACGAGGCCTGCGAAGCGGCTCCTGCCAGGGTGCAGTTTGCCGGTGCAGGTTCGGGAACGAGACCAAACCGGTGCTGTATACGTGGTTTGAGACTGGCCCTGGACCCCTAGAGTTGCGGCCAGTCGTTGGCCGCGACGTGTTGCTCAATGACACCGCACACGGTAGCATATCCGTGTGCTGACGGCCGCTTCACGGCCCGACGATCAACCGTGCCACCACTGCCCTCGCTTGCTCCGACAAGCTCATCATGCCGGGAGGACATTGAACTACAACTGTGAGGCATTGTTTCGTTTTCTTAAAGGGACTGTCTGCCGTCCTTCATCGCTCTACCGTTTTTTGGCTCAACAGAAAGCGTACCTTTCGAAGTGTCCCAGCGTGCAGTGGTTTCTCCAGAATCTCAATAGAAATTATTAAAACACAATTTTTTTTCATCCACGAAGTCGCTCCCTTCCTAGTGTAGGCATGCCAGCAACACTGGGTACCGCGCATGATGCGTGGTCGTCTCCCTGGAAACCCTTTCGGGCGCGGGAGGCATCTCAACTCGAACCGGGTTCAAGGTCAACATTCCAGAGGCGACGACGAGGAGGAGAGGCGAGGGAAAGTCCGCGCGCGGGGGTGCGTCTCGGACATGCAGCGGCGCATGCATGACAAGCGCAGTACTACGCGCCTCCGCAGGCAGACGAATTCGAAGGCAGCGCCGCATGCGCCACCCCGAAAGCAGCGAAAAAAAGAACAAATTGCTCTTGCACGCTATAACAAGGTGTCTCACAGGGTGAAGTACGCATGTAAGACATACACAATAGTTTTTCAGCAGAGTATGCATACCTGCGTGGGCTGGTTCTCGTACACTTGGAAAATGACGAACACGCTGTTGGGTGTCGCTAGCGGCGTTTTTTGCACAACTTTCAAAGCGAAATTAAAAACATATTTCCTTTTTTGGGGGGTGAAAGCGCGCTCGTTCCCGTAAATGTGACGCGCGATCTGCCCAATTTTACCACAATCTTAAAAAATTTTCTGAGCGGTAGACAGTCCCTTTAAATACGAGAGCTCTTCGCGTGCAGAACGTTGCATGATAGTGTAGCCGGATGTTGGACATTATTTTTTTCTGGGCGGACTCCAGCGTATGTCGCATTAAGGTTGTCGAGTAGCGCTTTGTTTATATTTTTCCCCTCTTTCTCTTTATTCTCCTCTCTAGTGTGAAACATAAAGTTTGTTTAGTCTTTTTCCCTCTCATACGTTCGCTTGAATCCTTTCACGCCCGAACTCACCAGACATCGTGACGAGCGTCCTTAAACATCACACATACAATGTACTCGAACACTCTTCCAAACCTAACTACCTGAACATGCACTACGGCCAGAACCTGTTGCAATCAGGCAAACAAACAACGTAGTTTCAAGTTGCTTACCATTTTACTTAAGGAAACGGAATGGACATACATTCGTACTGAGAGGTGCCGATATGGTTCGATTCAGCCGGTCAACGCAAGTGCGCGTCGTGCACTATTCACGATGCATATTCACCCTTCCATCCACACTCAAAAGTCGTTTCACTAGATACCGCCACAATGCAGCATTTTTAGGCATAATTTTTTCCATGTTCTCGAGGCAAAACAGCTCATAGCCCGCTTGGCGTGGTAATGGTCCCGCCGACATATGCCACACAGCTGTCCAATGCACAGTGGCCACACACGTACGAAAATGCGGCAAAAGGAGCACGGCCATAGTCCGCTGTGGTGTCGTTTCTGCTATGGTGTGACATCAGAGCGTCTCTCGGCGGAAGTAGCCAATTCGCTCTCTCGCCGTCGGTTGCTAGCATAGAGTTAATATACTGACTCTAGAGGCAAAGTTCCCCGTAGTGATCGTGTATGGGACGGGGGGTCCCCCGAAGTCGACGGCGTATTGCAACGCTCATGTTGCCAGCTGGAGAGTCGCTGGCTTTCCTTATCGAGAGTAACCGGTATTAATCTGGCAACAAAGTATGTAAACAACCTCCGAAATAACGAAGAGGCGCCCCAATCTCGAAGACTACGAGGGGGAATCAGCGCTCATAGATGGCAGCAGTTTTCCCGTTTACGAACAGAGTTGGTTGATCATGGTCTTCGATGGAAACGTTTCGTTATCCCCGGCGATGGGACCTCAGTATGTAGAACGGTGGCCGTCCGTGGAGCTGGGAAGCTTAGTCGCAGCGAGAAACCGAGGGACTACACGCGGCGTTGTCAATGCAACTTTGTCGATTATCGCCGTGTCCGAACGGTCCGTGCACGATGATCAACGTACTTACAGAGAACCCCTATATCATCTCACGTACATGCGTGTTAAGTGTAGTTCATTCTTACGGGCGCATAAAGCTCTGTCGACGCACAACCTAATTATAGCTGTTGTACACATACTTTTCATCATGTTTTGATGTTAGTGAGGTGTTTGTCCTGAACTTGTGGACCTTCGTTGTGTGTTTGAACTCGTGTGTTGGATGGGGGACCTTGATGTTTCGTGTGTACAACTTACTGAAGCTGGGGGGAAAATGTAGTGAATGTCTGTTTTAGGCGCACAAAAGTGGAAGTGAAGAAGACGAAGAGTGTGCGCTTGGGCTTGCCGAACGTAAAGCGCGTTGCCTGGAGAACGCCGACGGTGGATCGAGCGTTGTCAGCGACGAAGGAGCGACACGTTCGACCCAGGAGAGCAGACGCACCGAGCTGGTGCCATCAGAATAGCCGGGACGTACTGGGCGCTTCCCTATGGCGAACGGGCCTTGCTGGCTGTTGCGTGGTGGACGTGCGAGCGGCCCATGTCAAGCAGCTGGGGTTGTGGTACGGCCGGTACCAACCATCTAGGGACTCGTCGCTACGGTGCCAGGCATGTTCGGGTCCGGCACAACCACTTGATGAGGGCGTGGCCACGGTGCCGCGCAGGTTACAGTCCAGCACAACCGCCTGCTGAGAGCGTGGCCGCAGTGCCACGTTGCCGTCTCGCACAATCGTTTACTGAGGGCGCGGCCTCTGTGCCACGTCGGATATGCATCGTCTTCCAATGCGCTACTGAGCGAGGAGCTCAGGATCAGCTCACGCCCGCACACGACTCATTATTCCCTCTGGCTGCCATCGCGCGCCGCCTGCAAGAACCGCGGTACCGTGAGTGGTGCTGAGGGACTTCTGACGTCACTTCAGGCAGTACACGCCAGTTACTTGCGTGAGCTTAGAGATCAAATTATCATGTTCGCCTTGTGTTGTTTGTCCATTGAGAGTGTATATGCTGTCTCGTGCTGTGGATAAATGTCTTAATTGTCCTCGACTTAGCTGTATGTGTCTGAGTCCTGGTCCCACGAACAACCACACCCACAATAAGCAAAGTAATGATTTAAATCTGCGTTTCGTAGATAGCACCGATGGTGCTACATGGTGTTACTCATTGTCATGTGGGCCCACCACAAAAGAACTGTTATGTATCGCCAATATAAATGCCCGTAGTGTGATCAATAAGGCATACCCATTGCAAATTCACCTAACGACATCACGACCCTCATATTGCTCTCATTACGGAGACCTGGTTACATATTTAGATAACCAAGGACGTAGTTTTTCGCTCCCTGTTACAGAATTTTTCGTAGGGCAGGGTGCATAGGAGCACAGGTGTAGCAGTTCAAATAAAGCAACCGAAAGAAGCAACACTTATTGACGAAAAGCCTGGCTTAGAATGCGTCTGCATTAAGTTGTCATTCTGGGCATATTTTGTTGTATTGTTTGTGTGTTACAGGCCCCTAGATTCTACATCTGATTACATGAGTTCAGTAAAAGAACACATGTCAACTTTCCAACATAAGAAAGTTTTTCTTATTGGCGATTTTAATATGCCTAGCATTAACTGGAAACAACTTCAGCAAAGTATCTCAGGCAGACGAAAAACATTAGTGTTTTATTCGACGTTATGCTAGAGCACGATTTAATTCAGGCAGTTTCAGAACCTACCCGTATACAAGGTTCTTCGGGTACTGTACTCGATCTGGTCTTCGTGAGTCGTGGATTTTCTGAATATGTCACTGCTATCAATGAAGTTCTATCCGATCAAAAACATGTACCTGTAACCTTGCTTATACTTGATGCTGTCGTAACTAAAACGACTAAAATACGGCAAGGACTATTCTAGGGCTGATGAAGCAAACATAGTACAATATATGGAAACGTGCCTAAGTGATGTCAGGATGATGAGAACGACGTATTCTCTCTCTGGGCAATACTCCTCATAATGTGTCGGCACTGTACCAATATACATATGCCTAACAAAACAAAGACAGGAAAGAAACACCGTGGATGACGCGCAACATTTTGCAAATAAAGTGCCACCTAAAAAGGCACAAAAAAGAATCGAAGTCCGCCGCAGTTCGTCAATGCTATAAAAGGAAAATTGCATCAGCGGTTCATAGTTCGAAAGATCACTAGTTTAAAACAGTGCTACCTGATTTCATAAAAAATGCATCGAAAAATTTTGTGGATACCTAAGTGACAATAAACGACGTGTCAATGAAGTAATGGTGGACGGAACTACTATCACGGATGTGGCTGAAATTGCTGAACATTTTAGCAACTACTTTCATAGTGTTTTTCGAAGTCAAACGCGGGTACGTTTTCTGATTGTACTGACACGTGCGGTTGTTTTCGTGAACGCCGTTATCCCCTTCCTTTGAATGGCGCGCTTGCTTCGATTGTTTGCGGCGAGCGCAGTTATCACTTTCTGTTATGCCAACGCAAGCCGCGTTTATCTTGCATGTAACTTCGGGGAGCGTGTCGACAATTCCTGAAACTTTCCATGCTGACGCGCACACTTGAGTAACTTCTTTAATTGCAGAGATAATACGAGAACGCTTTAAGCCATGTGTCTAAAAGCCGACGCACTGCGCCGCTTATCAGTCTTTCCATCGGCCGACGACTGTTCACGCCGCTGCTGCTGTGAATTGTGATTGGCCTTGTTTTGCTGGGCAGAAGTTCGCCCAATAAACAATTTGCCTGACATCCCTTGAGCCCTGGGGGACGATCGGAGATCGGCTGTTCGCTCGAGAACGCTTTCCGAACACTGACGTCAAAAAGTGGGTGGTCCGCGATAGCTTTGAGCAATGCTTTGAGAATGGGAGGAGCGCGGCCGGCGCGGCCAATGGAGAAGCGGCGCGCTCCTCGGATGATGACGTACTCCGTTTGTCGTCTGCTTCTGAAAGCCAAAATGTTTCTCCCGAGAAATTAAGAAAGCTGCTCCTTTTAAAAACGGTGCTTTCTTCTTCTCAGACGTAAGCACGCTCTTAAGCATCAATATCTTTCTCTGCAGGTTCGCTAAGCGGTGTCGCGGGCGCGAAAAACAAGAAGCGTGCGCGTAACTGGCGTCATATCTAAATTTCGTGTCGTCGTCTGCTGCTGCCATGTCCTCGCACAAAAACGTGCATCTCGGCCCGCAGGTTCTCAGAGGCAGAGGGAGCTCCTTCTCGCATTTTTGGAGGTGCACCCCAACTGTGAAAGCCCGACAAACTCTTCACTACCGACAGCGCGCTGGAAACTTCCAGTACCAAAGAACATCAAAATGCGCAGCTCTTTTTTCTCCGTCGAAATTCCACGGGCTCTTTGGCACCCGATTTCCGATCTCCTGACCATTCCCTCGCCTGGAGCGTGAGACACCGTTCACCGCGACTCAAGCCTGGAGAAACAGCTCCAGGCTATCAGACGAGCAGAGAAGGTGGCGGCGAGGATTTATTTAAATGCGAAGCATTTCTTAGCGAACTTCGGCGAGTTTGAGCGTATCTATCTATCTATCTATCTGTCTATCTATCTATCTATCTATCTATCTATCTATCTATCTATCTATCTATCTATCTATCTATCTATCTATCTATCTAGCCGCCTACGATTTTGTGCTCTCCTGGCCGTTTCGTAATCGGATGTTTACGAAAATTGGTATGCCACATCATGACTACATGACGAACATAAATGACAGGTCATAACATGAAAATCATGATATGCAAGTCATGAGCGGCATGATTTACATGCCACGGTCTTGGTGCTCTCCTGGCCGTTTCGCTAATGGGATGCATGCGAAAATTGGTATGGCACAATGTCACCAACCCGTGCTATGATGTACGGGGCGCGATCGCCGGAAATAATTCCAAGAACCAACGTCTTGGTTCCCCGAAAAAGATCCCACGAAAGCTTGGACAATAAGATTTTTGGTCCCCTTTAGCACACTAGCAAAACGCCAGCAGTGGTTCAAAGACCGAGTCAGAGCCAAGGGTGGTCAAACAAAACAAATATATTTTCATCAAATAGGCAGGCACACACACGTACACAATACGGCTTTCACAACTCAAAACACAGATGGGTCGCAAAGTTATACAAGGCCAACCAACACGAACAAGTTCATGCACTGCAACAATGAACAAAACACAAAGAGTCCTATTCACCAAGACACTCGGCGTCTTCTTACAGGTGGCCTGTCAGCTGGCTCGGCGTCTGAGTCACGCAGACTTCTTGCTTCTTCTTTTTACTTGCAGCTCTTCTCTCTCTTCGTCTCTTCTTCGCCCCTCCTTGCGCGGCCCGTGTACGACCGCTTATATAGTCCTGGGAAAGGGTACTAGAAGGTTCCGTAGGGCCACGTGACCCAGAGCACACATACAATTGGGAACCTTCTCGCCCACTCTCGAACCTTCTTGGTTGGGGCGGCGCCTCTCTCTCTCTCTCTCACTGCACGGGGAGCGTCGGCGTGTGCTCTCCGCTTCCCTTCTCTCCTTACGTCTGTCCCGCGCGCGCGCTCTCCGCGATAAGAAAGCTTCTACAACATTCTGGTCTTTTGTGGGCGCGGCGTGACTTTTGAGTGCCTCTTCCGAGCGCCGTTTTTCTTGTTGTTTCGGCCTTTCGGCGCCGGGTTTTACTTCAAAATAGGCACTATTTTGTGACACTGCCCCCCACTTTAAGAATATTATGAAATAATATTCAAAAACACACAAAATAGTGCACACACAAAATTAACCACACGAGGTTCCACGAGTCTCTCTGACAATCAATAGCACATAAGTCCACTTGAGAGTTCAAACACATGAGTCCACACACGGAACGTCGCGACACTTTCACAATGAATCGCGCACACACGTCACGTAAAAATACATCGCTTGAAAGCTTCACAACTCGTCACGTATACACGCGTAATACAATAACACTGAATACATGCATTTTCTCCAAGTTTACAAAACATTCAAATGTAACACACACACATATCGATACATGAGAACATCGTTCACTCGACACCAACACTTGCAGTTTCACCCTGCGAGCGGACAGTTAAATTCAGGCTCTCGAGACTGTCTTTCTCTTTCGTCGCTGTTTGTTCCTTTTCTTTTTCTTGCGGGTGGATCTTGGCGTTAGCTGTTGTGGTGAACGCACCTTATCCACTTCTTCGCAACGCTGTGCTGGCTCCGATGCGATTTGCAGTTCTTTCTCGTCTCTGTCGATCTTCGGAGTCTCCTTGCTCGGTGCTTTATTCTCATTCTCCGCACTTGCATCAAAAGTTGCGCTGTTAGTGCACACCCCATCTGACTGTACTTCAATGCGCGGTGTCACGGGTACAGCAACCTCTCGCCGTTCGCGAGGCTCCTTGGCTTCGAATGAAGCTTGTGCTGAATTCTTCTCGGAGTCCAGCATTACAGAACGCTCAACAGGCTTCTCTTCGAATTGAGCTCGAGCTGCAGTTGCTGGTGGCTCCCGATGAGGTTCATTCCTCGGCTCTTCATATCGAGGCTTCGGATCGTTAGGGCCTCGTGCACCTTTGATATTTCCCACGATCAGATCATAAAGTGGGTTCTCCATACACAGAGCCGTAACCATCCCACTGTAGTAGGGGGTTTCCACCTTGATTCTCGCTTCAGGGAGCCTCCTCGCTGTACCATCAATTAGGCAAACGATACCTTTCGCGCCTGTGAGCTCGTGGTTCCGGACCAAATTCCTTCGCACAATTACTGTGCTGCTACCAGTATCCCGTAACACGCTTACACGCTTTCCTGCTACTTTTCCAAAAAGTACTGGCATATTCTTATCCAGTGCTCCGGGGCGTGTAGTCGTTATGGCACCGACGATTGGAACTTTCTTTCCATGCTTAAGTTCCAAGAAGCCCTGAACTTTCTCATCCTCTTCCTGTTTCGGCGGGGCATATACACAGGATACCTGCTGAACTTCTTTCACTTCATTCCGGCACGTGTCAGCTTTGTGACCGGTCTGCCCGCATTTAAAGCACTTTGCACTGGGGCGAGGAAAATTAGTTCGGCAATCACTAGCACGATGTCCCAGCCGATTACACAGGAAACACCTCGTAACAGGTTTCGGAGGGCTTTTTCTTTCCTCAGGTGCCGATTGTTTCACATCTTCCATTCCCTCCCTTCTGATCTTGCCAAGATTGGTGCCTCCTTGCGCTTCCAAGAATTGGTCTGCTAATTCCAACATGTCACTGAGAGACTCGGCTTTTCTTTCTTTCAGATAAAGAGACAGGCTCGGGTGGCAACTGACGAGAAATTGCTCCTTAATGAGAAGCTCTCTAAGCGCACCGTACTCCTGTTCAATTCCCGAAAGTTCAGTCCACCGATCAAAATAGTGGCTGAGTCGCGCAGCATACTGCGTAGCAGTCTCTCCATCAGCGGGCTTTCCCGTCCTGAACTTGTCTCGGAAGCCTTCTACAGTAAATCTGAATCGTTTCAGCAAAGCGGCTTTAACCCTTGCATAGTTCGAGGCATCCGCAGGCGTCAACCTGCCATACACACTGAGTGCTTCGCCGCTCAAACAAGTACTCAATGCCGTTGCCCATTGCTCTTCCGGCCAATTCTGACTTCTAGCAACGGTTTCGAATCTGTGCAAGTAGGCATCTAAATCATCTTTTCTCTCATCGAACGCCACAAGCAGCTTGCTCGGATTCAGTCGGAACGAGCACTCTTCTCTTTCCGTGCTGTCGACTCGAACGGGCGTGTCAACGCGCTGTTGCAATCGGAGACGTTCAAGCTCCAACTCATGCTGCCTTTGCCTTTCTCTCTCAGCCATCTCCGCTTCTCTCTGCCTTTCCCTCTCGGCCATTTCAGCTGCGATCTGACGTTCCTTCGCCTCTCTTTCTTCTTTCATTTGTCTCTCCATCGCTTCCCTTTCTGTTCTTTCGCTTCCCTTTCTTCTTTCGCTCTTTCAGCTGCTAGCCGTTCCTTCTCAATCTCCGCTTTCAGCTGCTGTTCCATTCTTTCTCTTTCTTCTTTCATTTGTCTCTCCTTCACTTCCCTTTCTCTTTCTTTCGTTTCTCTTGCTTCTTTCTCTTTCTGGCTAACCCACTTCCGCAACTCAGCTCCGGCCAAACCCATCTTTTCACGAAGGGCAACTAATTTCTCAAGATCCATGGCGCCCTTCCACAAAATCTAGCCGCGTGCACAAACAAATATTTGCCTATACTTCAACTCTCAAAATATTCTCTGCACACAGGTTAGCGAGAACGTGGTGCAACACGCAAAATCGTATACGCCAGCACGTACACAACCCAAGGCTCGTCCTCCGTACTTTGAACACACTTAAGCGCCAAAGAAGTCCTGTCGCGGACATCAGAAATATTGTCACCAACCCATGCTATGATGTACGGGGCGCGATCGCCGGAAATAATTCCAAGAACCAACGTCTTGGTTCCCCGAAAAAGATCCCACGAAAGCTTGGACAATAAGATTTTTGGTCCCCTTTAGCACACTAGCAAAACGCCAGCAGTGGTTCAAAGACCGAGTCAGAGCCAAGGGTGGTCAAACAAAACAAATATATTTTCATCAAATAGGCAGGCACACACACGTACACAATACGGCTTTCACAACTCAAAACACAGATGGGTCGCAAAGTTATACAAGGCCAACCAACACGAACAAGTTCATGCACTGCAACAATGAACAAAACACAAAGAGTCCTATTCACCAAGACACTCGGCGTCTTCTTACAGGTGGCCTGTCAGCTGGCTCGGCGTCTGAGTCACGCAGACTTCTTGCTTCTTCTTTTTACTTGCAGCTCTTCTCTCTCTTCGTCTCTTCTTCGCCCCTCCTTGAGCGGCCCGTGTACGACCGCTTATATAGTCCTGGGAAAGGGTACTAGAAGGTTCCGTAGGGCCACGTGACCCAGAGCACACATACAATTGGGAACCTTCTCGCCCACTCTCGAACCTTCTTGGTTGGGGCGGCGCCTCTCTCTCTCTCTCTCTCACTGCACGGGGAGCGTCGGTGTGTGCTCTCCGCTTCCCTTCTCTCCTTACGTCTGTCCCGCGCGCGCGCTCTCCGCGATAAGAAAGCTTCTACAACATTCTGGTCTTTTGTGGGCGCGGCGTGACATTTGAGTGCCTCTTCCGAGCGCCGTTTTTCTTGTTGTTGTTTCGGCCTTTCGGCGCCGGGTTTTACTTCAAAATAGGCACTATTTTGTGACACACAACATGACTGCCTGACGAACGTAAATGACAGGTCATAACATGAAAATCATGACATTCATATCATGAGCGGCATGATTTACATGCCACGGCCTTGGTGCTCTCCTGGCCGTTTCGCTAATGGAATGCATGCGAAAATTGGTATGGCACAACATGACTGCCTGAGGAACATAAATGGCAGGTCATAACATGAAAATCATGATATGCATGTCATGAGTGGCATGATTTACATGACACGGTCTTAGTGCTCTCCTGGCCGTTTCGCTAATGGGATGTATGCGAAAATAGGTATGGCACAACATGACTGCCTGACGAACGTAAATGACAGGTCATAACATGAAAATCATGACATTCATGTCATGAGCGGCATGATTTACATGCCACGGTCTTGGTGCTCTCCTGGCCGTTTCGCTAATGGGATGTATACGAAAATTGGTATGCCACGACATGACTGCATCATGAACGTAAATGACAGTTCATAACATGAAAATCATGACATGCATGTCATGAGCGACATGATTTACATGTCACGGTGTTGCAGCTCTCCTGGTCGTCTCGTTAATGGGATGTATACAAAAATTGGTATGCCACAATATGACTGCATGGCGAACATAAATGACAGGTGATAACATGAAAATCATGACATGCATGTCATGAATGCCATGATTTACATGCCACGCGTTTCGTTAATGGAACGTATACGCAGATTGGCATGCCACAACATGACTGCATCACAAACATAAATGACAGGTCATAACACGAAAATCATGACATGCATGTCATGAGTGACATGATTTACATGCGACGGTCTTGGTGCTCTCCTGGCCGTTTCGTTAATGGGATGTATACGAAAATTGGTATGCCCCGACATGACTTTACGGCGAACACGACTGACAGATCACAACATGAAAATCATGATGTGCATGTCATGGGCGACATGATTTGCATGCCACGCGTTTGGTTAACGGGATGTATA
The DNA here is from genome assembly GCA_013339685.2 of Hyalomma asiaticum. Taxonomy (NCBI): domain Eukaryota; kingdom Metazoa; phylum Arthropoda; class Arachnida; order Ixodida; family Ixodidae; genus Hyalomma; species Hyalomma asiaticum. The sequence goes on from CM023487.1 coordinate 93,943,006, forward strand.
CGAAAATTGGCATGCCACAAGATGACTGCATCACGAACGTAAATGACAAGTCATAACATGAAGATCATGACATGCATGTCATGACCGACATGATTTACATGCCACGGTCTTGGTGCTCTCTTGGCCGTTTCGTTAGTGGGATGTGTAGGAAAATTGGTATGCAACAATATGACTGCATGACGAACATAAATGACAGGTCAAAACATGAAAACAGAACATGCATGTCATGGGCGGCATGATTTACATGCCAGGCGTTTCGTTAATGGGATGTATACCAAAATTGCTATGGCACAACACGACAGCATGAAAAACGTAAATGACAGGTCATAACATTATAATCATGACACGCGTCTCATGACCGGCATGATTTACATGCCATGGTCCTGGTGCTATACTATCGTTTAGTTAATGGGATGTATGGGCTCCGTCTACTCACCAGAGGGCGCTACGTAGCTGTCGTCGGACGGCTCAGTATCGCTGACATTGGCCGCTTGGCTCGCACGTATGAGGCGCGCGCACGATGGAAACCAAGGCGACAGCGACGCGCGCGTTTCTTCGCTGTTTTCCGGGCGTGCTGCGAAGCACACCAACGCTCGCGGCGTCGCCCTTTGGAACAGTCAACGCTGGAACAGTTTGCCGCAGGTATGGAGCGCGCGTCTCAAAGGAACTAAAACGAAAGAAGGTTGGACGGGCTGGTCGCTGCTGCTATAGAGTTGGAGACGCGCATCGCGCTCGCGTATTTTCCTGTCACATTCTGCCCACTTTTGCTTCTTCTCTCCGCCAGGCAGTGCATTCTGGCGCTGATATCGCACATGGAAACTCGACTGCTCGGAGTGTATACGAAAATTGGGTTGGCGCAACATGACTGCATGACGATCATAAATGACAGATCATAACATGATAATCGTGACATGCATGTCATTAGCGATATGATCTACATGCGACTCGTTTCCTTAAAGGGATGTATACGAAAGTTGCTATGGCACAACACTACTGCATGACGAACGTAAATGACAAGTCATAACGTTAGAATCATGACATGCGTGTATGAGCGACATGGTTTACATGCCACAGTCTTGGTGCTCTTGCGGCCGTTTCGTTAACTTCATATGTACCAAACTCGGTATAGGGAGACAGCAATTCAAATCCACTTTACGTTCCTTATGCGTGCTTCGCATTTCCTCGATTCCCACTGCGCGTGGGATCTGCCAATTTTTTTTCCTAAAATAAAGTTGTTCTCTCTTTCGGCATCACGTTCGGCGCACAGCCAACGTACTGTTCGCTTCGACAGGCGAAATTGACGCCGGAATTCACTTCCTGTCAAATCCCCAAATACGTCGCAAACCTCCAGCTGCTCCGCGTCCTATTTCAGCGACGACAATGCGAGGACTCAGCGCCCAAGTGGACCGCCATTTCCCTCTGTGACGCAACATTGCGCAGCCGCAGCCATCGTTTCAATCCAAGCGGAGCCGCTGCCGCGGCCTCTGTTCGCAAAGTGGTTCGTAAATCGTTCGTAAACCGTTCGCTGAGCGAGCGGCCTCGGGCATCGTTCTCCGCATAGCAGACGAGACGCTCGGTTTGAAAATGATTGACAGGGAATTGACGTCAATTTGACGACACGGAAATCTCGGGGCCCCGGAAGGCTCGACGTTCCACAAGTCGCTACAGGTGGCGAAAAAAAAAACCAACCGCTGCGCGTTCCATCAAGTTGCGCGCAGAGTGGAACTAGTAACCTGACCCCATATTTTAGTTTGAAATTTTCCTGCCAGGGGCTCTCAATAAGGCCAAAAGGCGTAGGCGCCAGAAACAAAGCGGCCATATTACATCTAAACAATGATGATGATCGTACATGCAGCACCATCTTTTGACCTTATATTTTAGTTTTGGACGCCACCGCTACCCTTATTTTTTGTTGCGCTGTCAAAGGTACAGTTTCTCTTCTCTAATTTGGTTACAGGTAGGTATTCCGTGGGCACGCCCCGCGGATGACGACACCGGAGCGGCGCTGGCCAATCGCGTGCGGCGATTCCGAACACTCGCAAAAATACCATCGCCGATCGCCCCCCTGTGTGCTTCGTCTCGAGTGCTGCGTGTGTCTCGACCCCGTGACATCTGGTGGAGGTGCTTCTCGGTCCATGTACCGTACGCCCCCGTCCAGCCGTGATCCAAGCCCGAGCCGCCAAGAGGACGACGCCAACCCGGTCGTTCGAGTTAGCCGCAGACAACAAGAACTCCCGCCCGAATACCTGCCGCTTCCCTACAAGGACAAGAAAACAAGGGCTGAAAAGGACAGAAAGTTGAGCGAGTTGGTAAGGGTCCATAGTCAAAAGAAGAGGCCTGCAAGACACGGACACAAGGGGTTCGTCTTGTTCACTTCTCCCCTTGTGTCCGTGTCTTGCACGCCTCTTCTTTTGACTATGAACAAGGGCAGCAACTAAACCGGCATCCACGATGGCGGAAGCACGATCTCCGGCCACCAGCCCAAAAAGCCACCTACATTCCGCGGATCGTCATGCGAGGACCCGGAAAGCTGGCTGGACATCTACGACCGCGTCGCAGCCCTTAACAAGTGGGACCACGACTATAAGCTGCGCCATGTGTATTTCTATTTGGAAGACGCCGCAAGGACTTGGTTCGAGATCCGTAAGTAATGGCTTCGAACCTGGGACGACTTCCGCCCTGCTTTCCTGCCCACATTTTCAACCGTCTTGCGGAAGGAAAGAGCCGCATCACAGCTTGAGACTGGGGTGCAGCTCACCAACGAAAACCTAACCATCTTTACGGAGGAGATGACGCGGCTTTTCCGCGACGCCGACATGTCGGAGGACAAGAAGGTTCGCCTGCTTATGCGAGGAGTGAAGCAGGAGCTCTTCGCCGGACTAATCAGAAGCACCCCAAAGACGGTTCAAGAGTTCCCCTCCGAGGCTACCACCATTGAGAAGACCCTCGAGATGCGAACCCGGCAATACAATCGTCGCATGTTCCCAGACATTGTAGCTGTCCAAGGACTCGGCCCCGACGACCTACGCGAGATCATAAGGGCTGTCGTTCGCGAAGAGCTGCGCCGGATGTTCCCGTCGTCGCAGCCCCAAGTCGCCTCCCTCAAAGACGTTCGCGAGCAAGTACAGTGCTCACTGAGCGTTCCCGAACGACCACAACCCTAACCGGAAGCGATGACCTACGCCGCTGCTGCACGCTCACCTGCCGCCGCTCCTCGCCCACGCCAGGACCCAACGCCTCCGCAGTTTCGCCGCCAGCCACCACCGCCACCACCGACGCCATCCCGCTCGCCAGTAATCCAACGCGCGCCGAGAAAAATTGATATTTGATGCACCCCGAACCACCGCCCACTATGCTACCACTTTGGCGAAGCCGGGCACACCTACCGCTACTGTCAGTATCGTGAGATGGGAGTGCGTGGCTTCGACGTGAACTCGCCGCGTCCGCGCCCAGCTGAGCGACCTCGCGACATCGCCGACTACATCGCCGGATCGCAGTGGCAATGACGACGACCACCCCGTTCACCTTCGCCTGGCCGCTACGTCTCCCCGGATCACCGCTAGTACACCGGCCACACCCGGGGCCGATCTCGAAGCCCCTAACCGGGAAACTAAAGGCGGCAACCGATGGAGGTGAGGTTGCTGCGGCGGCGGATGATCGGCGGCGGCGGAGGATCTTCGGCATTTCGTCGTGCAGCAACCGCACCTCGATCGGTTGCCGCACGACGCAATGCCGAAGATCCTCCGCCGCCGCCGATGACGACGACCACGACGCACGAACCCTTCCGACATAGTCGCAGAACGCCGCCTGACCAGAGTCTTCACGAGAAAGCCTCGCCGCCGACGCGACATAGCAGCGCCGGAGCAAGCCAACGCAGCCATGATCCGACGCCTCGACCTAACCGGAACGCCAGACGACGAACCACCGACCTCGACGTGATTATCGACGGCCACAGCGTAACCGCCCTAGCTGACACCGGCGCCGACTACTCTGTCATCAGTGGTCTCTTCGCCGCCAAGCTCAAGAAGGTAAAGACTGCATCGGAACGACCAGATATCTGAACAGCAGGGTTACCTTATAACACCGACTGGAACCTGCACGGCAAGAGCCACGATTGACACCCAGGCGTATTCGGTGAGTTTTGTGGTACTGCAGCAATTCTCGTAGGACGTCGTTTTAGGCATGGATTTCCTAGACCAGCACGGCGCAGTCATCGACCTAATATCCAGGTCAATCCCGCTGTCCACGGATAATGCGACGCCGTCAGACTGCACCGTCGCTTATCATGCCTTGAATGTGACAGAAGAGCAGGTAACCATCCCGCCACTGTCGAGAGTCATCATTTCTGTCGGCAGCAATGCGCCTACCAACTTACAAGGTGTCATCGAAGGCGACCAGCACTTCTCCTAGACCGTCAGATATGCGTCGCAAGAGGCATAGTCAAGGTTCATAACGGCGAAGCCAAGGTAATTGTGACGAACTTCAGCAAGGAATATAGGCACCTGAATAGGGGTACGACGGTAGCGCACCTAACTGAATTTGTGGAAGCAAGCAACGCCTTCGCCCTCACCGATTCTCAAGGACCCGCAATGTCGACCGCAGTATCCGCGCCCGCCTTCGACGTCAATCAAGGACTTTCACGGCAACAGCAAAAGGAGCTCAAAGCCTTACTCCACCAATACAAGGACTGCTTCTCGTCGTCATCGAGGCTTCGTTAGACACCTCTCGCGAAACATCGCATCATAACCGACGAATATGCCCGTCCTCTCCGTCAGAGCCCCTACCGAGTTTCGGCACGGGAACGCGAGGCCATCAAGCAACAAGTCGACGAAATGCTGCGTGACGGCATCATTCAGCCGTCTACAAGTCCGTGGGCATCACCTGTGGTGTTAGTAAAGAAGGATGGAACCCTACGTTTTTAAAGACGATAGTCTTTCTTGGGGAACTTCAACGCAAAAATTTTGGTCTGTCTGTGTGTGTGTCTGTCCTGCTGAGAAATGTTAACCCCATGCTAAACGACCGCCCATCTTGCGACCACCCAGTTGTGTTCATACTTGTGATCACAGTCGACCAAAAAGCAAATATTACGCATATCTGAGGCGCAACATCAATACGTAAGTATTAGACGGTGTGTTCCTTTAGTAGAAAATACATAGATGCGCACCTCTAAAGACCCTAGTGCTTGTTAGCGGACGTTTCCTACGCAGTTCTGCGTACTAGGCAATCTTCTTGCGTTTCCCGAAACCATGGTCAGATGGTGCCCTTACCTCACGCTCGTGCCGAACGGAAGGCAGCGGAAGGGCTGCCCGCCACTCCGGCCGGTCCCTTTCTCTCCTCGCGTCTCTTCGTTTTCCCTCTCGCTTGCGCAACTCCTCTGGGAAATAGAAACACGCGAACCGGGACTCATGTAGTACGGCCGGTAGAAGGCTATCGTCTTTCGACAACATTTGCAGCGAAGCACGGAGATACGCGGCCAATTTTTGCGTCGATTATCGTCGCTTGAACAAGATCACGAAGAAAGACGTGTATCGTCTCCCACGGACTGACGACGCCTTGGATCGACTCTACAGCGCAAAGTATTCTTCGTAGATGGACCTCAATACCGGTACTGGCAAATCGAAGTAGACGAGAGAGACCGGCTGAAGACTGGCTTCATAACACGAGACGGCCTATTCGAGTTTATGTTCATGCCCTTTGGTCTTTCCTAGGCGCCCGCGACGTTCCATCGGGTTATGGACACAGTACTGGCAAGCTTGAAGTGGCACACTTGCCTCGCTAATTTGACGACGTAGTCGTATTTGCTTCCCGCTTCTACGAACACATCTGGCGCCTCGAAGCTGTTCTTCGGGTAATCAAAGCCTCCGGGAGGAGCTGTTATTCATTGGCCACGTTATTAGCAAGTCGGGAGTACGCCCTGATCTGCAGTAAACAGCTGTAATCGCCGACATTCCTCCGCCCACCGACAAGAAAGCAGAACGCCGATTTCTTGGCCTCTCCCCTTATTACAGGCGCTTTGTCAAGAACTTTTCGCGGATCGCTGAGCGGCGGCCTTCACGTACCTCGTGAAGGCCGCCGTTGGCTTCAAATGGGAAACGCAGCAAGTCGAGGCATTTCAAGAATTAAAGCAACGCCTGCAAACGCCGCCAATACTCGCGCACTTCGACGAAGAAGCCGACACCGCAATTCACACGGACGCAAGCAGCACAAGGCTTGGCGCCGTGCTCGTACAGAGGACCGACAGACATGAAAGGGTCATCAGATACGCTAGCCGGTCACTTTTGATGGCGGAAGCGAATTATTCCACCACGGAAAAGGGATGCCTTGCCATCATCTTGGCTACATCAAAGTTCCGCCCCTACCTGTACGGCAGACCTTTCAAATTCGTGAGTGACCACCACGGCTTGTGTTGGCTAGCTAATTTGAAAGATCCATCAGGACTCCTCGCACGATGGAGTCTTCGACTGCAAGAATTTGACATCACCGACGTCTACAAGAGCGGACGAAAGCACTCCGACGCCGACGGCTTGTCTCGTGCCCCCGTCGATCCGCCGCCCCTCTGTGACCAGGACGACGACTCTTTCTTGGGAATCATAAGTACCGACGACTTCGCGGAATGCCAGCGAGCTGACCCAGAGCTCAAGACTCTCATGGACTACTTGAGATCATCGCCGTGCCAAAGGTATTCCGCCGAGGACTGGCTTCGTTCTTCCTGCGGAACAACGTTCTCCTGAAGAATTTCTCGCTGCTCCAAGCCGACCACCTTCTCGTGGTGCCTTCCTCGTTACGTCCGGAGGGTCTGGAAGCTCTACACGACGACCCGGACACCTCGGTTTTTCCCGCACACTATCAAGAGTACAAGTACTATTGGCCTCGCCTCACTGCCGACGTCACGCACTACGTAAGGACATGCAGAGACTGTCAGCGGCGCGAGACGCCGATAAATAGGCCAGCCGGAATTCTGCGACCCATCGAACCACCTCGACGGCCGTTCCAGCAAACCGGCATGGACTCACTGGGACCGTTCCCGACGTCGACTTGCGGCAATAAGTGGATCGTTGTAGCGACCGCTACCTCACCCGCTATGCCGAAACAAGGGCCCTGCCGAAGGGCAGCACCGCCGAGGTCGCCAAATTCTTCATTGGGAACGTCGTCCTGCGTTGTGGAGCCCCGGAGGTCCTCGTCACCGACAAAGGTACGGCCTTTACGGCTGACCTAATTCAGGCGATCTTGAGGTACAGTTAGACAATCCACCGTCGAACCACCGCGTACCATCCGCAGACCAATGGCCTCACCGATCGTCTAAATAAGACCATCGCCGACATGCTGGCCATGTACGTCGACGTCGAACACAAGACGTGGGAAGCCATACTTCCGTATGTGACCTTCGCATACAACATGGCCGTGCAAGAAACGACGCAGCTTGCTCCATTCAAGCTTGTCTACGGACGGAGCCCAACAACGACGCTGGACGCCATGCTACCGGTCGGCACCGACGAAGAAGACCTCGACGTTGCCAGCTACCTGGAGCGCGCCGAAGAAGCTCGACAGTTCGCTCACTTGCGTATCAAGAACCAGCAGATGGTCGACAGGCGCCACTACAACCTTCGGCAACGCCACACCGAATACCAACCCGGCGACCTCGACTGGGTCTGGACGCCAATAGGACGACGCGGGTCTGTGTGAGAAGCTCTTGCGCCGCTACTTTGGACTCTACAAGGTAGACTGACGTTGTGGTGAATTGGACTATGAGGTCGTGCCCGATGGCTTAAAATCCCAGCGGCGTCGTGCACGACCCGAAGTTGTACAGGTGGTGCGACTGAAACCATATTACTTGCGCTGATTAACTGTGACGTATTGTTAATTTATTGCATGTACTCTCGCTTTCATGTTCTGTCTTGAGCATCGGGACGATGCTTTTTCAGAGGGGTAGTGACGCGTGTGGTTTTGATTAAATGGAAAGCCGTTATCACTTCCCAGTGACACGCGCACTGGTTTTGTTTGTTTGTGGTGAGGGCTGTTATCACTTTCTGTTACGCGCAACGCAGGTTTTATCTTGCATGCCACTTGTGGAACCGTGTGGACCATTCTTGAAACTTTGCATGCTTGACGCACACTTGAGTAACTTCTGGAATTCCAGACATAATGCGAGAACGCGTATGCCGCGTGTATAAAAGCCGACGCATCACGCCGCTTGTCAGCCATTCCGTCGACTCTGTCACCTCTGAACCTCTGTCAGGCTATGTAGCCTTTTGCTTTTGTTTCGATTTCTGTAAATACAGAAGGAAATAAACCAATCAATCTCATTCTCAATCATGTGCAAGTGTCGCGACCATAGGGATCACTAATGTAAGCAACATACAAGCATAGTAAAAGGTTGCCTACAAAACCAAAACATTGAACAAGATAAAATGGAGTGTTAAGGTGTGAATGCTTTCACCCGTAAGCAAATAGTTGAGCAATTAGAACTTGGGAGCACCAACATGAGATTTTCAATACTTTCAAGGGATTCTTGAAGTGCTGGCTGTGCTACAGTAGTTGTATCACTTGCACTCCATTCTCTTATTACGCGAAGAAAAAATTAAAAACGGCATGTATCGTTATTGCAGAATTGTTCTTTGGACGTTACGTCGTGTTTTTGGCGCACTTTCCCTTTCGCTTTTATAACAGCCAAGACATGAGTTTTAGTGTGGCCATTCAACAAATGATAAAAAAAACTTCAACCGATGTATTTTTGATCTGTAGCCGAGTGGCGATAGCTCTGCTCGGTGAAGAAGCTCGGAAGGGGAACCCTTCGCTTAAAGCGGTTAAAGAGGAATCTTTCCGCCTTGCGCTGTACGTTCCCGAGCATAGCTGTGCCAGTATTTGTTGAAGCAAACCACACTATATTCGCATATAATAGCATCGGTCTTAGAAAAGTGATGCAAGATAAAGGCTTCGTATCTGGGGCAGCGTAACGTCGCGTCCTTTTTATAAAAAATCAACTTGTTCATTGCCGTCACCTGATGCACATGCGCAGTCCACTTGAGATCAGATGATAACAAAGCCCCTAAATGTCTATACTGTGTCGATGCGCGAAGGGTGACACAATTAAGGGAGTATGGAAGTGATAGGTTGCTTCTCTTTCTGCTTATGTTCATCACGCCCGTCTTTTTTTTTTTCAGAATTAACAATCATCTGCCAGTCTCGACACCTCTGGGTTACGTTGTTTAAAGAACTGTTAAGGGAAACATGACAGCTAATGTCTTTGATTTCACTGTAAATCACGCAGTCATCTGCGAACAATCTACTTTTAACGTTTACTCTTTTCCACGATATCGTCTATGAACAACAGGAACAAGAGTGGAACGAGAACAGATCCCTGCGGTACACCGGAAAGGACCTTAACAGTGTCGGAACAATGTCCATTGTAGTGCACAAACTGGTAGCGATCTGAAACGCAATCACTAATCCAGTCAACTGTTGGACCATTGCATAGTTTTGCTATGACTTTAGTGAAAACTTTAGAGTGAGGCACGCGGTCGAAGGCCTTAGAGAAGTCTAAAAAAATTACGTCAATTTGCTATTGTTCGTTTATTGCCAGCCCAAAGTCATGTATAGCCTCTGCAAGTTGGGTGACAGTAGATAGCCCACTTCTGAACCTATGCTGAAAATGACAAACGACGTTGTTTTCCTCTACATACTTAGTTATTAATTTTAAGATAATGTGCTCAAGAATTTTACGACTCGTGCACATTAGAGAAATTGGCCGGTAGTTGGGTGTGGACAGAAGTGTCACCAGGTTTCTGTACTCGCACACCTTTCGCGATTTTTTAGGGCGAAGCTCCTTAGGGCGTGGGTCTGTACATCCCATGGTGTTCGTTGGTGATGTACGTACTAGTAGAGCACTGCGCGGGCCCGGGCCGGCCCGAAAGCCCGGGCCCGGCCCGCAGGCCGGGTCGGGCCGGGTAAGTAACTGTTGGATCGGGCCCGAGCCGGGCTCGGGCCCACGAGCTTCGGGCCCGGGCCCGGCCCTGGGTCAGGCCCGAATCAGGCCCGGGTCTCATACGTGTCGGTAATGGCACGTGTATGCTTTTTGGTTTTATTGTTTTTTGGGATTTAACGTCCCGAACCTATAGTCAGGCTATGTGAGACGCCGCAGTGGAAAGCTCCGGGTAATTTAGACCACCTGAAGTGCATTAGCGTGCACCGAAATCTCACGATACAAGAAGTCTAGCATTTTGCCTCCACCAATGTGTTACATGTAATTTCGGGAAACTGCCTCATATAAGTTCCCGCCATTATATTGAGCGAAACACGTTGTTGCGTACCGTGTATCAAAAGAGATGGTAGTAAGGCAGCACTGCGGCAAGTGCAAAGCAACGGTGCACCGTCCAGATTAGTGCATATAAGATGTACTCATCAGTATCATGGGAAACATTTCGAGTATGCAGCTACGCTCGCATGCCCGCCACGCCTGCTTCCGCCTTCGTGTCTCTGTAGACTAGTCAACGCAACTCGTGAGTCATTAATACCTGACGAGCTGCTTTTCCTGCAGTTTAAGCGCAAGAAGCGAAGTGACTCTTGTCACAAGCTCGCCGATCCACGCATATGTTGCTGATTTTTGTGCTAGTAAGGCAGTTGCAAATATTTATGATTTGGCAATTAGCAAACCAGAACTAGCATTTAACTCGGATGCTCATCATATCGAGTGTTTTTGATGATTCTCACGGCCACCTTCGTCTTCGTCACACTTCGTCAGTAATTCATAAGCTTCCTAATTCGTCGAAGCACAAGTGTTCTCTTTGCGCTCAAAAACGTCGAGGCGCTCCCGAGACAAAAGTTGTCAAGCACCTAAGAAGGCGATAATCAAGATGATTTACTGCAGTACTCTTCGTAACAGGCGAGTGTATGGGCACCCTTTACCGCATAAATATCTAAGGGGTCCAGAGACACCCCGTGTGGACGAATTTTTCATCCCTTCAAGCTTCCATCTTTCTTCGAACTTCTGCCGCTTTTAGGTTTTAGCGGTGAAGTAACACACATCAAAACGGGAGACATGAGCCCCTGCTCTAGTCAAAAAGAAAGAAAAAGACGTATGGCAGCTCCGCTGCTGTGAAACCTCAGGAGGTGCGTAGCACCGGCACCCAGCGATTCCCATTCGTAGAGTTCCCACTGCTCAGTTGACCAAAGCGTCAATGACTTCAATGTTTGTGGTAGTGAGTGAGTATGAACTTTATTTGGGGTCCGGAGGAGAAAGAAAGCGGTGCCGGAGGCCCCGTCAATCAATCTGGCGGCTCCACCCAGGTTGGGGTCGGTAAGCAAGTAAGGTTTCTCCCACACGAGTAGAATTTGTAAGGCAGATTCGCTAAGTCGGTGTGTGACATGTGTGCTACTTTTAATTTTATCGTCTGCGGTATCACCGTCGCGTGTTAAATGTACCACGATCCAAAATCGTGGCGCGCATAGCTCGATGCGTGCGCTAGCATAAGATGAATATAGTAGGTAATACAGATTTTGTGGAAGCTATATACAGAGGCATAGACTGAGTATTCTGTGCCGCACTTGAGATGCTTAACACCCTTTATGTTGAAACAAAATCAGAAGAGCCCAAGTTGACTCATATGATGGAACACGTAACTTAATTTATTGACTGAACATTTGACACCACCTGAAATGAAGCCTATACTAAAGCAATAGAGTATGCCTGATCCGCGTGAAATGTCCTTCTGCGTGGGCGCTACCCCTCTCAGAAGTTTGCTTTTTCTCTACCTTCCGCCTTTTCCTGCCCAACGTAGTCACCGCTTTTTCCTTTCTGGCACACATCGTCTCCACCGTCACAGCCGCTAGCTGGAAGACTGCAACCACAAACTGCGAGCCACAGATAGCCAGACTTCGCTCCCCTGTTCGCACAGAGGCCTCCGGCCCTCAGCGGCAACCCACTCTCTCGATTCCAGTCATTGCGTGGGATCGCGCTCCGGACTCCTGACCCGCCGCGTTCGACGGGGAGCGCTTAAGAAGCCACCGGCTAGTTCAGTTCGGCGCTCTAATAAGCAGTTATTTCGGAAGCCCTCAGTCCGGTCTTGATTTAAACTTCGAAAGACCGAGGACGGTCACACAAAGGCGACGAGATAGGCATTAAAGCGAACAGCGAAGACGGTATCTCGCTCGCTAACGTGTGCAGCTTGCTTTGACAGATCTGTGGCACTGCGGTGGCGGTGACTTGGCGAACAAAGGTGCGGGAGAGGACTCTCTCCCTTTTAGCACGAAAATGTAGCGTACGTTGGAGACAGTTGCCTACCGAGGAGTCGAAACGACAGGTTTAATAACGCTACTCAGCCTGGCGAATCCTCCCAGGAGTAGTTAGAGCGCGTTTTTTTTCTCTCTCTCGTTGCATTGTGCTAGAAACAAAGTTCGCAGGATAAGTTCTGCGCTGTTTGCTCAATAGTCCCAGCAATTAATGTAAACTCCATTGTAAATGTCCGCCGTTTTTCCATTTTATGTGGGCGTTGTATGCTGTAGTCGTTCTTTGAAATGAAATCATGAACACGGTTAGCACAGCGTACATGAGACAGCCAGCTATGCCTCCTGATATATCCCCTTGCAATTCTTTCGGAAATGTGTTACGGGCGTAATTAACCGAAGGTAAACACATTACCAGTGCAAATCGTGACACTATCATAATTTCTCACAACACTCTCCAGAAACTATCTTGGGTGCGGCTGATATCTTCACTATAAGCGAAGATTGGACAGTGCCTCGTTTATGGTCAAGGAATAATTGGTTGAATTTGGCCGGGCCGGGCCGGGTCGGGCCGGGCCCAAACCTTTCGGGCCCGGGCCGGGTACGGGCCGTATTTAAAAATACCGGGCCGGGCTGGGGCGGGCCGGAGCACGGCACTTTCGGGCCGGGCCGGGCCCGGGCCGGAAAAAGTCGGCCCGTGCAGTGCTCTAGTACGTAGGCACCTCTACTTTTATGCCTCGTTTATGGTCAAGGAATAATTGGTTGAATTTGGCCGGGCCGGGCCCGGGCCGGAAAAAGTCGGCCCGTGCAGTGCTCTAGACGTAGGCACCTCTACTTTTATGAAAAAAAAAAGAATTCCGAAAGTTGTGTCCTCTGCCTGGATTCGAACCCAGGCTCTCGGCGTGGCAGTCGAGCGTTCTACCACTGAGCTACGCCTGTGGTTCGAAAATTATCGCTAAAAGACCTAAACATGTATAATGTCTCCCGCGGAATCGCATTAACAAACGTAATGTTACGTTGAAAAATAGTAATACACCGCTACACGACGCGAAAATGGATTGTATAACGAGGTCGAGGCATCATTTGAAAGAACACAGAGCTGCGTGCTTTGTAGCTTTGAACCCATTACGGAGGCACTGGTAATTATGGCGTAGTGGGTACTTCCCTACTTGGCAAAATGATAAGTTATGGCGCAGGAGATACCTACCACTTCTACTTGCACTAGTTTCCTCAAGCGTTTAAAATGGCCTCTAAGAAAGTAGCTCCTCCTGCTTACGCTGTCACTGTCCTGCAGTTCCGCGCAGGCCTGGCTCTAGCACAGCATATCCCCCTTAGACGCGAGATCCCAGCGTACGAATACAGTGTTTCTCACGCCTTTACATGATGATCGACTGGGCGATTTACGCGAAAGATTCACGGTTTACCGATGATTCCCTCCGGAGCTTCGCCCACTCATCATCATTCACCCCGTGGATATGCTGTAATTTTTTTTTTATTTAGAAATACTTCAGGCCAATAGTTTGGCCCAGGCAGGAGGGGCATTACAGCAAGAGAGGAAACAAACAAACGAAACAGAAAGAAAATACAACATGCGTAAACAATGGGATACAATATGTACATAGTGCGTAAAAAGAAGCAGCAATCACACCTCGACAGCACTGAAATTCACAAGAAAAATGGTTTGTCAAGGCAGTCATGAAATCATTCGATTCAAATACATGAATAGGAAGGGAATTCCGCTAGCTCACAGTTCGAGTAAAAAAAAAAAACGGCATTGTGAGTGTTTGTTCGAGCGAAAATCGGCTCAAGCGAATGTTGGTGACTGTGTCTTGTGGTTCTCGTAGTAGGCCTACATGCCGAAGAGGGCAATACCATATTATTTTTCGCAGCAAGTGGGTTGTGTAGTAGCAATGCACTATTAATTTTACTGCGCGTTTGTAGTATCTGTATGCTTTTTTGTGACGTCATTTAGGACGGGGAGTCTTTCCGACATATTTTCCGTATATAAAGCTCACAGCTTTTCTCTGGACTCCCTCAAGTTTCAGAATGTCACATTTAGTATGTGGGTCGCAGATTTCCGCAGCATATTCTAATTTTGATCTTACTATTGTGTTATAAGCTAACATTTTAGTTCTTATAGGCGCGTGTGTAAGGTTGCTCTTTACGAACCACAGTTTCTTTAACGTGGTTGAGCAGATATCCGAGATATGTGTTGTCCATGTTAGTTTATTGGCAAGAGTAACGCCAAGATACTTATATTTTTTTACTTTGATTACAGTTCAGTTTTCAAGCTGATAATGAAATTTGCTGGGACACTTCTTTCTTGTTACGCGCAAAAGTACGGTTCTCCCCGCATTCAGCTGCATTCAACGATTCGAGCGCCAGTAAGAAATTGCTACAAGACTTCTCAGCAACATTTCACGATCATCATGCGACACTATTTCCTTAAAGATAACACTATCATCCGCAATCATCCGCACACATCCGAATGGACACATTCGCAGAAATAACATCTATTGTATCAATAACGGCCCTAACACACTGCCCTGAGGAACTCCTGAGGTGGCCGGAAGGGCACCAGAGCTGCAATTTCGGACATCAACAAAACTCTAGCTGTCCGTCAAGTAAGCACAAATCCACTGTATGACAGCCATGGGTAGTCCAGTTTTTTTTAAGTTTATATAATAAGTTTCCATGTGGGACCCCACCGAATGCCTCGCTGAAGTCCAGAAACAACATATCTAATTGCCCGGATAAATCGAGTACATTGAAAAACTCATGCACCGTTGTCACTAGTTCAGTCGCCGTAGAGAGTCCTTTTGTAAATCCGCGTTGAAAAGGTGTCAGTATATTGTTACCTTTCAAGAACTCGTGTATGAAACCAGAGACAATATGTTCCAAAAGCTTGCAGTTTGCGCTGGTAATAGATACAGGCCGGTAGTTTGAAACTGTTGCACGGTCTCCTTTCTTGTGTATCGGTACCACACGAGCTATGCGCCAGTCTTCCGGTATTTCTCGTAAGCTTAAAGATAACTGAAAAAATCATTTAAATAAATTCGGATATTTGATCCGAATATCACCTTAAAAAAGCAATGGGAATTTTGTCAGGGTCTGCAGATTTTTTCATATCTATATTTAGGAGCGGCGCCAGGACACCCTCGCGCGTGACTAGAATATCATCTACCGTAGGGCTGCACGCGCTTGAAAACTCACCCTGACCTTGTTCTGCAAACACATCTTGAAAATATACATCGAAGTGCTCTGCAATGCTGTAAGCATCATTTATTTCAGTTGCATTAACTTTAATGCGGCCCCACCACGGTGGTGTAGTGGTTATGGCATTCGGCTGCAGATACGAAGGTCGCGGGATCGAATCCCGGCTGCATTTCGATGGAGGCGGATTGTTGAGGCTCGTGTGCTGTGCGATGTCAGTTCACGTTAAAGAACCCCTGGTGGTCGACATTTTCGGAGACCTCCACTACGGCGTCTCTCATAATCAGAGCTGGTTTTGGGACGTTAAACCCCACAAAACAATCAATCAACTTCAATGCTCTCTATGTGTTGTTTTCTTTGGCTGAGGTGTAAGCAAAATTTTCTCGGATCACAAGAAAGAAATTCTTCTATAATCGTTCTATAGAACCTCTCTCTGGCCAGCTTTACCTTTATCAATAATTCTTGCTTCAGATGCGCAAACTGTCTGGTCGTCGATTTGCTCCTCTTTCTCAGTCTTTTTACTTTACGCTTGCTTTGTATAATTTCTCGATTTATCCAAGGATTTATCTACTGTTGTCTAATAGATTTTAACGGGAAAATGTGTTTAGTGCAGTACTTTACGATATAGTGAAATCCCTTACAACATCCAGTCCGCCGGGAGACGGCAAATGCTAATTGACCTTGTAAATATGAGATGAAGATATCTGCCAATGGGTTCAGCATAGCGTTTAAGGAAGGTGTTCGGTATTTCGCGGATTAAGTGGCTTGGCACTAGCCAAACCACTTAATCTCTTAGCAAAAGAGATCAGGCTTTTAGAGTACACTGAGGCTGCAGTCTTTCGAAGTCTTGTTGCTCATATTTACCTTGTTTGACACGATACGCGCATTTTGTATCACATGTTGTTATTGAATAAAGTTTCAGTTGTTAGCTCTCGTGTCCTTTTCCTTCTTCTCCGTCCTTGTGTGTGTGCACTGTTTCAAGCAACTCGCCCAAATTGCCACCTTGCTCCAATATTACTTGATAGCGAAGTTTCCGTTAATACAACCATATCTGCGACACAGTCATCAAGAATAGAAGACGAATCACCTTGTTTGCTAATTACACTTGGAATATTGATAAAAACAAAAGCTATGTTACCCACCTTTGACGAGTACCACTCCTAGGACTTATGCTATGATTTTCATGTTTGGTTGTGCTGTGAGGAATTATTCGATGAAGACGCGGGAAAGTCTTTAGAATGGGGCAGCTCATATACACTATCGGTGGACGAAGAGTATATGAAGCGTTTGCTATTCATGAACAGTCGATTGTGTCGCAGCGAATACTGGTGACCACTTGCTCTTCCATATTCGACTAGTTTTTTTCTTTTGGCCACGTACGGGTTGCCTTGCAAAAGGCGGCAGTAACGCTTACACCCGATCCTTAAGCTTGCCTTTCTTAAAAAAATATAGCCTCTTTTGTCTTGAAATTTGCGAATTTGACAATTATAGGACGACATTTATTAGCCCCGTATACTCCCAGTCTATGGGCTCGAGAAATACGATCAGGCAGTATCGGAATACCTAAAGTGTTCAGAACAAGGGTCGCAACCTTCACACTGAAACCACGATTCGTCGGAACCAGGACAGCCATAGAAAATCACGTTGTCTCTGCGGGCTCTGAAGCGCGGCATGTTCTTCGCGAACTCTTTCCGCTAAGACTTGTGGCAGCCTATTGGTTCAGCTCTCATCCAATTTATTTACACTTTCCCTCCACAGCAGACAGTCTAGCGTTAATAATATATACAGTTTGTGCCAGCCCAGTTTGCTCTTTTTGACGTGGTCAATAACTTTCCTGAGTTCATCACGGCATGGATTGACCTGTGCTACAAAACCTCGAAAAGGAGTAGCTAATTCCTGTGGCAAATTACGAAGATAATCATCAGGCCCCGGCTTTTCTATGTAAACACACATGATTAGTAGTTTGGTTACTGTGTCTTTCCTTTCTTCTATGAAACAATCAAGAATAATTCCGTAACGAATGCTGGGTCATGGTAGGAGCAGAAGAAACACATTATTCGACCGCTTACAATAATGGGAACGACTTTCACCGACCTTCACTAAAAAAGTAACCGGTTTATGGCCGGCTGCGTCGGTGCTCCTCCAGCATGCCCACTACGGGAGTGTCTGGGCGAGGCTGAAGACTATGGTCCGTCTCTACTGCCAAGCAGAGATAAGCTTAAGGCTGCTCTTAGCGGTGCAGTCTATATAGCCCATGTGGTTGGGCGAGTGAATTCGATCAGTTGAAGTAAAGCATGGAGAGTATAGACGCTGCTTTATGAAATCGTGAGCCCGCGCTTACGTAGCCAAATGCCATACTCAGGGCACCAGCACAGCCAACTCCTTCAATTTCCGCTATAAAGTAATTTAAATTTCTCCTCATTCATCTGGACGTTCCAAGTTTTGTTGGTCGCTTGCTCGAGCACAGAATAAAAAGCGGAAGCCGTGTGCGCCATTTCTAGACGAGACCGCTTATGAGCGCCACTGGCGGTTCAATTGGGCACCCCAAAAATAAGTCACACAGGGCACCCCTTGGCGCTGCCACGCTTTTGCGACGGCCACGCCGGGTTGTCTCAGGCGTGAGAAACTGCGCCCGGCCATGGAGGGCACGCGGACAATGGCACGACTCACGCAGTTTGCGAGACGACTTTTGTCCCGGGGAAACAGAACAGCAGCATGCAAGCCCCTCCATTGTTTTGTCGCGAACGAGCGAGGGCGGCATTTCGTGCCGCCCTTTGTCTCCACGGCGAGATGCGGTGCTCAAGCAGCACGCGCGTTGCTAATGAATAAAAAATGTTTCGACATATTCACTCGGCGGTTCCGAAAACGCGTTGTCCTTCGGCTTCGTGTTTTCGAATCGTTGGTACGGTACGGATCCGTGCAGTGCTCCTATGCGAGTACAAGACAGCATTTCTTTATTCAAAATTCCTTACAGGCCCATTGAAGGGCATAGAGTAAGGAGGGCATCCGTATGTACAAAACAGAAAAATACACGAAAGCCGAACAAATAAAAAAAAAGAAATGGGATAAATTAAAAGAAAGAAACAAGACAAATATTAGAAACAGTAAGGTGCTACAACGTTATGCAATCCTAAAGCGCGACGAAATCGAGTTATCGAGCAAAGTTTCACTGTTAGCAACGGACACAATATGATCAGGAAGACCGTTCCAACGTGCAATGGCTCTATGCCTGGCGATAACTTTCTGTGGCAGCGCAGCCACGGAAACTTGTCGAAGCTTCTGTGCGTGGGCGGAGTTTCTGCACACGTGTTGATACGCCAAGTAGTCCGTTCGCGCGCGATTTTGATTTCGGTTTTACGAGCGCATGCATAATGCGTTTTTGAGGGTGCCATTTTCAAGTGGACCCCGCCCCCACTCTCCGGCTTATATGAACAGTTTTATGGCGGTCTGGAAGACCTATAACAGGTTGGTTATTTATAACTTTAACTCGAAATAACCCCAATGTAGCACACAATGATCTGCCAGCCACTCACTCAAATATGCATGCAAACACGCACCTTCTACACAACTGTACGTAATGTGTTTCTGTTTTTAGGGGCGAAGCTCCCCTTAGTCTAACCTTGTCACGCGTCAGGCGTCACTTGTCAGGCGTCAGGCGTAACCCGCGTGCCGGGAGGCACGCGCTCGCCCTCGGCGCGTGCTTCCCGGCGCGTGCCCCCCGGCGCGTGCCTCTGCTGTCTTGTGAGAGGGACAGAGAGAGAGCGAAAGGCACGCGTTGGCTACGGAAACGCTCTTTCTTAGAGGAACGCTACCAGCTCGCAAAGAAGGAGAACGCGCCGTCACGCGCGAGAGACAACGTTGGCGCAAGCAGCGTCTCCTAGCGAGTTTCTTGATGGAGAAATACCGACTGCTCGCGTTCGAGAAGCCTTCACCGGCGACCCATATATATATATATATATATATATATATATATATATATATATATATATATAGATATATATATATATATATATATATATATATATATATATGTGTGTGTGTGTGTGTGCACTGGATCTTGACTTGCAATGAAGTGCCGGTGGGAGATTTCACTTGTGCATAGTTGAACCATGAGGATTCGTAGCGTGCGCGTTAACTAAATTAATCCGGAACTCGGCACGATCTAGGATGACCCTCGCGAGCTTTGCCCACTCATCATCATTCACTCCGTGGATATGCTGTAATTTTTTTTTTTGAATATCGTATACTGCGGGGAACCGTAGGAAAGCTAAAGAATCCGTTTTGTTTGAGCAAGCAGTGTATTTTTTAAATTCTGCGGAAGCCGGAAAGGAGCTGCACAATTATACACCTCACATGCACGCAACAAGCTATTTCATCAGTAGCGTTCACAGTAGCTATTCTCATTTCTGTGACGCAATAATTTCAGTAACTTCCACGAGGCTCTCCTGTGAGTTTGGCAGGAACGCGTCGCTGCCGACGGGTAGCTGGGTATGTTTGCGACAGTGAACCAGAGAGATTTCACTACACCACCGTCCCAGGGTTGTGCGCATTTCGAGTTTGCAAGTCCAAGCAAGAGACGCACACCTGGACTGGCCGTTGCCAATAACGCACCTTTTGAGCACAGTGGAGCGCTCTGATTGCAAGGTGCCAAAAACACTTCCAACTGGAGACATGGACGCGTAAGCTGTCACAAGCAATGCGCGGCGTTCATTTTCACGAGATGCACTGTGAATGATCGTATCACCGGCGATAAACAAACGAAAGTACCAACCATGTATATACAATCAAGCAAATGCAATGAGCTATTTATTTTACGTACTGTTTCTAATAGCTGGATTGCTTTCAAGTTCGCAGACTCGCTGTAGACGGGCGGGTCACTACGGTGTCGAAGTGGTTATCGTGGTGTGGGACCAACTCGCGCTTGTGGTACCGCTAGTACAACTCCTCTCCTCGAGATTGTATCTATACAACATGATATTTTGCAACACACGACTGTCTTCGCTTCACTTTCTGCGGTGCATTCACACCCGCCGACCAACACTCGCATATGATCGCTTACGCGCTGCGACGCGAGCCTGATTGAACCGAGCGACGCCATCGTCGTTTTGCGGATGAGGAAAGCGTGGAACTCACAGAAGAAACCAGAAAACTAGAAACAGCAAAAAATGATATTCGATTAAAAGACAACCTGTCTAAATTTGAATTAAATGATCTTGCAAGTAAAGGAAAAGAAATTAGGTGACATGTTTTATGTTGGGCGACATGTTATGTGGGCGACATTAGGTGACATGTTTCATGTTGGGTATCGTGCTAAATTTAGCGTTCGTGCACTACATGCGGGAGCGTAGGAAAAATGAGTGAGCTTCGGCTCCGTACCCTTCGCTGTGCTGCCACAGAAAGTTGTCGCCATGTGCGACCATGAATGCGCATGAAACTACGTGCGTTGTGAATGTGTCGATATGTGCGCAGTGGAGTATGAAGCGGCAGTGAAATTCCTTACTACAAATGTAGCTCTCAAATCAACATAATAGAGCAACGGCGCTGCGTTCTTCTAGTGAATGAAATGCATCTTGTTTTATTACAGTAATGGTTGAATGACAGTCGCAGTTACAAGCGATGAATCTCGTTGCCCTATTCTGGACGGCTTCCAACATACAAAGTTATCTTGATGTAGTGACCATGTGGATGACGCATACTGTAGTTGTGGGCGAAAATAAGTAACATAAGGGAAAGCGCGTACATTACAAGGAGCGTTGCGCAGGTTTCTGAGGAGATAGTCGAGGTATTGAGAGGCTTTCGATGAAATAGCTGCTATATGAGCAGTCGAGGATTAATCAGATCAATTGTGAACGCCGAGATACTTAAACGATGGGTAGCGAAAACAATGGTGTCATTAGTCGTGTAGTCAAATTCTGAGTTATTACACTTTCGAGAGAACGAGATTAACTTGCATATGGAGGCGCTGAGGAATATCTGTCAAGTTTCGCACCACCTGAAGGTTAGGTTTAGGTCATTTTGGAGAGCAGAATGACCATCAAAACAATCAACATTGCGGCAGATGACGCAATCGTCGGCGAACAACCTGAGTGAGGATGAAAGGTTAGCTAGTAAATCTTTAATGTATATTAAAAAGAGTAATGTACCTACCACATTGCCTTGCGAAACACCCGACGTGACGTCACAAACGTTACATGAAACGCCGTTGACCAGCGCGATCTTGTGACGCGAAGACATAAAGTAACGTAGACAAGACAGGGTTAATGAATTGATACAAAGGGCAGACAATTTATAAATTAGATGACCATGAGAAACAGTATCGAATGTCTTGGCGAAATCGAGCAAGAGGCAGTCTGTTTGCTCGTTAGTGTTCATGTTAGAGTGAAGGTCATTCGTGAGTTGGAATAACTGAGTCTCACATGTGTAACCTTTTGTGAAGCCATGTTGATTAGAGGAAAAAAAGTTATTTCATTCAAGGTGGTCGAATATATGAGAACCTATAATATTTAAGGGTGACAATTAACTCGGCAAGTGATATCGGCGGAAGATCGGCGGGGAGAGAAAGAGGACGAGGAAGTCAGACTGTGGAATGGCGATCGCCGGAACGTTCGTAGAATACTAGTGCGGTCACTTGTGTGTTGTGTTTGTGTCCGCTACATTTTGGTGGCAGCGACAGAACGGCGATTTCAATTGAATCGGTTCCACAATCCGCGCTGGCGCCGTCGTCAAACCTTCAGCTGGGCCCCGCCCTTTCTGCGAGCGACTGATCGCTCAGCCACCGCTGCCGCCCTCTCAAGTTTACGATCCTGGTACGATGCCTTCACATATTTACCCTGCCGCTTCGGACGCCGCTCGGTGTCAGCATACAAATGATCTAGCGGCTGTTCTCAGGGCTTCTGAAGGACGCCTTGCCGACCGCGTGTTCTCCATTGAGAATAGTTAAGCCCAACGGATGTGCTCCGCAGAAAATCGCATCGCCGACCTCACGAAATGTGCTTTCGTCCTCTCGTCGCCTGCGTCCACTGCTCATGCTCCCGCTGTTACTCGAGGTAGTGCTGGGCATCTCTCTCCGTGTTCCGCCACGACGCAGTGCCAGGGATTCTTCCCGAGTCCACCTAACTTTGACGGGACAACGTTGTGGTCTGTTTCCTTAGGCAGTTTGAGTCTGCTGCTCTCTGCGCCTGGCCCGAACAACGCAAGGCTCGAATCCTTGTGAAACAGCTTCGTTCTCCTGCCGCCGAATTTGGAGCACCTGCCGGCGTCCGCCTGTGGGGGCTGACAACATCACCGAGGCACACGAGTCCCGCTGTGGTAGCTCCCATCTTCGGTACTTACATCTGATAGAATTGCAGCACATGCGACAGGGCAAGCACAGCCCTCAAGAGCTTGCTGTTCATGTCGAGTGTTTGTCGTGGAAAGCCCTCTCTGGTTGCCCTAACCCTACTGCCGACTTGATCGCTACACAGCCCTTCATAGACACCATCAACGACCTCGACGTTAAACGATTCGTCCGCCTCGCCCGCTCATGCTACCTTAGCTCTTGTTCTGGCGGTTCATATTCTGGAACGTACCATTGCAGTACGGTACACTCTCTCTTTTCCGAGGCCGCAAGTGCCAGGAGGCCAAGTAACTTTCTCGGGCACATGTCGCCAGCGCTCCTCATTTATCCGCTGCTAACGATGCAACGAGATCCGCCATTTCAGTCGGGGTTGTGAGCATCAAACCGCATCGTCGGGAAACTTCACCACGGGCCGCCGAGGGCAGGACCACGCGTAAGTCATCAAGCCCATCTCCTGTCACTAGAGCCGTTTCCAGACATGCCTATTCTGCAAGTGCACCTAGGAGACCCACCGAAAAGCGTCCCAGCACTCGCGAATACCGGTGCTGCTCTTAACTTCATTACCCCAAGTTTGCTGCCAACTCAGTGCTACCCGAAGACAACCACAGACGGACCAACTGGCATCTTGCTAGCGGACGGAACGTACTTGCCAACTCTCGGAGAAGTACTGCTCAGCGTCGCTGCTTTTTTGAAAACTTTCAGTATCCCATTCGTTGTGGTGCAAAACCTGTGCGTACACTTCCTTTTGCATAGTAGCAGTGCGAAAGACTGAGAACAAGGAAACATGTAACACGCAGAACAAGCGCTGTCTAGCAACTGAAAATTTTAGGGGCGAAGCTCCTTAAAGCGGCACCCGTTCGTCCCTCGTAGTCGTAGTCGTAGTGCGTAACCAGTCTTACGCTTTGACCTCCAAAGTGGTGCCGGTGGGAGATTTCTCCTGTGCGTTGTTGAACAATAAAAAAAATTCGCAGCGTGCGCGTTAACTAAAAGCCGAATTGTTCTGTCTCTCACTCCCCATTAGCAGCCATTGGCATGTTCCAGTAGGAAACGTTAGTAGAAGTAGAAGTGTTAAAAGCCGACTTCTGCTGTCTCTCATTCCCAGCAGCAGCCATTGTTTACCTCCAAGGTAGTGCCTGGTGAGATTTCTCCTGTGCGTGATTAAACAATAAAAATTTTGTTCAAAACGCCGTTGATTGATGAAATCAACCAACGAAAGACGCCAGATGTTTTCTAAAAGCAAAACGAAAAGACGCCAGATGTTTCTAAAGCAAAACGAAAAGACGCCAGCTGTTTAACGAAAGACGCCAGATGTTTCTAAAGCAAAACGAAAAGACGCCAGCTGCTTAACGAAAGACGCCAGGTAAAGCAATGGTGTAAGCAGTGCAACAACCACTTAGCTTACATTTCACCGACCACAAAGCGGTCATAATGAAAGGACAACGGAAACCAGCAATAAATGTTTGATAAAACATTTAATCAATCGTTTCACGTCATTTTTATCGGGCGAATTAACGGAAGAAATTTCACGGTTTAACCGATGATTACTTCCAGGAGCTTCGCCCAATCTCATCATCATTCACCTCGTGGATCTGCCGTCAATTTTTTATTTGAAAGAACACACAGGGAAAGGAGGGAACAAAACCGAATGATAACTGGAGAAACTGTAAATTAGTCTGAAAACAAATTATCATTTAACCGTACACGTGCTGAGCAAAAAGGCAAACTCTTTGTCAGCGACAGCGATGGCTGACTGACGCATGCGTCTCCCATTCTTCTTATGTGAAGTGCTTCTATCACTTCACGTGTTACTGTGCATCTCTGTACTGACAGGACCTTAGCGCCTTCAAAAACAGGTGAACACCCACACGTGTTGCAGTGAGACACAAGATGCGTGGTGTCAGGCTTCTTGAATGACTGATTGTGCTCCTGCCAGTCTGCCCCACATTAATGCACCTGCCAGTCTGCCCCACATACGAGTTCCCACACATAAGCGGAATCTGATAAACAACGCCCCATTTGCAATCTCCATGCCTCGGTTTTACATGGTTTCTTTTTCCCGCAGCGTTTTTACCCCATACCTTGTGCCTGCGTTGCTGAGACCATGTGACAGCTTGTGCACATACGGCAACACCTAGATTTGTGGGGTTTAACGTCCCAAAACCAGCTCTTATTATGAGGGACGCCGTAGTGGAGGTCTGCGGTAATTTCGACCACCTGGGGTTCTTTAACATGAACTGACCTCGCACAGCACACGGGCCTCAACATTTCGCCTCCATCGAAATGCAGTACTGCAACACCTTACCTTATTGTAATTTTGCTTACTACCATGATCACTCGAGCGAAGCTTACCCTTAACCCAGTTCTACAGCCGCTTGCTGCTAGTAGTTAGCACGGATTTTGGGTACCCTGCATCAAGAAGCCTCAGTATTTGTGTCAGGGAACTATATTCAATGTCATGTGCACAAGACTTCGTTATAGCTTATCTGAGGGAGGAGAAGGCTATCCCATTCTTAACGACCTTTGAGTGTCTGGAATAAAACGGGAGGAGTGACTTCTGCGACCTTGGAAGGTAATGCAGCACACGTGATTATATTCCAAAGACAGGCATAAATCTAACAACTGCAATTTCCTGTCATTATTCACCTCAATCGTGAAGTTCAGACCATACCCACATTCACGGAAAGCCGTCAAGATATGTGTCCCCCTCCTATTGTAGTTATCACACGAAAAAAAAACACCAAATATTCGTCCACATAGCGAAAAAGAGTACCAGACAAATCTTTGAGATTGTCTTGGAGTTTCCGGTTCACAGGGCTTAAATGGATATCACTTAACACTGGAGCAACTCGCGAGCCAATGCAAGCCCACACGTTAGGAAGAAATTAGAGCAGAGTAGCAGAAAAGCGAAGGCTGCTGAAAAGACCACGTAAAACCGACGTATGGGGATCGCATATGCGGCGTTGTTTATCAGGTTCCACTCATGTGTGGGAACTCGTATGTGGGGCAGACTAGCAGTTGTGTTTACGTGCGGTTGAAGGAGGACAATCAGTCACTGAAGAAGCCTGATAGCACGCATCTTGTGTCTCACTGCAACACGTGTGGGTGTTCACCTGTTTTTGAAGACCCTAAGGTCCTGTCAGTACACAGATGCAAAGTAACACCTGAAGTGATAGAAGCATTTCACATAATAAGAATGGGAGACGTATGCGTCAGCCAGCCATCGCTGTCGCTGACAAAGACTTTGCCTATTTTCTCAGCACGTGCTCTGTTAAGTGAGAATTTGTTTTCAGACTAGTGCACACTTTCTCCAGTTATTCCGTTGTTTTGTTTGCTTCTTTTCCTCTATGTTATTTCAAATAAAAATTTTTCAGTTGCGAGACAGCGCTCGTCCTGTGTGTTACATGTTTCCTTGTTCTCAGTCTTTCACACTGCTACAATGCATATGTTACAACTAGCCTAACTTTCCATGCTATCCCTTAATTATGGGTTGCAAGTGGTGCTAAACGCTTGGCGTACGCATTGCGTTAACCACGCCGGGTGCACTATTGGGTTGCTTCCTCACAACCCTCCACACTACTTGGTCGTGAAAAAATCCGCAAATTAGCTCTTGTCCTCGTGCGTGTCGTGTGTTTTCAAGTTGGCACCCATACGGCCACAGTGGCCCGCTCCGTTTTGAGTAATGGCGCGAAGTTTTTGTGTGGGCAGTTAATTTCCTACTATGCTACACACCTTCGCGGTATGGCTAACCACTATGCGTCCACCTAAATACCACAAAGAAGTACCTGTTCGCTCACGACTACTACTCTCGTTCCATATGTAGGCAACGTGCTGAGTAACTATGCAAAGGTGAACATTTGACAGAGATCTGTCTGGTTGGGACGAAATTAAAGGTGAAAACAGGGGGACACCAACCAAATTATAATCATTTAAAAGTAAAATTTACTTCTAAATATGAAAAAACCCGATGTTTCGGGTCCCACTCGGACCCTTCTTCTGGGGTGACTGGAGGGCACCAGACAGCAGCAGTGCTTATAAGGTCGTCTTTCTTCTCTCTTCCTTCCTTTCTCACTTTCTCTTTTTTTCCGGTGCTTCAAGCCGAGGGGGGTCATGCTAGTGTTCAACCAGGTGCCGGAGTCCGCTAAAATAGACACTTGGCATTGCACCTGCAGACCGGTTCACGTTTCCAGGTGTCGCCTGAATGTGCCATGATTCCACAAAGAGCCGCTTGTGAAAACTGGTTTCCAAGTCGAGGACGCGGGAGTTGTCAAAATCGATGCGGTGGTCGTGCACCTCGCTGCGCTCAGCTAATGCACTCCTTTGTCTGTCGAACTTGCGGACATCGTTCCTGTGCTGTCGTAGCCTCTCTGGGAAGTTCTTGGTCTCTCCCACGTACGACGCGCCGCAATCTGAACAAGGAATGGAGTAAATCACACCTTGCGCTCTCTCCCTCGGCAGCCTGTCTTTCGGGCGCGGAAAGAAACGGCCAAGCGTGGAAATTGGCTTGTGTGCTACTCTTATTCTCTGCTCAGACAGCACACGTGTGAGCGCTTCGCTGGTACCCTGAACGTAGGGAATACACACACGTATGGGCTTGGAATGCGGCGGGTCAGTGTCCTTTCGAAGGGGTCGGCGGGGATTTAGTCTGGCGGGGAGCAACCTTTTCAACGAAGGCTTTCGAGTAGCCGTTCTTCAGAAGCTCGCTTTTGACCAACTGTTCTTCTTCTATCCGCTTATTCTCCGAAGAACAAACCCTCCGTGTACGGGTCAGCAGAGCCGAAACCACCGCCGCTTTATAGTCGAAAGGGTGGTTAGAGCTAGCGTCGAGATAGCGACCGGTGTGAGTCGGCTTTCGGTACACCGAGAACTGGAGCACGCCATCCACCTTTGTCACAAGGACATCAAGGAACGGCAAGCACTTGTTCGTTTCCCGTTCCACGGTGAACTGAATGGCCGACTCTATCGAGTTTAGGTGGGCCGTGAATGCGTCTACGGCAGAAGTTTTAAGAATGCAGAAGCAGTCGTCGACATACCGCAAAACTATCTTCGGAGTGATGTCGGCCGACTGCAAAGCTCTTCCTTCCACCGCTTCCATCACGAGGTTCGCTGTTGTGCAGACTCAGGCGCACCCATTGCCGTACCAGTTCGCTGCTTGTAGTACTCTCCATTGACAGAGAAGTACGTGCTGCTGAGACAAAAGTTCAGCAGGCGGCTCAGCTCGTCGACGCTCAGGCTTGTTCTTTCCCCGAGGTTCTTGTCACGCTCTAGTGCCTCCCGCGCTGTGGTCATCGCCAGCTGAACGGGAACGCTTGTGAACAGGGAGACCACGTCGAAGGACACGAGACATTCATCTTCGCAAACAGACACAGGGGACAGGAGTTCAACAGAATGGCTGCTGTTCTTCACGTAGGTCGGCGAGTTTCCCACGAGAGGAGCCAAAGTCTTGTGTAGAAAACTTGACAGGGCGCGAAGGGGAGAAGATGTGAAATCCACAATCGGCCTCAAGGGAACACCGGGCTTATGGATCTTGGGGAGCCCGTAGAAGCCAGGAGCACTACCGTTTCTGCACATCAAACGCAGGTGTAGAGCTCTGGCATCTGGGTGTTTCCCAAACACGTCTCCTAGCAGCTTCTTGGGGTCTCTTTGTACCTGTGCTGTGGGGTCCTTCTTTAATTTGACGTGTCACTCTCAAGGTGGTCTTGCACTTTGCGGTCTTAGTCTTGCCGGTCAAGGACGACGGTGGCATTCCCCTTGTCTGCAGGCAAGATGACAATGGCGGGGTCATCGCGCAGCTCTCGTAGGGCTCGATTCTCCTCCGCAGACAGATTGGATGGCCGTTTTTTATTTAGGCCATGTGCCAGGATGCCAATCGCCTTCAGCCTCACTGATTCCTGCACCTTGAAGTCAGACGAGGGACCCCGTCCTCCACAGCTGCCCTACTCTTTACCAGGGGTCGACTGCCCGACACATTGAAGCTGTGGCCTTTGGCAAGGACGCTGGTCTCAGGTAGTGACAACTTCTTGGACGAGAGGTTGAAAACACACTTCGAAGCTTCGGAGTTCGGAGGCTGTTTTTGCCGCAAAAGTGCTGAGAGCTTCCTACTTTGGGAGACGCGTTGTTTCTCCGCTGCACTCGAGGCGACAGAGCACGCGAAGGAGTTCACAGCGGGAAAGAGTCCACCCAGGCGGTGCTCCAGTTGCCGACGAAGGAAGAATAAGTCCAAATCCAACTTTCTCACCGTTGCTCTGCATTCGTGGACACGGGCGATCACCTATGCCGTAACTATGCCGTTGTCTTCTGCTGCATAGATGCCCGTTCGTTGCAACATGAACGAGTGTTTAGATGCAGATGTTTTTGTTGACTGCGTTATCTGCTCCAGACCAGGTAGTGAATTTGCCATTCCCCCCTCTCTGCTGTGCTCTTCTGCTTCAACGTTCGCTGTGCTAGTATTCAACCTATCGACGGCCCTTTGCGCTTAAGCGCTGGAACTGTGTTGGCGTCCGGCTGAGCCCTTCTGCCCTGCTCCGTTCTCGCAACATTTCAGCACTATATCTCTCCGACGTGTGGCGATGGCTCTGTCGACTGGAATCTATTCCATTTCGGACCCACCTTGACGTCATCCCAGAATTCGGACATTCAAGCATCGCCGGTGAAATTCCGGTGGTGCTTGGCCTTGTCACCGAGCGAACTTGGCTGCACTAATCTCGTTCGTCACAAGGTCGACGCGGGCTCCCATGCACCGGTTCGACACAACCCTCGTCGTGTTTCTGCTTCTGAACGCGCTGAGATCAAAACTCAAGTGGAAGACGTGTCACAGCACGGCATTATATCTCGCTCCTACAGTCCTTGGTCTTCGCCAGTCGTCCTCGCGAAAAAGAAAGATGGCACTACGCGATGTTGCGCAGAATATCGTCGCCTAAACAGCATTACTAAACCCGATGTTGACCCCCTTCCGAGCCTTGACGACGCCTTAGACCGACTTCATGGTGCTAAATATTTCATGACACTCGACCGACCTCTTATCCACCTACTGGCAGGTCGGTCTTCACGAGAATGACGTGGAGAAGACTGCTTTCTTCACTGCAGACGGCCTGTGCCATTTTTACCGCCTTCCATTTGGGCTGTCTAATGCACTCGCCACGTTCCAACGATTAATGGACCGAGTACTTGGACACTTGAAGTGGTCAGTGGCGTTGGTGTACCTTGACGACATCATCGTTAACGCCCCGACGTTTCCCGAACACCAACGGCGACTGGAGCTTGTTTTGTCAGCCCTAGATGATGGTGGGCTCCGAATCAAACCCTCGAAGTGTTTCTTTGGTTATTCTGAAGTTGCTTACTTGGGTCACGTTGCGAGCGCCCATGGAATCAGCCCAGACCCCTCAAAGTCGCAAACTTTGGCTACTATTCCGCCTCCAACAACGGCGAAAGAAGTTCAAAGCTTTTTGGGCTACGCCTCCTATTTCCGCCGTTTTAGGGGCGAAGCTCCTCTTAGTCTAACCTTGTCACGCGTCAGTCGTCAGGCGTAACCCGCGTGCCGGGGGGGGGGGGGGTGGTTCGTTAGGAAGGAAGAAATGCTAGCCGGGAGGCACGCGCTCGCCCTCGGCGCGTGCTTCCCGGCGCGTGCCTCTCACTCTCTCTCTCTCCCGGCGCGTGCCTCCCGGCGCGTGCCTCTGCCGTCTTGTGAGAGATAGAGACAGAGCGAAAGGCGCGCGTTGGCTACGGAAACGCTCTTTCTTAGAGGAACGCTACCAGCTCGCAAAGAAGGAGAACGCGCCCTCACCCGCGAGAGACAACGTTGGCGCAGGCAGCGTCTCCTAGCGAGTTTCTTAATGGAGAAATACCGACTGCTCGCGTTGGAGAAGTGCTCACCGGCAACCCATATATATATATATATATATATATATATATATATATATATATATATATAGGTGGGAGATTTCACTTGTGAACCATGAGGATTCGTAGCGTGCGCGTTGTTAACTAAATTAATCCGGAACTCGGCATGATCTACGATGAACCTCCCGAGCTTCGCCCACTCATCATCATTCACTCCGTGGATATGCTGTAATTTTTCTTCCTGGCTTCGCGCTCGTTCTGCACACCTCAACAAACTACTGAAGAGAGAGAGAGAGATGATGGGCGGAAGGCAGGGAGGTTAACCGGAAGAGAAAATATCCAGTTTGCTACCCTGCACTGGGGAAGGGAAATCAACAGTGGCATTGGGGTCCCGACCAAGAACCAGCCTTCCAGAATATTAAGGCGCCCCTAACGACTCCATCGGCACTAACGCATTACTAGGAGGACGCCCCTAGCGTGATGCGTAAAGGGACAGTTTCCGTCGTTCACACACGAAGAACCCAAGGGCTCACGCAATAAAACTGCAATGTTTGAGTATTTGGATCCACACTAACGCCAGCGGTGTTGGTCTTGGGGCGATTCTTCAACCCGACTCTGAAGGAAACGAGCAGCCCGTTAGCTAGGCCAGCCGCCGACACAACGAGCCAGAGAGCCGGTACCACGCTTCAGAACTTGATTGCCTCGCGGTAGTCTGGGCCATTAAGAAGTTTCGCCCTTACATCTATGGCAAGCCCTGTACTATTGTTACAACGTTGCACTCCGCTGGCTGCAAACAAAAAAAAAAGACCTAAGTGCCAAACTTGCGAGTTGGGCCCTCAAGCTTCAAGACTATAATTTCACCGTCGTTCACTGTAGCGGTTCACGTCCCCAAGACGCAGGCTACCTTTCTCTCAACCCTGTGTGACAAACTACCCCGCCCTGGCATTTGCAGTGCTATATTTGCGAACTGCACAAGCGAAGGATGTCGAACTCTGCAACATTGCCAGGCGCCTCTCTGGTGATAGCAGTGCAGATAAACGCCGCCTCGCGAGACCCTCATCAGCGTATCCAATCAGAGATGGCACACTGTACCATCGACGCACGGGAAGCGAGTGGTACGTGCCTGTGGCCATGCGGCCATCCATATTCTCTATGTGCCACGACTCCACCTCCGCTGGCCACCAGGGTTAGCAGAAGACCTCGCGTTAAAGAAAAAGTTTGGTGGTCTGGCATGCGCGCCGACAGTCTACCTGTACGTTTCGTCCTGCACCATTTGTCACGCTCTAAAAGTAGTTACAAACCCACGTGCCGTGCCCTTACAACCGATCGCACCTCCCAAAGAACCTTCGATGTTGTGGGCTTTGATCACATGGGCCCGTTCACTCGCAGCAAGCATGGTAACAAATTCCTCATCGTGGCCACAGACTACCTGACCAAGTGGGTAGAAGTATGTGCCGTCCCCAACTCTGCAGCCACCAGTGTTATGACCTTTATCAAAGAGTGCCTGATTTACAGACATGGCACGACGAAGTTGCTGATTTCAGACCATGGCTCCGCGTTTACGCCGCGAGACTTCACAAAATCTTGTGCAAACATGAAATACGCCATGCTGCGGCGTCCCCTCAGCATCCACAGACTAATGGACTTGTTGAGCGTACAAACCCTACCATAAAAGACGTTATTTGTTCCTACGTCTCCAGCACACAGGTCGACTGAGATGACTACGTCGCTGCTGCGGTTTTTGCTCTAAACACGTCCAAACAAGAAATCACTGGAGAAACGCCATTTAAGCTCCACTAAGGGAGGACGCGAAGGGTTACCACGAGAACACCTTCTTGGTTCAGACGCATCTTTGCAAGAACGCCCCGCAGTAGTAGAATCCAGCGAGACCCTGCGACAGGCTGCCTCCGCGCTCGACTCGCTATACTGCATCACCAACACTACAAGTCTTCTCCTTAAAATCGTGCTAGCTGTTTTGAACCGGGAGACTTAGTCATGGTGCGTCGGGCCCTACGTTTAACTCAGCGTTGAGAAAAGTTCTTACCCCGGTTTTCTGGCCCTTTCCTTGTGGTGAAAGATTTAGGACCCGTGACATTTCGTTTAGCCTCTACTCCCGAACTTGGTGGCAACCGTCACAAAAGCACTTTTCCTGCTCATGCCAGCCAGATGAAACTTTACATACCTCGTGAAACATGCGCTGAACTTTTCTCTCATTCCTCTGCGAACTCGAGGGGGAGAAGGGGAGGGGGGGAGTGTAAGGGTGATAAAAACGCGGCAAGTGAAATCAGCGGAAGATCGGTGGGGAGGGAAAGATGAAGAAGTCGGACTGTGGAATGGCGGTCGCCGGAACGTTCGTAGAATACTAGTGCGGTCACTTGTGTGTTGTGTTTGTGTCTGTTAAAATATTGATACCACACCTCGGACGAAGAATGACAGAGGACAAAGAAGTGAGGTTCACTCATAGGCTCAGTGCTAAGCCTTCCGCGATCATCCGTCACATCGCTCTCTAAAATAAACTTCTCTCAACGTAACAGGATTGGTGGAGGTGCTGGGTAACGCATTCGCGCCTCAAAGAAGGACGACAGAAGAGAAACCACTGGAGCTCCGCCGAAGCCGCAGACTCGCGGGTCTTCCGCCTGTGCCAGTGACCATGAACCCCGACGGTGACAGGTCGCCGCCTTCATCCACCTCCCTTGGACAACACTACCGGGAACCGCGCACGTTCTCCGGGAACGCTGGAGAGCCCGCCGAGGAATGGCTCAAACGATATTGGCGGGTGAGTCCATATAATCACTGGGACACGACCAGCCAGCGGAACAACGTCCTACTGTATCTTGAGGGAACCGCGTTGATATGGTTCGAGAATCACGATGAGAAAACTGACTACGTGGGCGAATTTTGTAGACGAGATAAACAAGTGTTTTGCCGACCCGTCGACGAAAATGAAGCGTGGCGAGCAGATGCTTGCCCAACGTGCGCAAGTACCAGAATAGACGTGCACCATGTGCATAGAGGGAGTTCTGAAGTTGTGCAAAAGTGTGGACCAGGCCATGACAGATCAGGATAAGGTCGGGCATCTCCTCAAAGGTAGTGCCGAAGACATCTACCACTACCTGATCGGCAAGGACGACTTAACATCGGCAAATGACATTATCCGACATCGCAGCACATTGCCGCACATCTTAAGGCTCGGCGCATTTCGGCAAAGTTGGGTCGACTCCCCAACGTTACCTCTGTCGCGAGCATTGACGTGGGCCCTTCGCCCAGCGACCTGGCGTAAACTATTCGGGAAATAGTGCGCGACGAACATCATCGACGGGACGCTGCCCGTAAATTGAATGCGCATGTCTATGGTGCTTTCACGCCGTGCGCCGCCCTGCCGGTGCCCATCAACGCTACGAGCTTTGACTACTCAAGGGAGCCGGCGCAGCCGCATTATCATTCTTACAATTATGAGCCGTGCAGCGACTCCGTCAAGAGGTCGCCTTCCTACATTAGGGCGTGGCAAGGTCCCATTGAGCGTCTTCAGCACCGTATGACGCGTGAAGCACCTGTGTGCTTTTACTGTGGTGTTCGTGGACATATAGCACGCTTTTCCTCGGAGCACCGTCGTGCCCCTCTACCGCAGTACGAAGACCACCGGCACCCTCGCGCCGCACAAGTCCGCATACGCGTGGGAACTGTCGCTGGCCGCCACGGAACAGCTACTACGGCAGCGACTACCATCGGAACTTCGGCAACGGTTCGCCTGAATCTGCGCGGAGTGTGACACCACCAACTTCCCGTAGGTATCGGTCACCATCTCCAAGCCGTCGACGTCTCGCCTCCCCTGCTCCCGGAAACTAGACGCCGCCGCCGATGGAGGTGAGGTCACCGGACATTTTTCACTGCACACACAAATGCCTCCGCCAGTTTCAATGTCGACAAATAAGGTCGATGTTCTTATAGATAGTATTCTCATGTCCGCCTTAGTGGACACGGGAGCAACTGTTTCCGTCATGAAGTGATTTCAAGACCCCAATCTGTCGGAAAGTGATGTTCTGTTGCGAACACTACGCAACGTTTTGTGCTGTGAGTGGGGAGTCGTTGCGACCAAAGGGAGCGTGTACTGTAACTGTTACATTTGGCTCAAAGTTGTTCAAGGCAGAGTTTACAGTTCTTGTGAATTCGACCCATGACGTGATCCTGGGGATTGACTTTCTGAAAGAATGTGGAGCCACGGTTGACTGCGATGCCGGTGAAGTGTTACTCTCTGCTTCTGTGAGGAGCCTACGCGCCGCCAACAG
Source organism: Hyalomma asiaticum (assembly GCA_013339685.2). Taxonomy (NCBI): domain Eukaryota; kingdom Metazoa; phylum Arthropoda; class Arachnida; order Ixodida; family Ixodidae; genus Hyalomma; species Hyalomma asiaticum. The sequence continues at coordinate 93,977,896 of CM023487.1, forward strand.
ACTATTGCCGTGGTTGACGACATAACTCTGGCGGCGGCAGTTCGAGTGCCTGTCGAAGTATGTGCTGTCGCACCTGCTAACGTTGACGTGATAGTTGACCCGATCCAGCTGACTTGTGCGAAAAAGGATGCGCTTGTACCGCTTTGTGTGATTTCTAGAAAGAGCGGCAGATCGTTACTATATGGGTGATAAACACCTCTTTCGAGCCGATTGTTCTACCTAGCAGAGTGCGGCTGGCTGTGTTTGAAGAGGACACAAGCGATAATGTTAGCATTGTGGTCATTAGCGACGACCAAAAGGGTGGATCCGATCTGGCCTGCCCAAATGATGACGTATTTCTGGGTATGGTGAATAAGTCGCTTTCATCGGAGAAGAGACAAACATTGGTTCGAATCCTGTCCAATCATCCATCCGTCTTTGATTTCGCACAGAATGGCCACGAATTTCCTGTACCAACTTCACGCACTTGCCACGTGATTAATACTGGTTCAGCCCATCCCATCCGCCAGAGACGATACAGAGTATCTAGTATCTCCGTCTGAGCGTAAAATTGCAGCCCAGTAGGTAGAGGAAATGTTGGCGAAGAAAGTTATTCAGAAGTTTAATGTTATGCCGTTTGGTTTATGCAGTGCTCCTGCCACCTTTGAGCGCTCTATGGACAGTGTTCTCCGCGGCCTTTGTTATCCTAATGATGTTGTAATTTTTGGCCGCAAGTTCGACGAACATAATCGCCATCTTGATGTTGTCCTAACGCGCCTTGAGAATACGGCACTTACCCTAAATTAAAAAAAATGCCACTTTGGTTATCCTGAAACCATAGTCCTTGGCTATCTCGTAGACAAGCACGGTGTTCGACATGAGCCACAGAAACTCCCCGCGGTAAGCATCTTCACTCGACCGCGCTCACTGCGAGAACTTCGAAGCTTCTTGGGCCTGTGCTCATATTTCCGGCGTTTTGCTCCAAAATTCGCCGATGTGGCTCAGCCTCTCACTCGTCTGCTCAACAAATACGAGCCGTTCCAGTGGACGTAAGAGTGCGAGTCCGAGTCGTCCTTTTCTCAGGTGAAGTTTATGCTGACTTCCGGACCTATTCTTCGCCATTTCGACGCATCCAACCCACCTGAGGTGCACAGTGAAGCTAGTGGAATCGGTATCGGCGCAGTTTTAGTTCAGCGCCACGAAGCCGCCGAACATGTCATTGCCTAAGCTAGCCGTTCGTTTAGTAAAGCAGAACAGAATTACACCGTTACCGAGCAAGAATGTCTTGCGGTCGTCTTTGCCGTGCACAAGTTTCGGCCGTACATCTATGTCCGCCGATTCTCTATCGTCACAGACCACCACTCACTCTGTTGGCTAACGGGTCTACTTGATCCTCCGACCGTCTTGCACGCTGGGCCTTACGCTTGCAAGAGTATGACTTTGATGTATGCTTTCAGGGCGGCCGCCATCATGCAGACGCTGATTGCCTGTCGCGGCTTCCCCTTCCCATGACGGAATGTGACGCCGACAATTTCGACGACTGTCTAGCAGCTGTAGATTCACCGTTTCCAGATATTGCCGCCTTCCGTACTGAACAAGGCAAAGACTGTAGTCTGGCTCCTTTTTCCCCATCTGGCGTCGAGAAGTCCGGCCAGTGCCCTTTCGTTGTTCTGGATGGCATTCCTTACAAGCGGAATTTTTCTGGGACCGGGGCACGCCTTCTTTTGGTTGTCCCTTAGGCTTTGCGAGCCAATGTGTTACAAACTTTGCACGATGACCCAACATCCGGCCATATGGGATTTGCCAGGACATGTCACCGAGCACTGGAACATTTTTGCTGGCCACGCCTGCATCAAACTACGGCCAAATACGTTGCGAGTTGTGACCATCGTAAACGGTACAAACGTCCAACTAGTGCACCGCCCGGCCTTCTCCATCCCATACCGCCTCCGTGTTCTCCCTTTGAAGCCCTCGGCACTGACTTGATAGGCCCTTTTGCCGAGATCCATCCAGGGGGACCGCTGGATTATAATCTGTGTGGACCATCTGGCCCGTCGCGCTGAATCCGCACCGATCTCTGCCGCCACAGGCGAGCACATTTCGGACTCGTTATCACGCTACATAATCCTCCGGCATGCATCCCCTCGCGCGATTATCAGCGATCGCGGCCGCCAATTCGTAGCCGACGTCGTTGAGGAGCTGCTTCGCCGGTCAGCCTCCTAGTTTCGTCACGCCACATCATGCCATCCACAGACGAATGGGCTCACTGAGCGCGTCAACAAAACTCTGATTAATATGCTTGCTATGTATGTTGACTCGAAGCACAAAAACTGGGATGCAATTTTACCTTTTATGACTTCCGCCTACAATACTGCGCTGCATGACACCAACGGTTTCTACCTCTTCTACGTCCACCGACCACGCAGTATCCTTGACACCATTCTCCCGTTTTCCGAGGAGGAAACACCACCTCTTGCTGAGACACTCTGTCGCGCAGAGGAGGCGCGGCGCATCGCGCGTCTCCGCACTTTTGCATCACAGGCCCGCTCAAAGGCTCGTTACGACAAGCGACATCGACATGTGTCGTACAGAAAGGGGGCTTGGTATGGCTGCGAACTCCGTACCGCAAGCGTGGGTTGCACCAAAAGTTCCTGGACCGCTTCACAGGTCCTTTTGTCGTCTTGCCGCGTTTAAATGACGTTACGTATGTCATTTCCGGGCTCACATCTACCGGCCGTCGTTCCAGGACTGACGTCGTTATGTTGTCAGGCAGAAGCCATACCACGCGCGACACTGACTGGCTCGCCTGGTGGGCATCGCCTGCAACGGGGGAATTGATACCGCACCTCGGACGAAGAACGAAAGAGGACAACGAAGTGAGGCTCAATCGTGGGCTGAGTGCTATGCCTCCCGCGACCATCCGTCACCCCGCTCTGTAAAATAACTCTGTAAAATAAACATCTCTCCCTGTAACCAGATGTAGAAGTAGTTTGCAAGGTATGCATTTTAGAGAAATGGGCCGATAATTACGGGGCGAGTGCCTCTCACCAGATTTATATATGGGAACTGCCTTGCCAACCTTCCAATCATTAGGCAGCTCACCGGATGACAAAGACTGGTTAAAAAGGAGACACAGAAAGCGACTAGAAGTATCAGTACTATTCTTCAGTATTTTAGAGTTAATATTATCAAAGCCTGATGAAGTAAAGACTCTAAGATTCGTGAAGAGTTTTGCGATACTTTCGGCAGTGACGGTGATTGGAGCCATGAAAAGGAAGAGTGCATCTGGAACACATGGCACATTGCAACAATCTTCGTGTGTAAAACAGAGGCGAAATACGCATTGAAAGCACTCGCAGAAGCTTCATCAGAAAGTGGAGTTTGATCAGCATCGTGTATTGTAATACGATTACGAGCCTTATTGTGCGGAGAAATTATCTGCCCGAATTTTTTCGGTTATTTTGACAAATGAGGGCAAATCCTGCGAATAATATTTCTTCTTTGGTGCGCCTAAAGCTTTAGAGTAACCCTGCAAGCGGACCTAGCATTTACCCCAGTAGGACACAGTCATTGAGCTTCGGGGTATTATAGGAACGTTTCTTTTTATTTGGTTACGTTCGAAGCTGCTTAGTAAAGCAAGGGTTAGTTTTATCATTGGACATAGAGATTAGTAGCACGAACTTGTGAGGCAATTCTAATACATTTATTTGTCTAACAAGATTCCAGTTATCGTTCACGGTCAGTGAGGCAAACGAGGGCAGAAAGACGTTATGATAAAGGGCTTCTAGTTCCGTGTTGAATTGATCATAATGACCACGGTTATAATCCCGGATAGTTTTGGTCACTCAGCCTCAAAAACGTTATAGAGAGATTCATCTGGAAGTTAAGGAGTTTGTCGTCCCTAAATCTCTCTGTGCAAACAATCGCACCAGTGGTCTCTGCTGCATTAGTGAAAACCAGACCCGGTATGTTAGCAGCACGGGTGCATTGATGAACAACTTGTGAGACTTAAATCGAGAACATTATGAGACGCACAAGTGGTAGACATTGTAGACCAATCAATGAGAAGATAATGGAAATCGCCAAGAACGCATATAATATCAGATAAATAGAGTTGTCTAGCTCGCTCAATGTTATCGCGTAATGACTGGGAAAGGGGTATTGCGCATCAGGTGGGCGACAACATGATCTTATAAGTATCTTAGCGTAATCTCCCTATTGCAAAAACCAGCACACCCTGTGCATTTCCAGGACATTTTCCGTACTGAGAGTACTGGAAACAGGCTGGGAACGGTCATTTTTCTCTGGGCGGTACACACTGGGACGCTGGCATTGTGGCTTGCCCTGGTGTGCGCTGGCAAGGTACTGGGACAAGCTGGCATAGATGGAATGTCACTTGTACTAGTGAAAGGCTCACTGGAGAGAGCCGTAAACCGGGACGCTGCGCACTGGCACTAGTGCGGAACACACTGGAAGCAGCTCAAGAGGCGCTGGCGCTGGTTTCTCAGGCGCATGCTCTGCACTGAGCCAGTATTAACTGACTTCGCTAGGTGTGACGACTCTGAGAACATTTACGGCTTGGCTGCACTTCATCGCTGCTAGCCACAGTACGCAGCCATTCTCGGCGGACCGGTTCAGCATACATTAAGTGCTGGCAGCTGTGAATAATTAAATTTGCGCATTTCCCCAGCTCTTAGTTGGACACGCAACGTCACTTAGCAGAACTTGTCGTTGCGCGAGTTGGTTCGTGCTTCAAAAGGAAAAAAACAGAGCACTAGAAAACGACACACAAAGAAGGAGGCTACATACAGGACTGGCGCTCAACTTTCAACTAAGGTTTATTGAAGGAACATCGAATTTATGCAGACAACGGCGAAAGATAATCTCTGTCAAGATAGAACCTTCTGAAAATAAACCGCCACACTACTCCCATAATCACCGCATCATGCCCACGTGCCCGGGCATATACAAGTAGCAATGCCACAGAAGGCGTGGGGGATAGCGTGAACCTCGCGCAACCACATTTCACAATCTCATGTTTTGTAGTGGATAAGAAAACTATATCCCGTACGAACAATCCTAAATCGTCCAAAAAAAATCTAATAAACCACTAAAATTTCTAAAGCAACAAAGGAGCTGCGTGAAAACACACGTAAAACCAAACGACAAAAAACAATAACAATGCTTAAACAGGAAAGCGCAGCGTCAGAAAACAAGAAACAAACGAAGTGTGAAAAACAAAATGAGCAACAATGACAAATAATGCAAGGAGAGCGAAATGCCTCGTCAAGAAAGATAATAACAATTAGGAACTATGAAAGGGAAAATTAGCATCCATCTATTTTGTAGCACAAGGCTACAAGGAAATCCGTACGGATTTCTCAGAAATGAAAGCCTCCTAGTTGCCGAAAAACAAGTGGATGCTAATTTTCCGTTTCATAAACGTTACTCTACCTTACGGGCTTCCGCAGAACTCATTTGCCAGTTAGGAACTAAAAACAAAAAATACCAAAAATACTAAGATTGTGAAAAGACACTACACATAAACTTCCAGAAAAGCTACTTCTTTCTCAGTAAGTGCGACAGAGGGCGCACTGACACACTTGTCCGCAAACTAAAAAATGTGGTATGCTTCAACTATTTCTCTTTCATAACGGTCGTCTGAACGCTTAGGGACTGTGGTACTCGCGAATTCTGGGATGCACTCGCGCCTTTTGTAGTCTTCAGCTAGGTGGCCACCCGGGTTATTCTTGATAGACAAGGAATGCTCAATCGCCCTGACATTCAAACATCTTCCGATCTGCCCTATATACACTTTATCGCAACTCAGTGGGATGTTGTATACGACGTTATTCGCGCAGTCGGTCACGGCGCTGCCATGTTTCTTGCAGCACTGCTTGTGGTTCCTTTTTGTGGTGAGGTGACAAATTTTGGAGAATTTGCATGGGGCGGAAAACACGATACTATCGTTGTATACGTTCATCACTTTCTTCAGGTTGTTGGAAATGCGGTGAATATAAGGAATAGCTACGGCAGACCGTCTGTCACTTTGAATGTTGCCCAAGTCACAGGAAGGCTTGAACTTCTGCAAAATGGACTCGCACACACTGTGAATTAACTGCGGAGGGTATTTGGCTGCTTTTAAGCGCTGAACTTGGTTGGCAAACCAAACATTCATTTCATGGTGGCACGATTTTTCCAAATCTGCTTTCAAACATGTCAAAGCAATGCCTCGTTTTACGAGCTTAGAGTGAGCGCTCTCAAATGGTAACAAAGATTTCTTTGACCGAGGATTGCACAACCAACATAAGTGACCGGGCTTGAACAATATTTTTAAATCCAGAAATTGAATGGAATTATTATCCGCCTTTTCCCATGTGAAACGATGTCCAGCTGCCGAGTTTTCAAAAACTTCCATTATGGCTGTTGTGATATCGTCTGGCACCGGGCTATCTATATTCATTCATGCATTCTTTATTCCTTAAAGACCCCGACAGGGGGTAATACATAAGGGGTCGGTTTACAAAAAATAAAACATTACAATAAAACAAATGCAGACACTTGTTGCGCGAAAGCAGATGGGCAGCTGATGGCAGCGATGTCGTAGGGAAGGCCGTTCCAGTCTACAACCACACGAGGGAAAAAATAAGACGAAAATTTGACAGTGAACACTTGGCGGCGAGCAGAATTTAAACAATGACCTGTGCGAGGTGATGCGCGTGCTGGCGGCGAGATGTATGGTGCAATGGCAAGACAACTGTAAAAAAATTTGTGAACTAATGATAAGCTGAAAATGCGACGTCTACACGAAAGAGATGGTAGATTGGAGGCTGATTTTAATGACGATATCGACACGTGCGGTTGTTTTGATTTAAGTGGAAAGACGTTATCGCTTCCCAGTGACACGCGCGCTTGTTTTGATTGTTTGCGGGGAGCGCTGTTATCACTTTCTGTTACACGCAACACAGGCCGCGTTTTTCTTGCATGCCACTTCTAGAACCGTGCCGACCATTGTTGAAACTTTGCATGCTTGACGCGCACATTTCAGTGACTTCTGGAACTCCAGAGATAATGCGACAACGCGTTATGACGCGTGTATAAAAGCCGACGCATTACGCTGCTTCTCAGTCTTTCCGTCGACCGACGACTGTTCACGCCTCTGTTGCTGGGAATTGTGATTGGCCTTGTTTTGCTGGGCCCAATAAAGTGAGTTCACCTGACATCAGCTTGAGTCCTGCGTGCTTCGTCTCAAGTGCTGCGTGTGTCACACCCATGTGACATCTGGTGAATGTGCTTCTCGGTCCATGTACCGTACGCCCCCGTCCAGCCGTGAGCCAAGCCAAGCCGCCAAGAGGACGATTCCAACCCGGCCCTTCGAGTTAGCCGCAGACAACAAGGACTCCCGCCCGAATACCTGCCGCTTCTCGACAAGGACAAGAAAACAAGCGCTCCCGCGAAACCGGCATCCACGATGGCGGAAGCAAGATCTCCGGCAACCGTGGTCGTGCACTAGCCAAAAGAGCCACTGTCATGATACAGGCGCGAAATTTAAACAGTTGAAAGTTCGCCGTGCGGGGGCGATGACGATGAAGTGTGCTCGTGCGGTGCGTGGTGCGTGCGGTGCGTGCTGTGGTTCCTGCTGCGCGGTTTGGAAGCCAGCTGATTCTCGCTCGACGTCCGGTCCAGAGAATCTGAGAACGACCGCTACAGCGTACTGCATCGCCAAGGTCCTGATGGGCAACGGGTCCAGGGAGCCGGGCGAGCTGAGGAACCGGTGCAGGCAACCTCAAGGCCTGTGTTCCGTGCTGGGCGACCGGACCAGGGAGCCAGACGAGGTGGCCGTGTCCTCAGCCACTGCAGTGACAACCCTGCTACAGGCGCTGTCACTTCAGCCACCAGTGTCGGCAAACCCAGATGCTGTCTGACTACCGCGGCCTACCGGCTGCCGTGGCTGCCGAAGCAGGCGCTGCAGCGTGAGGGCCGCTGCTGCGGCCAAGAGTCCCGTGGGTGGACCCACGTTACCAGTAGCCTACCGACCACCTCCTCGTCAACGACGACACGTCAAGCGTCAACGACGACACGAAGGAACACGGCAAGACTTACCTTCTTTTGTGTGTCCGGGATGTAATATTGTTACGAAGCATTCCTGCTCGGCGAAAGGGCGCCATGCTTCACGTGGCAGTGTGCGCAGATAAGTGACGAAGACGACGACTGGGCGACCGCTCGTGCTGTTGCTGGCTTTGCTGCTGTTCATCCATCTTGGCTGCAACGGCCGCTACCTGTATAAATATAATCTGTAAATACATTCTTTCACCGTTCTTGCTGGTGAGCACTCTGTTCCTGCACGTGGCATTTTGGTGGAAGCGCCGGGTAGAACACGATACAACGGAGCTCCGCAGCGGCAGGCGTTTGGCTTGTTCCACGATGGCGGACGAGGGGCAGGCTCCCACTGCGCCGGCTACATCAACGGTTGTCCTTACGCACCCGAAAGACCCGGGCACGTTCTGTGGGACCGACAGTGTGGACATCGAAGACTGGTTGCCGTTGTACGAACGCGCAAGTAAGAGTAATCGCTGGGATGAGACGATTATGTTGGCAAACATTTTGTTCTACTTGCGAGGCACTGCAAAGGTGTGGTTTGAGAACCACGAAGACGAAATCAGCAGCTGGGACACATGCAAGGAAATGATGCGTGCCCTATTCGGCAAGTCGGCTAGTAGAAAGACAGCGGCCAAGAAGGAACTGGCATCCCGCGCGCAAACGTCGACGGAGTCATACCTGTCTTATATACAGGACGTGCTGGCCCTGTGCCGCAGAGCGGACGATGACATGGCGGAGTCCGAGAAAGTGGGCCATCTTTTAAAAGGCATAGCAGATGATGCTTTCAATCTGCTAATATGCAAAGACTGTGACACTGTTGATGCCATCATCCAGGAGTATAAGCGTTTCGAGGCCGCTAAAAGTCGACGTGTTGCCAATACTTTCGCTCGGCTTCCCAACACGGCAGCAACATGGTCGTGCGAGGACCCACCTGCACCACAAGCGGCTCCATTAACCGCCGAACACGTGACCAAGATCGTCCGACGTGAACTCGATGCTATGTCGCCTGCTCCCGTGTGCTCCCGTGTCTGCGATTCGAGCACGCAGATGATACCGCTGGTCCATGCCATCGTCCGCCAAGAACTTTCGAATGTTGGCCTGGACTCAGTGTGTGCAGCCGCTCCTTCCCGACCCATCGATCGCCGTTTTCCTCTTTCATACGGCCAAGACCAGACGTTCCTGCGGCCTCTCCGCAATCCAGCCGAGTGGAGAACAGCTGATGACCGGCCCATCTGCTTCAACTGCCGCCGTATTGGTCATGTGGCCCGTTACTGCAACAGATGGTATGGGAATCGGGCGTTCTATGGGCACAACCGTCGCCCCGATACAGATCATGGCCGATTCCAACCGCACCGTGAGCCACCTCAGACTAGCAGTGACGAGGCTTCGTCCATGCCGTATCGCCGTTCCCCATCCCCGCGTGGTCATCAGTCCCGCTCGCCGCTCTCCCGCCGCCCGACGTCTCGCTCGCCTCAATTCCGCCGCCCGACATCGCCGATGGGTCGCCTGCCCCGGGAAAACTAGATGGTGCAGCTCCCGGAGGTGATGCTGCATCGACGACTTCTCAGCCAAATCCTCTGACCACACTGCAGACTAGACGCAACCTCATAGACGTAAAAATAGACGACAAACTTGTTGTTGCTCTCGTGGATACTGGGGCCCATATATCAGTCATGCATTCTGAACTGCGCCGCCGCCTTAAAAAGGTTCTCACGCCGCCCACGGTACCACTCATCCGCGTCGCCGACGGTAAGACGTTTCCCGTGCTCGGGATGTGCTCTGCGCGAATTAGCATTGCCGACCGCTCTACGACCGTACTACTTGCTGTCCTCGAACAATGTTCTCACGAACTTATTCTCGGCATGGACTTCCTAACCGCTCACTCTGCCCTTATCGACTGTGGAACCGGCTTGCTTCAGCTTGACCTGCCGTTTTATGATGACACTACGGCCATACGTCAGCCGCGCTTGTGTTCCATGGATCATGTCCGTCTAGCTCCGCAAGCCGTGACGTATGTAAGCTTGGCGTCCTCTCCGACTCTGCCCGACGGTGATTATATCCTGACTCCGGCCGTTGACGTTCTATTGGCAAGAAATGTGGCGGTTCCTCATACAGTTCTCACAGTTACAAATAACCGAGTGTCTCTGCCTCTATTGAACTTCAGCTGGTCAATCCAAGTTATTCCACACGGTATGACTCTGGGCACAGTATCTTCTATTGACCAGTATGCCATTTCTGCATTGATCGCCGACGCTTCTGTGCCATCTGTTTCGTCCGCCTCCTCCCACAGTCCTGCCGGTGACCACATTGACAAGATGATCGCGCCTGACCTCCACCCGGCACAGATAGCCGACATACGGCGCATATTGCAGTCCTACCGCGACATCTTTGACTTGGACGATCGCCCTTTGGGTCAGACATCTCTTGTCACTCATTCAATTAATACTGGAGACGCCAGCCCAATTAGACGACGTCCTTATCGCGTGTCCCACGCTGAGCGACAAGTAATCCAGCGTGAGGTCGACAAAATGCTCACGAAAGGCGTCATAGAGCATTCCTGTAGCCCATGGGCGTCGCCGGTCGTCTTAGTCAAGAAGAAGGATGGCAGTTGGCGTTTCTGCGTAGATTACCGGCACTTGAACAAAGTTACGCGCAAGGACGTCTACCCCTTGCCGCGGATTGACGACGCTCTTGACTGTTTACATGGATCCGCCTACTTCTCCTCCATCGATCTGAGGTCAGGTTACTGGCAAATTTCAGTCGACGATAGGGACCGTGAAAAGACTGCCTTTGTAACCCCTGACGGACTATTCCAGTTTAAGGTAATGCCGTTCGGCTTATGTAATGCCCCAGCGACGTTTGAAAGAATGATGGACTCGCTTCTGCGTGGATACAAATGGTCAACATGCCTCTGCTATCTGGATGACGTGATTGTCTTCTCGCCGACGTTTGAAAGCCACCTTACCCGTCTATCGGCAGTTCTTGAAGTCTTCAGACGAGCAGGCCTTCAGCTCAACTCTTCTAAGTGCCGCTTCGGCCGCCGAGAAATTACCGTGCTTGGCCACCTTGTAAACGCGCAAGGTGTGCAACCTGATCCCGACAAAGTGCGCGTCGTCCAGCATTTCCCCATACCAAAGTCCACCAAAGATGTTCGAAGCTTTGTCGGCCTGTGTTCTTATTTCCGCCGCTTCGTCGGGAACTTCGCCGACATTGCCCGTCCGCTCACGCACCTCCTGAAGAAGGACGTATCATTTTCTTGGGGACCTGAACAGGATGATGCGTTTCGCGCCCTCATCAAATTGCTTACGTCACCACCAGTCCTGGCCCACTTTGATCCCTCGGCTCCCACAGAAGTTCGCACCGACGCCAGCGGCCATGGCATTGGCGCTGTGCTCGCCCAGCTGCAGGGCGGTCAAAATCGTGTCATCGCTTATGCCAGCCGCCTCCTCTCCTCATCAGAACGCAAGTTTTCAATCACCGAGCGCGAATGCCTCGCCTTAGTATGGGCAATTGGAAAATTCCGACCGTATTTGTTTGGGCGTACCTTTTCGGTCATTACGGACCACCATGCACTATGCTGGTTGTCCTCCCTAAAAGATCCTACTGGCCGACTTGGTCGCTGGGCCTTGAAGTTGCAAGAATACAGCTTTGACGTCATTTACAAGTCTGGCCGCATGCACCAGGACGCTGACTGCCTATCTCGTCATCCCGTGGATTCCCCAGACTCGGAAGCGCATGACTCCGACACCTGTGTCCTGTCCATATCAGGCATCGCCGATATACGCAGCGAACAACTCGCCGATGCACGTTTGCGGTCCATTATCCATCGCCTGCGCTCGCAACACCCTGACCCCTCGCTTCGTTTATTCGTGCTTCATGGTGGCATTCTGTACAGACGCAACACTAGCTCCGACGGCCCAGAGCTTCTACTTGTTGTTCCTGACGCACTTCGTTCTACGATCCTTGAACAACTACACGACGCACCCACCGCGGGACACCTCGGCGCCACTCGCACGTACCATCGCGTACGGCGCCGTTTCTTCTGGCCAGGCCTTCTCCGTTATGTGCGCCGATACGTTGCTGCTTGCGAATCCTGTCAACGCCGCAAGCAACCGTCCTTGTTACCAGCCGGCCCACTCCAGCCTATAGACATTCCAACTGTCCCTTTCTACCGCGTCGGACTTGATCTCATTGGGCCATTTCCACCTTCACAAATGGGCAACAAGTGGATTGCCGTCGCCACCGACTACGCGACGCGGTATGCTATAACGCGGGCCCTACCTACAAGTTGTGCCACAGACGTCGCCGATTTCCTGCTTCACGACGTTATCCTGCATCACGGCGCCCCGCGACAGCTCCTGACCAACCGTGGTCGTGCCTTTCTTTCAAAAGTCGTCGACGACATTCTTCGTTCCTGTTCTACGCGTCACAAGCTGACCACTGCCTACCATCCGCAAACGAATGGACTAACGGAGCGCCTCAATCGCACCCTTACAACAATGCTAACCATGTATGTTTCCGCAGACCACCGCGACTGGGATAGCACTTTACCTTATGTGACGTTCGCCTACAACTCGTCACGCCATGATACAGCTGGCTTCTCTCCCTTCTATCTCTTGTTTGGCCGTCATCCAACGCTACCCTTTGAGACTCTGTTGCCGCCAGCGCCCGACGGGACCACGGAGTATGCTCGCGATGTCGCTACTCGGGCTCAAACGGCCCGCCACATCGCACGGAATCGTCTTTCTCGCTCGCAGCTGTCCCAGAAGGCCCGGTACGATACCCGCCACAGAGAAGTTCACTACTCTCCCGGCTCTTTGGTCCTCCTGTGGACGCCTTCACGCCACGTCGGCCTGTCATCGAAGCTTCTTTCTCGTTATTCCGGACCATACAAAGTTCTCCGCCAACTCACGGAAGTCACATATCAGATCGCGCCGTTGGACAGTACCTCATCGTCTTCAGTAGCAGGCAGTGATGTTGTACACGTTTCCCGCCTTAAGCCGTACTTCTCTGGCCACGACACCGCTTTAGCTTGAGCGCCGGGACGGCGCTCCGACCGCCGGGGGTTGTATGTTACGAAGCATTCCTGCTCGGCGAAAGGGCGCCATGCTTCACGTGGCAGTGTGCGCAGATAAGTGACGAAGACGACGACTGGGCGACCGCTCGTGCTGTTGCTGGCTTTGCTGCTGCTCATCCATCTTGGCTGCAACGGCCGCTACCTGTATAAATATAATCTGTAAATACATTCTTTCACCGTTCTTGCTGGTGAGCACTCTGTTCCTGCACGTGGCAATATCGTGGTAGCCGTAGGACTACGTAGATAGTCACCGTGACACTAGGTGCATGCGTGATTGCCGCCTTATACTTGTAATTTCTTGCAATATAGATTGTGTGTGTGTGCTCGAGTATCGAATGCGTTCCTTGGTGAGTGGTCCTGGGCCCAAACAGGGAGCAATTCCATCACAGCCACCTACGTTCCACGGATCCTCATACGAAGACCCGGAAAGCTGGCTGGACATCTACGACCGCGTCGCAGCCCCTAACAAGCGGGACCCCGAAGATAAGCTGCGCCATGTATATCTTTTTTATTTGGAGGACGCCGCAAGGACTTCGTTCGAGGACCGCGAGTCATCGCTTGGAACCTGGAACGACTTCCGCGCGGCTTTCCTGCCCACCTTTGCAAGCGTCGTGCGGAAGGAAAGACCCGTATCACTGCTTGAGACTCGTGTGCAGCTCCCCAACGAAAACGTCACGACCTTTACGGAGGAGATGACGCGACTGTTCCGCCACGCCTACCCCGACATGTCCGACGAAAAGAAGGTTCGCCTCCTCATGCGAGGAGTTAAGCAGGAGCTTTTCGCCGGGTTAATAAGAAACCCCCTGAAGACGGTACAAGAGTTCCTCTCCGAGGCGACGACCATCGAGAAAAATCTTGAAATGCGCACCCGCCAATACGATCGGCGCTTGTCGCCAGACGTCGCAGAAGTCCGAGGACTCGGCCCCGACGACCTACGCGAGGCTATAAGGGCTATTGTTCGTGAAGAACTGCGGCGGATGTTTCCGTCGTCTCAGCCCCAGGTCGCCTCTCTCGAAGACAACGTTCGCGAGGAAGTACAGCGCTCACTGAGCTTTCCCGAACGACCGCAGCCCCAACCGGAGGCGATGACCTACGCCGCTGTTGCTCGCCGACCTGCCGCCGCTCCTCGACCACGCCAGGACCCAACGCCTTCGCAGTTTCGTCGCCAGCCACGAACGCCAGTTCCGACGTCATCCCGCTCGCCAGTAATCCAGAGCGCACCGACGAAAACCGATGTTTGGCGCACCCCGGACCACCGTCCACTATGCTACCACTGCGGCGAAGCCGGGCACACCTACCGCTACTGCCAGTACCGTGAACTGGGACTGCGTGGCTTCGACGTCAACGCGCCGCGTCCGCGCTCAGGTGAGCGACCTCGCTACATCGCCGACTACATCGCCGGACGGATCGCAGTGGCAACGACGACGATCATCCCGTTTACCTTCGCGTGGCCGCTACGTCTCCCCGGATAGCCGCCAGTACACCGGCCCCAACCGGGGCCGATCTCCAAGCCCCTATCCGGGAAACTAAAGGCAGCAACCGATGGAGGTGCGGTTGGTGCACGACGCAATGCCGAAGATCCTCCGCCGCCGACGACAACGACCACGACGCACGAACCCTCCCGACGTAGTCTCAGCACACCGCCTCACCGGGGTCTTCACGAGAAAGCCTTGCCGCCGACGCGACATAGCAGCGCCGGACCAAGCCGACTGCAGCCGTGACCCGACGCCGCGACCTAACCCGAACGCAAGACGACGCACCACCGACCTCGACGTGGTTATCGACGGCCACACCGTCACCGCCCTAGTCGATACCGGCGCCGACTACTCTGTCATCAGTGGTCTCTTCGCCGCCAACCTGAAGAAGGCAAAGACTGCCTGGGAAGGACCAGATATCAGAACAGCAGGGGGCCACCTTATAACACCGACTGGAACCTGCACGGTAAGAGTCAAGATTGACAGCCAGACGTATTCGCTGTTTTATGGTCTTGCAGCGATGTTCGCGAGACGTCATTTTAGGCATGGATTTCCTAGACAAGCACGGCGCAGTCATCGACCTAAGATCCAGGTCAGTGACGCTGTCCACGTATAATGCGACGCCGTCAGACTGCTCCGTCGCTTATCATGACTTGAATGTGACAGAAGAGCAGGTAACCGTCCCGCCACTGTCGAGTGTCACCATTTCCGTCGGCACCAAAGCGCCTACCAACTTTCAAGGTGTCATCGAAGGAGACCAGCACTTGCTCCTATAGACCGTCAGATGTGCGTCGCAAGAGGCATAGCCAAGCTTCATAGCGGCGAAACCAAGGTAATGGTGATGAACTTCAGCAACGAATATAGGCACCTGAATAGGGGTACGGCGGTAGCGCACCTAACTGAATTAGTGGAAGTAAGCAATGCCTTCGCCCGCACCGATTCTCACGGACCCGAAACGACGACCACAGTGTCCACGCCCGCCTTCGACGTCAATCAAGGCCTTTCCAGGCAGCAACAAAAATTGGGGGACCCTTAAGCTTCGCCATTAAGAGTTGAACGCGATAGCGAAATCCGGCCCCTAGTGTGCACTTCAACCACTCAATGCATACTTATTAATGTGTGTTGTCACACACATACACATGCGCACAGACACAGACGCACACGCGCGCGCGTGCGGCGTATCTATAGTAATGGTAGAGGTTTTCGATGTATTTAATAGCGCTTTTTTATCAACTTCATGAAAATTTCGTACAGTGATGTAGTCACATGGTCCTGTATTATGAACTGCGCGTAGGCGTGACACTTTCATTCGTAAATAGTCACATTCTCAAAAGGCCAGAAAGTTGAGCGAGTTGGTAACAGTCCATAGTCAAAAGAAGAGGCGTGCAAGACACGGACACAAGGTTGTTCACTGCTCACCTTGTGTCCGTGTCTTGCACGCCTCTTCTTTTAACTATAGTCACATTCTGTCGTCCTTCTTGCGTTAGCTATCTGGCAGCTGTTCGATTTGTTCTTCTGGAGACATCTTCCGGCCAACCGCAACAAGCATCGCCTTATGCTCAGTGAAATGGCAAACAGCACATTATCTAATGTTTGCTGTTTGCTTGATATGATATTGTCACGCAGTATTGTGACTAGAAGAGCAAGACGTAGAGAGCGTCTTGGGTCAGCCACAATATTGGAGATCTTGTCCCAATTCGGCGGTGGTAGCGACGACAGGCGCAGCTGTCTTTCGGCGCGTTACAAGAGAAAGAACGCCACGGCTAGGCGACGCATGCCGTTTTATACCCCGCAGAGTTTGAGCTGGAGGCTCCCTAAGAACGCGTCGACACTAAGGATGAAAGTCGAACGCCACAGCATCATTGACGCGCGTTCATACCAGACGCCAAGTGTTACGCATGCATAGACGCAAGCCGAAGATAGAAATGCTAAGAGCGCGCGTCTGTCGCTTTAAATGAAGAGACGCCATGTGGCAATATGTTCCCTGTCGTAGAACGCCGGAACCATATAGGCTCTGCTGCAGTCGCATGGCCTCCGAGATGGCGGGCGCGCGCCCGCAGTCTCGGAGGCCATGGTAGCCGAGACATGTTTTTAACAATGTCTCACAGATGGCAGCACATTACCTAACATTTGCTGTTTGCTTGATATGCTCAATAAACTTTATTCCTCCTGCAAATCGCCGAATGCGCTCATTTTCGTCATGACACCTGCCTTACAAAATGCGTAGCGACTCCTTCCACTACCTGACACTTATGTGGTGTGTTTTTCTGAGGAAGTTCCAAGTGACATCGTGGCTTATGGACTCTGCGTCCAGCACTCTTGCTGTTCGGTTCGCAGCGTCATGGGCTCCGGTGGAGCGGATTTTGCGGATACGGAATATCAGGTTATTTTACCTCGACTGCCAACAGGTCAGATTGTGCTTAATACAGCATTTTTGCACGGGGACGTGCGCGTTAGACCTTTCCGAGTGGAAGACTTTCGAGACGCTTTGGAAGAAGTAGGTATGCTTCCTGCGGTCGTGGCCCTGGGAGCATACTAGATCAACCATGTGTGGGCTGTGACGCTAAACTCTGGGGAGGCCACGAAGCGACTGATAGCGCTCAAGGAACTGCTGGTCAAGGGACGTCGGTGCCTCGTCATCGATCCGCAGGAGCAACAAGTGAAGATCCGCCTACATTTGGGGATTGGCTCCTGCATGGCGTTGCTGACGAGGACGTAAGGACGGCGTTGGCGGCCTTCGGAAAGATGACTGAGGTAACGCGAGAGCGTTGGAGGGTAGATGGAGTGAACGACAAGGGATCGACGACCCGTGCCGTGCTTTTGCAACTGAAGAGCGGACTGCAGGTCGACGATTTGCCCCATAAAATTCGCGTTGCCGGTGAGCTTGCCCTTGTTGTCGTCCCTGGCCGCCCTATGCAGTGTCTTCGTTGTCATGGGACTGGCCACGTACGTCGGGAGTGTCGAGTACCGCGCTGCTCCAAATGCAGACGATTTGGTCATGCGGACGCCGACTGCGTTCGTTCGTACGCGGCGGCAGCGGCTGGGTCTTCCTTGAGAGACGCTGTGCAGGAGCAACTTATGGACGCGGTGGAGGCGGAGGACGCGGCCAGAGGAGCGGGCGAAGACGTTGCCACTGAAGAAAGCAACAGGCCACCAATTTTACAGGTCGAGGCATCCCAGCACTGCGACGGTCCCAATGAAGCCGCAGCAGCACCTGAGAGCTGGGCGGACTGTGGAAGAGAAAGCGCAAGCCGTCAAGATGAGCAAGACGCTAGCCAACCTGACGCCCCCATGACGAAAGACGCTGTTCGAGGGGATAGCGTCTCAGCACGAGTTAAGCGAGCGCTCAAGGCAGAAACTCAGAAGTGCGACGGAAACCTCGTTATTGACGAAGGAGAACCACCGGCAAAGGCTCCTCCCGTCAGACGCACGGGCACTAGGGTGACGCCTAGCGTCCAAGCCTTGCGGAGGATTGTAGGATCGTCGTCTTCTCAAGTCGATGACTGTCGTCCACCGGACGGCCCCGGGGGGTCTAGCGGTACGCTAGACGTTAAGGTGCGCACCATTCTCCGGCCCATTTCCTGACCATGTCATGATGGCTTCGGATCAGACGCTGAGTTTTGCAACCTTAAATGTTCGAGGACTGTCCTCCAAAAGAAATTGGCAGATCCCACGCGCAGTGGGAATCGAGGAAATGAGAAGCACGCATAAGGAACGTGAAGTGGATTTGAATTGCTGTCTCCCTATACCGAGTTTGGTACATATGAAGTTAACGAAACGGCCGCAAGAGCACCAAGACTGTGGCATGTAAACCATGTCGCTCATACACGCATGTCATGATTCTAACGTTATGACTTGTCATTTACGTTCGTCATGCAGTCGTCTTGTGCCATAGCAACTTTTGTATACATCCCTTTAAGGAAACGAGTCGCATGTAGATCATATCGCTAATGACATGCATGTCACGATTATCATGTTATGATCTGTCATTTATGATCGTCATGCAGTCATGTTGCGCCAAACCAATTTTCGTATAGACTCCGAGCAGTCGAGTTTTCCATGTGCGACATCAGCGCCAGAATGCACTGCCTGGCGGAGAGAAGAAGCAAAAGTGGGCAGAATGTGACAGGAAAATACGCGAGCGCGATGCGCGTCTCCAACTCTATAGCAGCAGCGACCAGCCCGTCCAACCTTCTTTCGTTTTAGTTCCTTTGAGACGCGCGCTCCAAACCTGCGGCAAACTGTTCCAGCGTTGACTGTTCCAAAGGGCGACGCCGCGAGCGTTGGTGTGCTTCGCACCACGCCCGGAAAGCAGCGAAGAAACGCGCGCGTCGCTGTCGCCTCGGTTTCCATGGTGCGCGCGCGTCTCATACGTGCGACCCAAGCGGCCAATGTCAGCGATACTGAGCCGTCCGACGAGAGCTACGTAGCGCCCTCTGGTCAGTAGACGGAGCCCATACATCCCATTACCTAAACGATAGTATAGCACCAGGACCATGGCATGTAAATCATGCCGGTCATGAGACGCGTGTCATGATTATAATGTTATGACCTGTCATTTACGTTCTTCATGCTGTCGTGTTGTGCCATAGCAATTTTGGTATACATCCCATTAACGAAACGCCTGGCATGTAAATCATGCCGCCCATGACATGCATGTTCTGTTTTCATGTTATGACCTGTCATTTATGTTCGTCATGCAGTCATATTGCTGCATACCAATTTTCCTACACATCCCACTAACGAAACGGCCAAGAGAGCACCAAGACCGTGGCATGTAAATCATGTCGGTCATGATATGCATGTCATGATCTTCATGTTATGACTTGTCATTTACGTTCGTGATGCAGTCATCTTGTGGCATGCCAATTTTCGTATACATCCCGTTAACCAAACGCGTGGCATGTAAATCATGTCGCCCATGACATGCACATCATGATTTTCATGTTGTGATCTGTCAGTCATGTTCGCCATGCAGTCATATTGTGGCTATACCAATTTTTGTATACATCCCATTAACGAGACGACCAGGAGAGCTGCAACACCGTGACATGTAAATCATGTCGCTCATGACATGCATGTCATGATTTTCATGTTATGACCTGTCATTTACGTTCATGATGCAGTCATGTCGTGGCATACCAATTTTCGTATACATCCCATTAACGAAACGGCCAGGAGAGCACCAAGACCGTCGCATGTAAATCATGTCACTCATGACATGCATGTCATGATTTTCGTGTTATGACCTGTCATTTATGTTTGTGATGCAGTCATGTTGTGGCATGCCAATCTGCGTATACGTTCCATTAACGAAACGCGTGGCATGTAAATCATGGCATTCATGACATGCATGTCATGATTTTCATGTTATGACCTGTCATTTATGTTCGCCATGCAGTCATATTGTGGCATACCAATTTTTGTATACATCCCATTAACGAGACGACCAGGAGAGCTGCAACACCGTGACATGTAAATCATGTCGCTCATGACATGCATGTCATGATTTTCATGTTATGACCTGTCATTTACGTTCATGATGCAGTCATGTCGTGGCATACCAATTTTCGTATACATCCCATTAGCGAAACGGCCAGGAGAGCACCAAGACCGTGGCATGTAAATCATGCCGCTCATGGCATGAATGTCATGATTTTCACGTTATGACTTGTCATTTACGTTCGTCAGGCAGTCATGTTGTGCCATACCTATTTTCGCATACATCCCATTAGCGAAACGGCCAGGAGAGCACTAAGACCGTGTCATGTAAATCATGCCACTCGTGACATGCATATCATGATTTTCATGTTATGACCTTCCATTTATGTTCCTCAGGCAGTCATGTTGTGCCATACCAATTTTCGCATGCATTCCATTAGCGAAACGGCCAGGAGAGCACCAAAGCCGTGGCATGTAAATCATGCCGCTCATGACATCAATATCATGATTTTCATGTTATGACCTGTCATTTACGTTCGTCAGGCAGTCATGTTGTGCCATACCAATTTTCGCATGCATCCCATTAGCGAAACGGCCAGGAGAGCACCAAGACCGTGGCATGTAAATCATGCCGCTCATGACTTGCATATCATGATTTTCATGTTATGACCTGTCATTTATGTTCGTCATGTAGTCATGATGTGGCATACCAATTTTCGTAAACATCCGATTAGCGAAACGGCCAGGAGAGCACAAAATCGTAGGCGGCTAGATAGATAGATAGATAGATAGATAGATAGATAGATAGATAGATAGATAGATAGATAGATAGATAGATAGATAGATAGATAGATAGATAGATACGCTCAAACTCGCCGAAGTTCGCTAAGAAATGCTTCGCATTTAAAAGCAGAGCCAAGTGTATCGTTTGCTGACGGAGGAGGATCTCGACGTGGTTGCTATACAAGAGACCAAGGTGGGAGGTGAGGAAGAAACCGAGAGGATGGTGCTGCGTTTCACGACGAGATACTGTGCAGTTGTTAGCCACGCTGTAGGATCATCTGCGGGCTGTGTGCTATTCGTGAAAAAGCTCCCGGGGCTCACCGTTCGGACGAATTGTGGTTTGTGATTCTGAGAACACTGATGTAGAATGGCGCGTGTTAGGTATATATGCACCTAATGCAGTTGAAAAGCGTGTTGATTTCTATCTTAATCTTAGGCAGCACTTAACACCCAGCAGGAATAACGTGCTTTTGGGAGATTTCAATTGTCCATGACAAATGCGGTGATGTCCTCACGCAGATTCTTTACGATTTCGAATTAGATGATGTTGGAGAGTGCTTTGAAGGTTCACGTCCAGTAACGTTCACCCACTTTCAGGGGAGAAGTCACGCTCGTTTAGACCGTATATACCTGCATGCTGAGTTCCTTCAAAACCGTCGGTGTTACTTTGTGTTGCCTGTTTCGTTTTCTGATCATTGTCTCGTGAAATGTTGTGTAGGACCAAAGAAAAAGAACAGTAATTTTGTTTGGGATCTTTGGAAGATGAACGATAAGTTAGTGCAGGATAAAATATTTATAGAATCCGTAGTGAATTCTCTGAAAGGTGTACGGAAGGACCTTTCCATGCACCTCGGTGAGCAGTGGGAATTAGTAAAAGAAAGCATTAAGATGAAAGCTGTAGAGCGATCAACTGTGCTTCGTTTTCACGAAAAGCAAATAGAAACTGAGCTGAAAACGTTGCTGTCTAAGCTGACCGCACTTGAATGCAGGGAGCCCGGTGCTTATCATGAGGATATACACAATATAAAAAGAAGCTTGAAGTCTTGGATCAAGAACGCTACCGAGGAGCGCTCGTGCGTTCGAGAGCGGAAGCCCTGGCAGGTGGAGAGACGCCTACGAAAAGATTTTTGCGACTCGAGAAAAAGCACGCCCGCGGAAACAAATTGAAGCAATTGAAAGTGATGGAGTCATCTTGACCGATAGCAGAGATATAGGAAAGGTGTTTCATCGCCATTTTCAGAATCTTTTTGCCTTTAGGACAGTGAAAATGTCATGCTTTAAAGAACGCTTCCTCAGTCGTATGCCCCGGCTGTCGGAAGAAGTAAAGGCTTCATTAGAGGAACCAATATCAGAAGACGAGGTTAGTTGTGCAATCGACAGCCTAAATTCGGGAAAGTCGCCTGGACCAGACGGTCTTTGTGCTGCTTGGTACAAGACCTTTAAAAATTACCTGTCACCAGTAATTGGAGCTGTATATAATGAAGCTTATGAACTAAAGATTCTACCGCCATCATTCGGTCGTTCTCACACCATACTTATTCCGAAAACGGAGGAAAAAGAAAAACTGAAGCAAGTATCCTCTTATAGACCTATCTCATTAACAAACTGCGATTATCAAATACTTATGAAAGTTTTGGCTTGTCGAGTTCAGTCTGTAATTCAAGACGTTGTTGGACCCCATCAGACCTGCGGTATTCGTGGAAGAACTATATTTACCAACATTCATAAGATGAGGTGCGTTTTGGAGTGCTCCGATGCGTTACAAGAAGGTGTTGCGGTAATGCAGTTAGACCTTGAAAAAGCTTCTGATTGCGTCTCAAATGAGCTTTTATTGTCCGTGCTCCAATATATCAACTTCGGCCGCGTGATCACTGACGGGGCGGCCATGGCGTACAAGAATTGTTCTACCAGGCTGGTAATCAATCAAATATTGGGCGCTCCAATTACGATCATGCGTTCCGTGCGTCAGGGCTGTGCACTCAGCCCTCTTTTATTTGGTATATATATATATATAGAAACGTTGCGCCTGGCTATCATTGAAAGCGAAGCTGTCAGAGGCTTTAAAGTACAGTCTTCCGAGGTGAAACTGCTGGCTTATGCAGACGACGTGGCTGTATGCTGCAAGGATAAGACAAGCTTCGAGAATACTGTGAAAATAGTGACTAAATTTGGGTACGTTACAAACAGCTTCGTTAATTGGCGGAAGTGCGTGGGGTTTTGGCACGGCCAGTTGCCGTCTGCACCAGACTTCCCTAATGTCAAATGGGTGACTACCCCCGTTAAGTATCTAGGCGTGCTGCTTGATGCTTATAAGCAGAATGACGAGTACTGGATGCAGCAGACTAAGGAGGCGAAGGAAAAAGCCGCAAGATGGAATGCAGGTCACCATTTAATATTTGCTAGGGCCACAATATGTAACATTTTCTAGGTTGCTAAGTTATGGTCTGTCATGCAAGTCCTCCGTTGCTCCCGTGCAAATGCGCAAAAGTTACACAGAGTATTTGCGGTTTTCGCGTGGGGCTCAAGCTGGGAACGATGTAGCCGCACTAATCTTTTCAGACGTGTGAAAGACGGTGGAATAGGCCTGGCGCACCTTTTCATCAGGCAGATTGTCAACAGGTTTTTATTTTTTCGAGATGTGGAAGATCCCTTCTTACGCACGATGTGCCAGTTAAGGCTCCGACACGCACTTCCTCAGTTTGTAGTCGGAATAGAGAGCATGCCGGGTTCAGTACGTGGGTTCTTTAAGGAGATTATTGTTAGTGTGCGCATTTTGAGCGTTCGTTTTTCGAATGAGTACCTGTGGAGTATCGGGCGCAAAAAGCTGTATAATGATGTACGTGACACTATCTTGCCTGTTCCAATGTACAGGGCCATTTTCAGCGGAGGCCCTGGTCTTGACGTATTGAAGCGTGTTAAAAAGATGCCAGTCCAACCTGCAACCAAAACGTTCTTCTTCAAGCTCCATACGGGCACGTTATCGGTTAAGACTTTCATGGAAGAGCGAGGACTTTTCTTACCATGGGGCACTGACTGTCTAATCTGTAAAAAGCCGGAAGATATAGACCACGTTTTCATTCATTGCTGGGAAGGCGTGCATTTTTGGGATGTCCTTCAAAGAACACTGAAAAAGGAATTTCCAATTGATCCCCATGGCATAAGGTACTTAGCGATAAAAAGTGATGATGGATTACCCTACGACCTTACGGGCCTCCACTGCTTATGGCGCTCCAGAATGGCTGGGTACCATTGCGATCCTGATGCCCAGCCAGCACGTATATATTTTCGACGGTGCATGGCACGATACATTGAGGAATTGAAGCAGCAAGAGTGTGTGCCTGAGTGGCTTAGCCAGAACTCACCTCTAACTGCTTTAAAGGAGTTTTGAATGAAAGTGCGCGGGACGAATTCATCTCGTGTGCGACATAAAAGTGATCGCGTCAAGTAAGACTCAATTTTTGTTCACCTTTGTACTTAGTTTTGTAGTCAAGTGACCGTTGTTTTACTGTGCCTGGTAATAAAGAAAAAAAGACATCGTGGCTTTGTGGTAGGACACCTGCTTGCCACGCAAATGGCCCGGGTTCGATCCTCAATGGGACTGCAGGTTTGTATTGTTCATTTTATTTCCATCTTTCTCGATTTTTCGCTCACGGTTTTTCGCTCACGATTTTCCGCTGACACCGACGGCGGTATTTCTGCGAAACGAGCTCTCTAACGTTCTCGCGTTAAAAGGAGCTCAAGGCCTTACTCCAGCAATACAAGGACTGCTTCTTGTCGTCATCGAGGCTTCGTCAGACCCCTCTCGCGAAACATCGCATCATAACCGACGAATATGCCCGTCCTCTCCGTCAGAGCCCCTACCGAGTTTCGGCACGTTAACGCGTGGCCATCAAGCAACAAGTCGACGAAATGCTGCGTGACGACATCATTGAGCCGTCTACGAGCTTGTGGGCATCACCCGTGGTGTTAGTGAGGAAGAAGGATGGAACCCTACGTTTCTGCGTCGATTATCGTCGCCTGAACAAGATCACGATGAAAGACGTGTATCCTCTCCCACGGATAGACGATGCTTTGGATCGACTCTACAACGCAAAGTATTTTTCGTTGATGGATCTCAAAACCGGCTGCTGGCAAATCGAAGTAGACGAGAGAGACCGAGAGAAGACAGCCTTCATAACACCAGACGGCCTGTTCAAGTTTAAGGTCATGCCCTTTGGTCCTTGCTCGGCGCCTGCGACCTTCCAACGGGTTATGGACACAGTACTCGCAGGTTTCAAGTGGCAGACTTGCCTCGTCTACTTGGACGACGTAGTCGTATTTGCTTCCAGCTTCGACGAACATCTTCGGCGCCTTGAAGCTGTTCTTCGGGTAATCAAAGCCTCCGGACTTACCCTGAAGCCAGAAAAGTGCCGCTTCGCCTACGAGGAGCTATTTTTCCTTGGCCACGTTATCAGCAAGGCGGGAGTGCGCCCTGATCCACAGAAAACAGCTGCGACCGCCGAATTTCCTGCGCCCACAGACAAGAAACCAGTACGCCGATTTCTTGGCCTCTGCGCTTATTACAGGCGCTTCGTCAAGAACATTTCGCGGATCGCCGAGCCGCTGACGTACCTCACGTAGGCCGACGTCGACTTCAAATGGGAAGCGCCGCAAGTCGAGGCATTTCAAGAACTAAAGCGACGCCTGCAAATACCGCCAGTACTCGCACACTTCGATGAAAAAGCCGACACCGAAATTCACACTGACGCAAGGAGCACAGGGCTCGGCGCCGTGCTCGTGCAGACCGACGGACTTGAAAGGATCATCAGTTACGCTAGCCGGTCACTTTCGGCAGAAGCCAATTATTCCACCACAGAAAAGGACTGCATAGTAGAAACAAAAAGACAGGACGCCGTCTAAAGGAGCACATGAATGACGTAAAAAAGAAAAAAAGTCGTTTCCAGTGCCCTCGCAGAGCACGCAGAAAAAACGCACCACGGCTTTGATTTGGACCAAGCTTCAGTTATCGCGCGGGAAAGGAACTGGATGAAACGGCAATATTTGGACTCTGACTATCCAAACGACAGGGAACACGCTTAACCGTAACGACGGCAATCTACCGCTTACGTATGCAAGATGCCTCAAGCGATTATTTTTGCGGATTTAAGCTGGAGGCTTCGGGCCTCCCAGCTTTGTGAACAAGGCTTCCGTGTGGAAGCCGAAACGTCATTTTTTCATTTTATTATTATATTTTTGACACCTTCTTGGTCGGCGTCCTGTCTTTTGGTTTCTACTATGCCATTACATCCCGACCAGACGAGATTTCGTCCAATTCTTGATTTCAGAAAAGGAATGCCTTCCCATCATCTCGGCTACATCAAAGTTCCGCCCCTACTTGTACGGCAGGCCTTTCAAAGTCGTGAGCATATAGTTTCTTACTTACACACTAGAGAGAAATATGGCGCTAGTGTATATGGCGACTCGTTCAGCGGCGCTTCAACCACCATGGGAATTATGGGAAGTACAGGCTTCGGATCTGCTTCGGATGGATTTCGTACTTGAGACTCGCGACGATTGCTTTCTGAGCTTTAAACTAAATGAAAGGGAAATATTCACTATTAATATTTGCTTTTGTCTCCCGAATGTAATAACTGATGCACGAAGTTTGCATAACTCTGAAGTTGAAGGAAAGCAAAGGCGAATTTTGCCACCAGGGTATGCACCATTCGACGATTGTGCTCTAGATGTGGCGCGACAAAGTAATTAATTATGTTTTATGTATCAGTGTACACAAACATGTGCGTTTCCCTCTCAAAAATACGCAGCATGCATTTATTGAAATAAAAAGAATATTGTATGGAGTGAGAAGCATTGCACTTTCAAGAGGAACACTAAACGCATCGTCTGCTTCGGCCTCCGCTCCGTGCGAGCTCGGGAACCGCGAGCGTCTCTCGCAGGCGCTATTGAGAAGTGCACGCGTTTGGTCTTTTATCGCGTTTTCTGCAGATTACTGATACAGGTGACTGTTTCAGGGGCTCAGGCGGCAGCTAGATGCCTGTGGCCTCCTGATAGGTCTTTGTTTGTTGTTGTTTTCGTTAGCGATTACTTACTGACTGAAGCACGCGCGCCGCTTGCCGTGATTTGCGCGTATCCGCTATGCTGCAGCCTGCTGCAGCTTGGATGCAGCAGCCCTTCATATCAGAGGTAAGTGCATGTGTTTACAATTAAAACGAATTCGTTTCACTGGTGGGTGGATCGAAATTGCCGACGCAAGCGTCTCTGTGCTCTGACTGCCCTTTTCAATACACCGCCGTACCACGGCAAGTACATGAACGCGGCTTGAACGCCCAAGTTAGAAAGCTTGCTTTTCGCGCACGCTTTCTATCGAGAGTGCACCAGACCGCTAATGAGAAAATGCTGAGTGGCGAGCATAATAAAAAGGCTGGCGGAATCACGTCATTTGGCTATGAGACGCTGCTTTTTCTCTATTTAGCGTTGTACTAGCTTTGGCTGTAGTCGAGGATGGTTACCTTTGTAGCTTTTCTTTTTGCCCAGTGCATTGCACGCCTCGAACAACATCGCCGCAGGGTACACGGGAAACAAAACCAAAACTCCAGAAGTAAATGGCTTGTGCCCAGTTCGCAAGCCAACACGAACCAATCCGAAGCCTGTACTTCCCATAATTCCCATGATCGTTGAACGATCGCAGCGCCAGATGACCCTCTAGTTTATAGTAAGAAACTCTATGGTAGTGAGTGACCACCACGCCTTGTTGGCTAGCTAACTTGAAAGATCCGTCAGGACACCTCGCACGATGGAGTCTTAGACTGCAAGAATTTGACATCACCGTCGTCTACAAGAGCGGACGAAGGCACTCCGATGCCGACTGCTTGTCTCGCGCCCCCGTCGATCCGCCGCCCGAGGGTGACCAGGACCCGACTGTTCCTTGGGATCCATAAGTACCGACGACTTCGCGGAACGTCAACGAGCTGACCCGGAGCTCAAGAGCCTCATGGACTACCTGGAAGGCAAGACCGCCGACGTGCCGAAAGTATTCCGCCGAGGACTGGCTTCGTTTTTCCTGCGGAACAACGTTCTGCTGAAGAATAACTTCTCGCCGCTCCGCGCCGACCACCTCCTCGTGGTGCCTTCAGCGTTACGTCCAGAGGTTCTGGAAGCTTTACACGACGACCCGACAGCCAGACACCTCGGTTTTTCTCGCACACTATTAGAATACAAAAGAAGTACTATTGGCCTCGCCTCACTGCCGACGTCGCCCATTACGTAAGGACATGCAGAGACTGTCAGCGACGCAAGACGCCGACAACTAGGCTAGCGGGACTTCTGCAACCCATCGAACCACCTCGACGGCCGTTCCAGCAAATCGGGATGGACTTACTGGGGCCGTTCCCGACGTCGACTTCCGGCAATAAATGGATCGTCCTAGCGACTGACTACCTTACCCGCTATGCCGAAACAAAGCCCTTGCCCAAGGGCACTGCCGCCGAGGTCGCCAATTTCTTCATCGAGAACATCGTCCTGCGTAACGGAGCCCCGGAGGTCCTCATCACCGACAGAGGTACGGCCTTTACGGCTGACCTAACTCAGGCGATCATGAAGTACAGTCACACGAACCACCGCCGAGCGACCGCCTACCACCCGCAGACGAATGGCTTCACCGAGCGTCTAAATAAGACCATCGCCGACATGCTGGCCATGTACGTCGACGTCGAACACAAGACGTGGGACGCCATACTTCCGTATGTGACCTTCGCGTACAGCACGGCCGCGCAAGAAACGACGCAGTTTGCTCCCTACAGGCTTGTGTACGGACGGAGCCCAACAACGACGCTTGACGCCATGCTATTGGTCGATACCGACGAAGAAGACCTCGACGTTGCCAGCTACCTGGAGCGCGCCGAAGAAGCTCGACAGGTAGCCCGCCTGCGTATGAAGAGCCACTATAACCTTCGACGACGCCACACCGAATACCAAACCGGCGACCTCGTCTGGGTCTGGACGCCAATACGACGACGGGGATTGTGTGAGAAGCTCTTGCGGCGCTACTTTTGACCGTGCAAGTTAGTACGACGTCGTGGGGAACTGGACTATGACGTCGTGCCCGATGGCTTAACGCCATCCCAGCCGCGGCGCGCCCGACCTGATGTTGTACACCTGGTGCGACTTAGACCTTATTACGCGCGCTTATTAACTGTGACACATTGTTAATGTAATTTATTGCATGTACTCTCACTTTCATGTACTGTCTTTTAGCATCGGGACGATGCTTTCTCAGAGGGGTAGTGACACGGGGTTGTTTTGATTTAAGTGGAAAGCCGTTATCGCTTCCCAGTGACACGCGCGCTCGTTTTGATTGTTTCCACGGAGCGCTGTTATCACTTTCTGTTGCACGCAACGCCGGCCGCGTTTATCTTGCATGCTACTTCTAGAACCGTGTCGACCATTGTGAAACTTTGCATGCTTGACGCGCACATTTCAGTGACTTCTGGAACTCCAGAGAGAATGCGAGAACGCGTTATGACGCGGGTATAAAAGCCGACGCATTACGCTGGTTGTCAGTCTTTGCGTCGACCGACGACTGTTCACGCCGCTGTTGCTGCGAATTGTGATTGGCCTTGTTTTGCTGCGCACAAGTTCGCCCAATAAGCAGTTCACCTGACATCAGCTTGAGTCCTGCGTGCTTCGTCTCAAGTGCTGCGTGTGTCACAACCACGTCACAATATTGGTACAAATATATTTACAAGGTATTTACAAAGGGATAACAGCCAAGCAGCCAATATGGTGGTTGTTGCTCGAAGAACACTTCGTCGACTTCCACACAAGTGCCATCTTCTTCTTCCTTGGCACTCTAACACCGTAACATCGACCTCCGGCGGCGAAAGCGCCGTCCCTGCGCTTTTCGCAGTGAGGTCGGCGGGAGGTATGGCTTCAGGCGTGCGACGTGGACGACGTCCAAAGATGCGGAAGACGTGGTAGGGTCTAGCGGCGTGATTTCATAAGTGACGTCGGTTACTTGTCGGAGGACGCGGTAAGGACCGGAGTACTGCGATAACAGCTTTGCAGAGAGTCCAGCATGTCGAGAAGGAGACCACAGGAGGACAAGGTCACCCGTTTGATAGTGTGCATCCCGGTGGCAATTATCGTAGCGATGCTTCTGGCGCCGCTGTGACTCGCAAAGGCGGCGATGGGCTGTCTGGCGTGCCGCTTCTGCTGTAGTGACAGCGCGACGTGCATACTCAGTGGATAGCTGAGCAGCCATTGGAAGGACCGTGTCGAAAGGCAAGATGGGCTCTCTGCCATGATAAAAGGGGGAATAGCCAGCAGTGTCATGGCGAGACGTGTTATATGCGAACGTCACAAAGGGAAGTGCTGCGTCCCAGTCGCGGTGATCGTTCGAAACATACATAGCGAGCATGTCAGTGATGGTGCGGTTCAAATGTTCAGTGCGACCGTTCGTTTGGGGATGGTAGGCCGTAGTAAGCTTGTGTTTTGTGGCGCAAGAGCGAAGTAACTCGTCGATTACTTTTGACAAAAGTAAGGACCTCGGTCCGTGAGAAGCTGACGAGGGGCGCCGTGGTGTAATATGACGTCCTGAGCTAGAAAGTCGGCGACGTCCGTAGCGCAACTGGTCGGAAGAGGCCTCGTGATGGCGTAACGGGTCGAATAATCAGTAGCCACGGCAATCCATCTATTTCCTGTGATGGACATATGGGAAAGGACCAAGGAGGTCGAGACCAACGCGGAAAAACGGCTCCATTGGCATATCTATGGGCTCAAGGAGCCCGGCAGGGTGTACAGCGGGCTTTTTCCGGCGTTGGCACGACTCACAGGAAGCGACGTAACGGCGGACGCAGCGGTAGAGACCGGCCCAGAAAAAACGTTATCGCACAGGGTCATACGTCCTGGCAACACCAAGATGGCCTGCTGTGCGAACGTCATGGAGTTGCTGGAGCACGGTGGAGCGAAGGTGAGTGGGAACTACAAGTAGTAGTTCCGGTCCCGCGGGGAGCATGTTCCGGCGATATAAGATGCCATCGACGACAACGAACCTGCGAAGCCAACTGTCTGGCGAGGCAGAATGCAGGCGATTGATGATGTCTCGTAGAGCCGCGTCACGCCGCTGCTCGTCAGCAATGTTGGCGAAAGCGGAGAGCGAGAAAATGCAAGTTGACTAGTCGTCCGATGCAGTATTTGGTGCGTCGACGGGGTACCGGGACAGGCAGTCGGCTTCTTGATGTAGTCGGCCGGACTTGTATACTACAGTGTACGTGAATTCCTGGAGACGTAGAGCTCAGCAACGCAGGCGGCCTGTCGAATCCTTGAGCGAAGACAGCCAGCATAGGGCGTGATGGTCGGTGGTAACGGTGAAAAGACGTCCATATAAATAAGGGCGGAATTTACTGACTGCCCAGACAAGCACAAGACACTCGCGCTCGGTGATAGACTAATTACGCTCAGTTGGGGAAAGGAGCCTGCCGGCATAAGCAAGAACTCTATCATGACACGCTTGACGTTGGTCTAAAACAGCGCCAATTCCGTAGCCACTTGCGTCGGTGCGGACCTCAGTAGGGGCGGACGCGTCGAAGTGGGCGAGAACTGGCGGAGTGGTGAGCAACGTAGAGGCAGTCAGGTGTAACAAACGCGGTCTTCTCGCGGTCCAAGTCGTCTACGGCGATTTGCCAATAACCGGAGCGCAGATCTATTGAAGAAAAATAGGTCGCGCCGTCGAGGCAGTCGAGAGCATCATCTATGCGCGGGAGCGGATAGACATCTTTCTTGGTGATTTTGTTTAGGTGCCGATAGTCTACACAGAAACGCCAAGTATTGTCCTTCTTCTTAACTAGGGCCACAGGTGAAGCCCACGGACTCGAAGAAGGCTCAGTAATGCCTTTTGTGAGCATCTTGTCGACCTCTTGTCGAATAACTTGGCGCTCTGATGGTGACACACTGTAAGGCCGCCTGTGAATCGGAGCTGCATGACCGGTATGTATGCGGTGCTTGACGTGCGATGTTTGACCTAACGGCCGACCGTCAAAGTCAAATATGTCAGAGTATGCGACAAGCAGAGCACAGAGGTCGTTGACTTGGGAAGGCAAAACATCCGAGGCAATCATCTTCGTTACGCGGTGTTCCAGTGGAGATTGAACTTTGTTCTCACTATGTAGAGCAGAGGAATCGGCAGCGGCCACTTCTGGTAAAAACGGTGATATCTCGCAGTCATGCGATGGCGACAAAGTGGCGAGAGCAATACCTTGAGGTATAACTTGAGGGCTGCGACCGAAGTTCAACAGTGGAAGACATGTCTTGTTCGCCCTTACGGTGACAACAGTGTACGGAAAAGACACGTTGTGCGACAGAAAAACACTATGGCAGGGAGAGACCACATAGTCACCATCCGGCACAGTGGGGCATGGCTCAGCAGCGATAAGGACTAGTGATTGTGCTGGCAGGCGAACACATTCGGCAGATGAAAGCTTGCTTTGGACTGTGTCGGGGGCGTCGGCAAAATCAGGCAGGTCGAGCTGTACAACACCGGTTGAGCAATCGCTGATGGCTGAATGGTCAGACAAAAAATCCAGCCCGAGAATGACGTCATGAGGGCATTGTTGAAGAACATGGAACAGGACAGAAGTGTGGCGGTCGGCCACGCCCACACGTGTGTTGCACATTCCGAGCACGGCGGGAGTTCGTCCGTTAGCGACGCGTACAAATTGGCACTCGGGTGGCGTCAGGACCTTGCTTAGCCTCGCACGGAGGTTCGAGCTCATAATAGAAATGTGTGCGCCGGTATCAACAAGGGCAGTAACAGGCAGGCCATCCACTTCCACAACAAGCAGGTTTTGGTCCGTAGTCAGGTTGAGGAGAGGGTTTTCAGGTCTGGGGTCGAATGCAGCGTCACCTCCGGGAGGTGCATCGGTCGGTTTTCCGATAGAGAGCGTCCAGATGGGCGAGGGCATGTGTAGCGACGGGGCAGAGGTGAGCGGGAGCGATGGTCGTGATTATGCGGGGGAGGGCGAACGACTGGAGCGTCGGACTGATGCGGTAGCTTCACCGGATGGTCATTGTCACGATTTGCGAACTGCATGTGCCGGTTGTCGTCACGCCAATATGCGCCGAACGAGCGAGACGAGAAGCCTTGATTACGACAGTACTGGGAGATATGTCCAACACCATGACAACGGAAGCAGATCGGCTTGTTGTCCGGCGTCCTCCACTGGGCTGGATCACGATAGTGACGAAAAGCTGCCGGTGTTCGTGAAGGGTATGGCATAGGACTAACAGGCGGCTGCATGAGCGAACACACAGGCTGCAGCCCTACATTAGCAAGTTCCTCCCGTGAAACAGTTTGAATTAACGAAATTGTTGGCCGAGGGTCCTCGGAAGGGCGCGTCAGGAAGGGTGGCGGGGACGCCGCCTCGATTTCACGGCGCACAATGCGGACTACGCTGTCGGGTAAGCGGCTGACTGGGCGGCGGCTGAACGTCTTCGCAAGATGACGTTGCGGCTGTTTTCGGCAGCCGGGCGAATTGCTGGGCGATGCGGCGACTCTTCAATTGTTCAAAACGCCGGCATTCCTTGATGATGTCGTCTACGCTTGAGCAGTCTTTGGACACCAGCAGATTGAAAGCGTCATCTGCAATGCCTTTGAGCACATGGCTCACTTTGTCTGGCTTAGTCATGTTGGCATCGACCTTATGGCAAAGGGCAAGAACGTCAAGTATGTAAGACACATATGATTCGGTTGAAGTTTGCGCCCGGCAGGAGAGATCTTTCGAAACGGCGCGCTGGCGGCCGGCAGATCTGCCAAACAGGTCACGAAGCTTCTGCTTGCAGGCGTCCCAGCTGGTAAGATCTTCCTCGTGAGACTGAAACCAGACGCCCGCTGTGCCGCAGAGGTAGAAGGTGACATTGGCGAGCATTAATGTGGGATCACACCGATAATGCGCTGCAACACGCTCATACTTCGAAATCCAGTCATCAACGTCAACGCCATCGGCACCACAGAAGTTCCCAGGGTCGCGCGGCTGCGTCAATACGACAAGCTGTGCCTGACTTGTCGGACTCGCGGTTGGAGCACAGGAGGCAGCGTTTCCTTCCGTTGACATGACGGAGCTGCTCAGGACACGTCCACTGCGACGTTCCGTCTTGCGTCGTACCCAGCACCTCCACCAAAATGGTACAAATATATTTACAAGGTATTTACAAAAGGATAACAGCTAAGCAGCCAATATGGTGGTTGTTGCTCGAAGAACACTTCGTCGACTTCCACACAGGTACCATCTTCTTCTTCCTTAGCTATCTAACACCGTAAGAATATGCTGATGTCGTATGAATATGCTGAATGAATGAACCTGGCAGCGCGATTCTGAACGGATTCAAGGGCGTTGATGAGGTAATTTTCATGCGGGCACCAGATGGGAGAAACGTATTCAAGTTTAGGTCTGATGAAAGATGTGTATGCTAAATTTCTTACGTGAGGAGGAGCTTTTAGTAAATGACGTATAAAGAATCCTAGCTTTTTGTTAGCAGATGCTACGCTGTTGCTGATATGTCAAAACCAATCCACTTCATTAGTTATTTTTTTTATTTAGTCAATACTGCCGACTTCTATGCGAAGTCGTAGGCAAGAGTGGGTAACAGATACACTTGAAAATACATTTTCCAGGGCAAGAAAACAACAGAAGCTTAAAACAAAAAAAATGTCTGGGGGAAATATAGAAGAAAAACAGGGATTTACAAACATTGAAGTCAATGCAGCGCTTCAGAATGAGCAAGTTTTGTTGATAAAAAAAAAGGCGTATATCGACACAATCGACACAATCGACGCATATATCGACACAATCGACGAAGTGTGATACAATCGAGCTAGCGCTGAACATAGGAAAGTAATACAACTCACGGTAGAGTGTGGGTGTCTTTATGTACGCATTATCCTGGGAGTGTGTACACAATAAAGAGGACGGGGGGACGACCGCCTTCGTAGCTCAGTTGGTAGAGCATCGGACGCGACATCCGAAGGTCGTGGGTTCGGTTCCCACCGAAGGCAGGTTTGTCTTTTCTTCCACTTTAATTCCGTTCTACTTTCTCCACAATTACGATACCGCAAGTAACGTCCCCTATGCTTTCCTAGGCTTCATTGTTTGTTTGCTCATTAAGTTGTTTCTCACAAATAAAGAACGCGCCCTTGACCCCTTCCCTTTCCTTATTTCATAGCTTGGGCCTCGTTGCGGCAGACTTGGTGCCTTAGGTAGCATGCGAGGGCTTATTGGGCAGCAGCCATCTCATCTAAGTTCACGTTCTACGTGACGCCGCCTGGCAAGAACGTGTGTTCCACACACGCCGCCTTGGCCACGAGTGGCGCTGCCTAACACTCCCAGGGTAATAGGTACATAAATACACAATAAAGTGGACGGGGGGACAACCGCCTTCGTAGCTCAGTTGGTAGAGCATCGGACGCGACATCCCAAGGTCCATAACCAAAAGAAGAGGCGTGCAGGACACGGACACAAGCAGAGCAGTGAACACCACGAACGCCGACTAACAACTGATGCACAGCACAGAGGCGAAAAAGAAAGAAGACACACAGCTTATCTGCGCATGCTAAGTATGGTAGCGCCACCTGTCAAACGGTTACACGTGCCGGTCTTCGCGATAGACAACTCTTAAGGCATTCTATCTCCTCTCTGTTTAAGCTAATCGACGGCTGACTCACGCATGCACTTCCACTAATACTGATATGCCAGGCCTCAACCAATAAACGCGTATCTTCGTTCCTATGCCTGTACGGGATCTCGGTTTCGTCTAACTCGGGCATGCAGCTACAGACCTGGCAGTGCAAGGATAGATTGGACGGCGTCCCGCCTGATAGCGACCTCTGTGTTCAATTAATCTTTGATTAATACAACGCGCAGTTTGCCCTGCATAAAAACGTCCGCAGCTAAAAGGAATCTTATAAACCACACCCATGCGACAGTCGGTGAAATTGTTCTTGGCTAAGTGCTTAACCGGACAGATCTCCGTTCGCTTCTTACTTTCCATCTGCTCATTTCTTCTATGCACGGCAGCTCAAACCCTTCCTAACTTATTGGGAGCCGTAAACACAACATTAACCCCATATTTACTTCCCACTTTCTTAAGCCTGTGCGAAACTGCGTGGATATATGGAACACTCACGACCTTTTTCTTGTTAATGTTACTCTCTGCTATAGCTTTCGTTCCGGTCGAAATCGACTTCTTAAGACGCTCAGCTACTGTGGCTATGGCTAGTCTAGGGTAACCTGCATCTAAGAGGTGCCGACCTGCGCATTAAAGCTAATGGTCAAACGGTGCACGCACGTCATCCATAGGGCTGACTTTAAACAGGACAAGGCTATTCCGTTTTTTACTACTTTCGAATGCTTGGAGTCAAAGTTTAACAACGGCTTAGATGCTCTAGGGGAATACTGCCAACACACGTGATTCTGCTCAAATGACAACGAGATATCTAAAAATTGTATTACGTTTCTCTCCGGTAGTTCTTTCGTAAACCTTAGACCATCTACATTAAGTTTAAATTGATCGCTTACATAGGTGACGACGGATTCAAAATCATCCTTACTACAAAGTACCAAGTAATCGTCCGCATACCGAAATACCCTAATGATGCGGTCCCCTAAGGCCTCTTTTAAACGGCAGTCAAACTTGCTCAAGTATAGATCACTTAGAATAGGGGCTACCTTTGAACCTATACAAATCCCTGATTTCTACACAAACACGCCTTCTCTGTATCCAACTAAGGTTGACGTTAAGTACATGGAAAGAATTTCTAGAAAGGTACCTGTGGAAACTCCGCATCTATCTATGAAACCGGACTCCTGCCCTTGTTCTTGAATACATTCTTTCACGCAATTTAGTAAACCTTCATGCGGCAACGAGTAATACAAATATTCTACATCCATGCTAAACGCTGTGCAGTCGCCAGGATTTTCCTCTGTTAACAACTACGTACACGGAAGGGGTCAGAAAACTTAAGGATGTTAAGCACTTCTGCTTAAAGGTCGTGGGTTCGGTTCCCACCGAAGGCAGGTTTGTCTTTTCGTCCACTTTAATTCCTTTCTACTTTCTCCACAATTACAATACCGCAAGTAACGTCCCCTATGCTTTCCTAGGCTTCATTGTTTGTTTGCTCATTAAGTTGTTTCTAACAAATAAAGAACGAGCCCTTGACCCCTTCCCTTTCGTTATTTCATAGCGTGGGCCTCGTTGCGGCAGACTTGGTGCCTTAGGTAGCATGCGAGGGCTTATTGGGCAGCAGCCATCTCATCTAAGTTCACGTTCTACGTGACGCCTCCTGGCAAGAAAGTGTGTTACACACGCCGCCTTGGCCACGAGTGGCGCTGCCTAACACTCCCAGGATAATACGTACATAAATACACAATAATGTGGACGGGGGGACGACCGCCTTCGTAGCTCAGTTGGTAGAGCATCGGACGTGACATCCGAAGGTCGTGGGTTCGGTTCCCACCGAAGGCAGGTTTGTCTTTTCGTCCACTTTAATTCGTTTCTACTTTCTCCAATACCGTTTCTACAATACCGCAAGTAACGTCCCCTATGCTTTCCTAGGCTTCATTGCTTGCTCACTGAGGATGTTGTGTAATTCGAACAGGCGAAGAGAAGGGTCTGGTGCTGAAGATAGTAGACTGTCGAGGATGGATCGTAACGAGGCGTCTCGTTGCTGTTCGCTGCGGATGTCGCCCAGAGCACGAATGGAGAGTACGCAGGTGTCTGAGTCAGGGTCAACGACGTCGGGAGCATCAACTGGGTGACGTGTTAAACAGTCTGCATCTTGGTGCAGGCGTCCCGACTTGTGATGCACAGTAAACAGTATTCCTGGAGTCGAAGTGCCCATCGTGCGAGACGGCCGGACGGGTCCTTGAGTGCGAGAGCCAGCAAAGGGCGTTGTGGTCGGTAACGACGGTAAATGTGCGACCAGACAACTAAGGTCTAAATTTGGTCACTGCCCACACCAAAGCCAGGCATTCACGCTCAGTTATTGAGAACTTGTGTTCCGAGGTCGAAAGAAGACGGCTGGCATAGGCGATTACTCTGTCCTTACCGTGCTGTTTTTGGCCAAGGACAGCGCCTATTCCATGGCCAATAGCATCAGTTCGAAGTTCTGTGGGCGACGAGGAATCGAAATGGGCCTGTATTGGTGGCGTAGTGAGCAAATGAATGAGGGCAGAAAAAGAGTCTGCCTGCTCTAGGCCCCATACGAAGGGAACGACCTCAGTAAGGGGTCGGGCTACGTCCGTGAAGTTTCGAACAAAGCGACGGAAGTATTAACATAGCCCCACGAAACTTCGGACGTCCTTGGTTGAGCACGGCACAGGAAATTCCCTCACAGCCCGCACCTTATCGGGATCCAGTTGAACACCCGCAGGACTCACAAGGTGTCCAAGTATAGTGAGCTGGCGCCGTCCGAATCGACACTTGGCGGAGTTGAGCTGCAGACCGGCTCTGCGAAAGACATCAATAACGGCCGACAGACGTCGGAGGTGGCTGTCAAACGTAGGTGAGTCGACGATTACCTCGTCTAGGTTACACAAGCAGATGGACCACTTATATCCTCGAAGCAAGGAGTCCATCATGCGTTCGAAAGTTGCTGGGGCGTTACAAAGTCCAAACGGCATGACCTTGAACTGGTAAAGACCATCGGGCGTGACGAATGCAGTGTTCTCGGGCGTGACGAATGCAGTGACCATGAGGTCGACTGAGATTTGCCAGTAGCCGGACCGAAGGTCGATGGATGAAAAGTATTGGGCTCCGTGAAGGCAATCGAGGGCGTCATCGATGCGAGGTAAAGGATAGACGTCTTTATGGGTCACTTTGTTTAAACTGCGATAATCGACGCAGAAGCGCCATGTACCATCCTTCTTTTTAACAAGGACAACCGGGGAGGCCCACGGACTAGATGAAGGCTCTATGATGTCTTTAGCAAGCACTTTATCGACTTCACCCTGGATGACTTGACGTTCTTCTTGAGAGACGCGGTCAGGACGTCGGCGTACAGGATGTGCGTCACCAGTGTGGATGCGGTGAGCTACAACAGATCGTTGGCCTAGGGAGCGGCCATCAAAGTCAAAGATGTCACGATAGGACACAAGCACGCGATGGAGATCGGTAGCTTGCGTTGGGGTGAGATCAGGAGCGATCATCTTGGAAATGCCGTCGACTGGCGAAGGAGCGACGGGGTTGTAATCCGGGGAACGTAACATAACATCAGCGTCCAAAATTGCAACGTCGCAATTCTCCAGCATAGAGATGGCGGCCAACGCTATGCCTTGCGGAATAACTTGAGTCAGCAGACTCACGTTGAGTA
This sequence comes from Hyalomma asiaticum, assembly GCA_013339685.2. NCBI lineage: Eukaryota > Metazoa > Arthropoda > Arachnida > Ixodida > Ixodidae > Hyalomma > Hyalomma asiaticum. Next base: position 94,017,110 of record CM023487.1, read on the forward strand.
AGGGAACAATCGCTTGATTTTTAGTCACGGAAACAATGGTGTGCGCAAAGGCGACGTCGCGGTCCAAGAGTACGTCCACAATAGGCGACAAGAGGTAGTCACCATCGGTCACGTCGCGTGAGGAAGTCAAACTGACGTATTTAAGGCTTGAGGTGGCAAACGGACGTGATGGCGAGAGCACAAACCCGGAGCTAGGTCGGCCGGAAGGTCAGAAAGCTGTGGCAACTCAAGTTGAAGAGTGCCGGTTGAACAATCAATGAGCGCAGAGTGAGCAGACAGAAAATCCAAGCCGAGGGCAGAGCGGTCGCCGGTCTGTCGGTAGTCGTCCTGTCGGTAGTAAGGAGCGCATGAAGCCCGAGGCGGCGAGGACCAGCGGGTGTTGCAAAAGCGGGCTACATGGCCGGTACGGCGACAACGGAAGCAAATTGGTCGGTTGTCAGTGGTTCGCCACACGGCAGGGTCGCGAGACTGTGTAGGAAACCGCTGCCCGTAATAGGACGACTGCTGATCCCACGATGTCGGATGTGGACTAGCTACGGCGCATACGGAATGGATGCCTACGTTGGCCAGTTCCTGCCGGACAATGGCTTGAACGATCGGAGTGGTGATAGCTGCCGAATCGCCAGAACCGGCATAAGCTGGAGCAGGGGCCATCGCTTCAAGTTCACGGCGCGCAATCTGAGTCACCTGGTCCAATGAAACTGAAGCTTGCGGTTGTGTCCTAGTGCATTCTTCGCAGGAGGAAGTTGCAGCCGTATTGGGAAGCCTGGCGAACATGGCGTTAGTGCGCCTACTTTCAGCCTGCTCAACGCGTCGACACTCTTTGATGACGGCGTCTACGGTCGAGTAGTTCTTGCACATTAAAAGGTTGAAGGCGTCGTCTGCAATCCCCTTTAGAATGTGGCCAACTTTATCGGTCTACGGCATCTCGGCGTCGGCTTTACGGCACAGTGCTAACACGTCTTCTATGTACGGGATGTAAGACTCCGTAGACGTTTGCGCACGAGACGCGAGAGCTTTCATTGCTGCTCACCTACGTCCGACGGGCTTCCCGAACAAGTCTAGCATCTTTTCTTTACAGATGTCCCAGCTTCCGAGTTCGGCTTCGTGGTTCTCAAACCACACTTTCGTAGTAGTTCCTTTGAGGTAGAAAATCAGATTGGCCAGCATGAGAGTAGGGCCCCATCGGTTGAGCGTACTCACGCGTTCGTAATCTGCCACCCAGTCCACGACGTCCACTTCATCAGAACCACCAGAACCGCTGAACGTGCCAGGATCCCAAGGATGCGTGAGTACGAGCGTTCAAGCCGCAGGGGCGGACTCAGGCGCCGTTTCTTCCGCCATGGTAGAGGGACCCTCCAAACGACGACCGCTGCGAAGTTCCCTTGCGAAGCGTGTCGTACCCAGCACCTCCACCAAATGTGACGGAGACGCAAGAGTGGTGAAATGATTATTTACAGTGTTGGCGGAACCGACAAAATGGCTGAAGGCACACACGCGCGCAATCGTCAAGAACACTCGTCGTCACTCGTCATCGTTCTCACTTCGTATGGTTCAACACCTGTCCGCACTGCACCGCTTCGTAAGAATATATATTAAGAAAAGAAGGGGACCTAGCACGGAACCCTGAGGAACACCTGATGTTACTGGAAGTTGACTAGAAGAGGAATTGTTTATTTGCACAAACTGAGACCGGTTGGTCAAAAATTGTTTGATCCAGTTTAGAACGTTAGGATGAAGGTTAAGATGTGAAAGTTTTAGCAGTAGTCGTTGATGAGCTACCTTGTTAAATGCCTTACCGAAATCGAGGAAAATTGCATCAGTCTGTGTATTAATATCGAGATTTAAGTGTAAGTCATGAACGAAGATGGCTAATTGTGTTTCACACGAGAGTCCTTTTCGAAAACCATGCTGTGAAGAGTGAAAGAAGTTATGAGAGTCAGGAAAATCCATTACGTGGGAGAATATGACATGTTCCATCAGTTTGCAAAGGATGCTTTTCATGGAAATTGGGCTGTAGTTTAGTGGTGATTCTCTATTACCCGATTTGTAGACTGGAACAACCTTCCCCAACTTCCATTGTGTTGGCAGCTTACCTGTGGTGAATGACTGGGAAAAGAGCAACGCTAGAAATAAAGCAGAAATAATTTTGGTATTTTTCAGCAGTTTAGGGTCTAGGGGGGTGGGGGGGGGGGGTGGCGTACTCATCGCTGTAAATAAGCAATTATCCTGCTCACAAGTAAACGTGTCCTCTGAACTAGAAATCTTATGGTTAAAATTCAACATTAGTCCACAACTACTACTTCTTTGTGTGTGCTATCGCCCTCCAAACAGTCCTGCTGATTTCCCTTACAAACTTAACAACCTCTTAAGCCAGTTAACTAAAAAGTATCCGAATGCCCGTTTTATACTTTTTGGTGATTTTAATTACCCAAATATCAACTGGTCTGCAACGCTACCTCGCTGAAACCAAGCCGGTTCTAATGATTTCTTTGACGTTTGTCTTAACTTTAACCTAACTCAACTGGTCACCAAACCAACACGTGTAACTGAGACTACCGAGAACACCTTAGATCTTATACTAACCACTCATCCTGACAGCCTTACTAGCATCTTCGGAAAATTAGTGATCATAAAATCATCCATGCCACCTTCGCTTTAGGTCCCATTTTACGCCGCCCTTACAAAAAGGTCATTCGCCTGTATGATAAAGGCAATTACGACGCGATAAAATGAGAACTGCATGACTTTTACGAAACTTTCGAATCATGCTTTCATTTAGTCTGTAGAAAATAACTGGTCTCTTTTTAAAGATAAACTTAACAGCCTGGCATATCAGTATATCCCAACATGCACCGTACCAACAAACCGGCATTAGCCGTGGTTTATTAAATAACTTAAAAATCTGGAAAACAAAAAGAGACGCTTGTTTGGATCCACTAAAAAGAATCCGAAACCTGGCGCATGAGACATATTATGAAGCAGAACGCAAATATTTGGACGCCATTCGTACATCTAAGCACTCTTCTATCATAACGACCTTCATCGCATGATGTCAGATAACCCAAAGAAATTTTGGCAAATTATAAATCCGCAGTCACACCACACAGTCACTATTCCTAACACAGCAGGTGATCCCCTACCGGACTTCGACTGCGCTAACATCATGAACTCAACATTTTCATCAGTTTTTACCATAGAATCAAACGACCCTCTTCCAGATTTTTCTACCATAGTCATGCGAGAGATGCCTGATATTTCCTTCTCCGTAGACGGTATTTGTTGTTTAATTGATAAGCTCAAATTGTCATCATCAGCTGGCTCTGAAAAAATCTATATACTGCGTTCAAATATAGTGATCTATGTACTGATCTATATACTGCGTTCAAAATCAGGACATAGTCATCGACACAAATTAAAGCTTTTTTAACTTTAATTTCACTGAGCTTAGGTTCAATACGCTTGTTCACAGAGGATATGTCACACAATTTTACATAGGCCAGTTGGGGCCCTGCTTTAATGAAAAAGTCAGTTTCGCCGAAAGGGCGAAGCAATGAATGCGATAGCAAGAACCTGTAATGCTATACGAAGTCAGGCTCGCAGCTTCGGGAACAATATTAATTGCAGCAAACATGCACTTGCTAAGTGAGCGCCTCCCGTGGCCAGCGCGTGCTGGTACGAAGGGCTTTATACTTTGTGTGTCACCAAGCTCTAATAGCCGTAGTCTTAAGATAGGGAACATCCGCGCCCTGCGAGGCCGGGGACTTCCCACACGCCGGATCTGTAAATAAATGTTATTTCTCTCTCTCTCTCACCAAGCTACACCTACAAAGCTAGGGGAGGTCGCTAAATGAACAAGGAGAAGATGAGCGCGAACTATCAAGTGAAGCACGCACGAAACAAACGCACAGATATACACCGAACGAGCGCGAATAAGCTGTCACAATGGATGCTCTCAGTCTGAACAGCGCTCCTGTTGCAAAGGCGGCGGAGGCAGCGAAGTAAACTAGCGTGGTTCATGTGTCGAGCTGTGACACTTGATAGTTCACGCTCATCTTCTGTTTGTTCGTTTAGCGGCGTCCCTTGAGCTCGAGTGACTTTCGTACGTTCCCGTAACATCAGCGCGGACGTCACGGTCAAAGCTCGAAACATCCCTCTTCCTCTCACCACGAGACAACCGCCCGAGCAGACAGCGGAAGGGCAAGGCCCTGCGCAAATAGAAGAAGCGAGCAAGCTGGCCGACGACTTTTAAATGCGCCAGCTGCGCTCCTCGCGCCACCTCGCTGGTAATGAAGGAACGCTTATAAGCGCCTGCCATCCTAAGTCCTGCCAGCGGTAAAGGGTGTGTATGTAAGGCTCGCCGTTAGCTCCCTGAAGGATATGCTCTTCGTGGCGTAGTGGTTAGCGCCACGCGCTGCGGAGCGAGAGGTTCCTGGTTCTATTCCGCGCTTGGAAAGCATTTATCTGACTTATTTTTCTTTGGGACTCTATATATATATATATATATATATATATATATATATATATACTTATACATGTACGGTGCATGACGGCGGCGACGGGGACGGCAAGAACCAGCCGAGAGTGTCCATATAATTGCTATCGCAATAAAAGGCACGGGAGCATATTCTGGTTGTCCGTTCCAACACAGGTGGCCAACTCGATTTTCATAGTCGGCAATGTAAGTTTAGTCTGAAATTGACGCAAACGGTCTTCCTGCACAGGTTAAACAGAAACAAACTGGAAAGGGAAGTAGTGGAAGCTTTATTTATTGCTAAGTATGCTGACAAGTGCGTGAGCATGCCCTCCTTGACATTACTTGCTAAGGAGCAGCAGTTTTTAGACTTTTTTCTAATCACACCAAGTGGTACATTTTCTTAGCGCATTTTGCGGGTTTGCATTGCCCACATGCTCTTTGCCAATAAATTCTGCTCATTTTTTTCATTTTTTAAATTTATACTCTGTAGATTTGTTATTGATATGTCATCCTTTTGTCGTGCATGCGACAAATCGGCAGACTCTCATGTACTTGGTTTTGATCGTGATATCACGGAAAAGCATCGATTATGTCTGGAAGTGCGTGTTCAAAGGGAGTGCATTCATATAGACCCGCTCTGGCATTCCGAAATATAGTTGGAAGTTTGCACCTGTGCTGTGTTCCTTCTTTTCTTCGTCCGTGTAAATTTGCGCTACCGAATTTGTGTCACAGTTAACACACAGTGAAGACATCTCTGGAAAGCAAAACTTGGAAATTTATTATACGAACAGATTCGACAGTACAGTTCAGAGGTTAATTTTCAACATTTGCCGGAGCGGCCACCATGACAGATGAACCCGGTCGTTTATACATTCTATCTAGCAACGCATTACTGAAACTAAGACAAGAAGAAGCACATAAAATGGTATGTGCACAAACCAGCGAAACCTGCACCTTTACACGCTTATTTAACTGCATCATGCCACAAGGCAACCGAACAGCTACCAAGGATTGCGTGGCTAATTCAAGCGGAAAATTAGTATCTAGCACAAAAGAGAAAAATAATGCCATTCGAATGTGCTCGCGCAAGAAAATGACAAACAACAGAAATACAGTACATATATCCAAATAACTATGTGGCAGCACTGAAAATACAAAAAAGTGTACGTCCACAGATCAATGAACTCAGACGCATCCGCGATCAAGCAACCTTTGCAGAAAGCCACCGGTCCGGCAGGCCACAAGCAACTCAAAGCAGGTGCTGTTCCCCATCACCGGCTCTCATCACTTCTTGGAAGCCTCTGCAGAGAACAGTGAACAAGATCAACCGACGCCGAACAGACGCAAGTGCTTATATACACCACGTGAAGATATAGCTCTAACTTACAAGAGAAGAGACACAGGGTAGCCTTTCAGCGGACTACCGAAATACGCGCTTTTCTTGCGGTGCTTAAGATATCAAAGCTGCAAATATGCTCTCTCGCTTTCATCACTGTATTAAAGGAACTAGGCGCAGCTCGCACTAATGGCGCAAGGCGCAAAGCGGAGCTGACCGGCACATCATCATCATCATCATCATCATCACCACCCTGTTTATGCCCACTGCAGGGCAAAGGCCTCTCCCATAGCTCTCCAATTATCCCTGTCTTGCGCTAACTGGGCCCTATTTATCCCCAAAAACTTCCTGATCTCATCAGCCTAACTTTCTGCCGCCCCCTGCCACGCTTAGCTTCTCTAGGTATCCACTCTGTTACCCTTAATGACCAATGGTTTTCTTGTCCTCGCCTACGCGCATTCATTAATTTCTATCAATATGTCCCTAACACGCGTTTGTTCCCTAACCCGCACCGCTATCTTCTTGTCCCTTAAGGTTACACCTACCATTTTCCGTTCCATAGCTCGCTGCGTCGTCCTCAATTTAAGCTGAACACTCTTAGTTAGCCTCCAAGTTTCTGCCCGTAGGTGAGTACCGGCACGATGAAGCTGTTATACACTTTCCTCTTCAGAGACAATGATAAGCTACCATTCATTATCTGACAATGCTTGCCGAATGCACTCCACCCCATTCTTGTCCTCCTAGTTATCTCAGCCTCATGGTTTGGATAAGGGGTCGACTAGCTGGCCTAAGTAGACATATTCTCTTATACTCCCAATGCCTCACCAGCTATCTCAAATAGATGTGCTCACCCAAAGCTACTGATCATTGCTTTAGTTTTCTGCACATTAATTTTCAGGCCCATTGTTGTACTACTTGCTTATTTAGGTCAGTAATCATGCTTTGTAATTCATCTCCCGAGTTACTTAGCAAGGCAATGTCATCAGCAAATCTGGGGTTACTGACGTATTCACCATTAACTCTTAGCGCTCCTGTTCCCAATCCAGTGTTCTAAATGCTTCCTGTAAGCATGGAGAGATTGTGTCCCCTTGTCTTGCGCCTTTCGTTATAGGTATTTTGCTGCTTTCCTTATGAAGGACTATGGTGGCTGTGGAGCCGTTGTAGATGTCTTCCAGTACTCTTACGTAGTGCTCGTGTACGCCCTGATTCCGCATTGTCTGCATGACTGCTGAGGTTTCGACTGAGTCAAATCCTTTCTCGTAATCTATGAAGGCGATATATAGGGGTTGGTTATACTCCGCGCATTTCTCTGTCACCTGATTGTAGTGTGTATATGGCCTACTGTTGAGTTGCCTTTACGAAACCTTGCTTGTTCGTTCAGTTAACTGAAGTCTAACGTGGCACCAATTCTGTTAGCGATTACCTTGAAAAATGCCTTGTAGACGAATGACAGTAAGCTAATCAGCCTGTAATTTTTGAAGTCTTTGTGTCGCCTTTCTTAAGGATTAGAATGATATTCGCCTTCTTTCATGATTCCGTTATGCTCGCAGTCATTACGCATTGCGTATACAGGCTTGCCAGCTTTTCCAGTATAATATGTCCACCATCCCTGAAGAGATCTGACGTTTCCTGGTCGTCGCCGGGTGCCTGCCCCACTTGCATCTCTTTCGAAGCTTTCGTTACTTCCTCTGTCAGTACTGGTGGAATGTCAGCCTCTTCTAAACTGCTTCCACGTTCATTATTATCCTGGTTATCGTGGCTGCTGTAGAGATCTCTGTAAGACTCCTCGGCTATTATAACTATCTCATCCCTATTCGTGATCACATTGCCTTGCCTGTCTCGTAATGCATACGTCTGATTTTTTCCTATGCCTAGACGTCTCTTTACCGCTTTCAGGCTCCTTCCATTCTTTAGAGCATGCTCAATCCACTCCCTGTTATGCTTTTGTTTGGCGGCTGTTTTACGCTTATTTATTAACTTCGATAGCTGCGCTAGTTCCATTCTGTCAGTTGCTATCAATGGATTCAGCCTCGGCTCCCACAAAATTGCAGTTTGTGCAGACTAACCACACCTGCAGCATCGGAGTAGCAGAGGTGCAAAAAGAAGCATAATAACGAAAACCAGGTTTATAGAATGCAAGGATGCATTAGTGTACAAGCTTCCATTAACATGTGGCAAGAATTATATAGGTCGGAGTGGACGGTGCGTCAACGAGCGTTTAAAGGAACACCAGCACCACGTGGACAAAAAAGGGGTGGGTTCCTCGATGCTCACTGCAGGCACTGCAGTAATTCAAGTACAAGTGACGATGCCCAGAGCACGTTCATGCCCATTTTTGAGCAATGTTCAGAGATCGGCACAAGCACAAGTCAGCTAACACACGAAATATTGAGGCTGAATCGATTGATAGGCTGGCAGATAAGTGCATTTCCAAACCATCGATTTCCCTTTCTTCTAAGGAGTTAGCCCATCTACGCAGAGATAGCAGAATTTGAAGAGCCTGTAATGATGGTGGTTGAAAAGCGCTGTTGCCTATATATGTGGTTCCTTGTTTTCGAAATAAACTCTGTTGCAAGTAGCGCCTGTGTGCGTCACGTCTTTCTCAGTCCGTGTTTTTCGTGCGTTAAAGACCTTCAAGCCTCTCTAGAGATACCGCCTATTGCAAATGCTCGAACGGCTGCCCTAGAATTGCTGTGGATCGTGGATCTCTGTGTCTAAAAGTGCCAATGCGATGGCTACTTGTTCTGCCATTTCTGGTTGTGCGGTGTACTTGGAAGCCGAGTTGACAACTCCACCTTTGCTGTTCAGAAGGACCGCTCTGAAGGCTCGTCGTTAGGCAGGTTGCACATCTAACTCCCCGCGACGACGTTAGCGCCGTTGCGGCGGCGGGAGCGTCACCGTCGGGAGAGCGGAGAGCGGTCGCGCCTGCTTGCCCTTGGCGACTGCGGCAGCTAAACGGCTGTGCCGTCGCCCTGCACCGCAGCAAAATAATTTTGAAATCCTAGTACAGGGCGTCCGAATGGTTCTTCGTAAAGGTAGGAACTCTGGCGTCGTGGAATCGAACTGCTGATATATACAGCAACTTTCCGTGGACGAAATTTTAAAGCTTCCCAACGGGCCAGTAAGTGCTACATAGCAGCGAGTTATGAATTGCAGCAGATTTTTTTCCCTTTAAAAGACAACTTGGTGCTACTTGCATGAATTGTAGATGCTAGCAGAATTTTAAGTGTTGCACAAATAGGGGAAAATTTGTGTGCTTTCGGAGCACGCAGATTTTTCCAAATGGCTCCAAATTTTCCCAAATTGGAGCAATCTCAGAGTGCAGACATGGACATTTGTAGGTTGTTTTGGCCCAATAAATGTTCAAACAAAAAAAAAAGAAAAACGTTCAACAAGCGTAACTTGTTTAGAGCATCATATTAACTTGATTAGCTTTTATAAATTTTAATATACTCAGTAATTATAAGGGATTATAAAAGGAGTAAGTTTGCTTTTCCTTCGCTAGAGAATTGATCCTTTTTCCCGTTCCCAATTTTTGTAAGGATCACATACTTGGCACATATTTATTTCCATCCTTTATGCTTGAGGCCAAGTTGTTTCACATTTGTAAATTAAAAGCAAAGCGGCCGCGTTGGCGTGTTCGCGCTTGCTATGTGCCCTTGACAGCAGCGAGTGGACACATCTGGCGTCAACTGTTTATTTAATCCTCATGTATAACTGCTTGAAAACGCGAAGATGAACAACGCAAACTGAATTAAACAATAGCCCCACAAGACTAAACCGCCGAATTGGGGAACGGCCGGGTTCTCAAATAATATCACTGTACACAGCAAAAGTGCTCTTGCACTGGTTGCCGAGAAAATGCACAACAAATTAACAACGGAAAGGGTTGAACTTGCAGCCAACTCCATATTTTTCGAGGGTGTATTTATCCACATTCGCGGAATGCGGTGGCGGGTGGTTGCAGCGCCAGCTTCCTCGATTTCATCTATTACACCATGAGCGGAGCTTGCCTGATCCAGCAGCTGAACGTTCCCAGTACTTTCATCCAACAGAAAGTTACGAGTGTTGGCCGATATTGAAAAAGTCAAGGTCAATAACACGACCGGTCACGTTGCGCCTGTCTATATAGTATATACCTTCTCGCCCTTCGCTAGCGTTTCGGATATTATTATACGCTGCCCACGAGACCGAACATCTAGCCTTCTCGCAGTACGTGTTCATTTTCACGTCGAGGTAAAAAAAAAGTGCTATTACGTCCCGCAACACCGCGCTCAAGGGGCGCGGCGCGTTCACTTCCCTTGCAGTATCGGGGCGGCCCGCTGAAGGTCTCCCGACGCTCACGAAAAAGTCGCCACAGTGGCGCTGGCGGGCTATGCGATGGTCGAGGCTCCTGGCGGGTGCAACCTAGCCATTAGGTACGAAAGCGGCGTCGACGAAGGAGTAGTCTTCAGCTAGAATTTTAGCTTTCCCCAGGAGGGCTTTGGCCCTGGCTTGCTTTCTGCCCACATTATGAATGCGTTGAACATTTCTTGGAACAGCCACCACTGTGATACTTTCCCGCAGACCTTTGGGAATTTCCATTATTGTCTATTGTTGTAGTTTGTACGCCAATCCGCTTGAGGATGCCTCTTTCTGATCGTGTGGCTGTGAGTCTAATGTACTGAGCTCTTCCTTTTGCGTCGGCAATTTCCTCCATTTTATTGCGCATATCTAGTTGCATGAGTCCTTATTTTTCTGTATACATAGGGCTCCAAGAACTATCTTGATTATTGCATTGAGCATTGAGCTTGTCTCTTTCGGATCTCTGCCACTCGTGCATGGCTGCTACGCAGGCAAAGTGGCAGAGTGCCAAGGCGTGATCAAGTCTGACGAATTTGTCTTCCCATAGTCCATGTCTGCGGTTAATTACTCTTTTTAGAAGCCTGATTGCGTTGTCGACCTTCTTAGCGATAACTTAGACGGTCCTGGCGTTTTCTAGGTCTTTGCTAAGTATCGCGCGGTTATATGGTAAGCAGTGCTGGATTGGCAAGGTACACGGAACTGTTCCTCGCGGTCCACTACGGCACCTCGCCTCTCAGCACAGATTCGTCGGCACGTCAAGCGCACCCGTATTTCATGGTGGACTGACGCTTCGGGAAACGCCTCGTGAAGTACCCTGAGGCCCAGCGAACGTTTCACACGGTCACAGACGTGGCACGCGTGCCACCACCCGTGCATAGGCTCTTCGACGGAGCGGAGGAGCGCATGCGCAGTCGCACTTACGCCATACTACGGCGGCTAGATGAAGCAGTGTGACAGGCGGAGGCCAGGAAGCGCACAAACTTCCAATTAAGTATTTTTACAGCGAGTTGTGAGGGAATGGTTTTATTTACAGCAGATGGATGATGGCGATCTCGCTGTCCGGACTCTGAGAACTTCGTCCTCCTGTTCTCTCATTCCTCCAACCTCCTTCATCTATGGTCGTTACATTGCCGCGCAAGCAGACAAAGGCCGTGGGTCGAGTCAAGAGCAATCAGGGGGGTAGAAACTTTCAGGCGAGCAACGTGAGTCAACCGCGTCCTGTTTGATCATTGGCCATTTCCTAGGAGGCGAGCTATTACAAAACAAAGTTCGCTCAAACGTTCCATGACAACGTCTCGGCCGGAACAGTGAGAAAAAAACTTTTGACACATTCTACGCTTGCGTTGAGGCGTCCAAAGAAGCACCAAGTCGCCTTTGACGCTCCTCACATCTGTCTTTTGACCGGTGTTGCGAGGCTAAATTGCGAAGACGGGCTATTCGACGCGCTTCTTTAGCCAGGCACATTCTTTGACACAGAATCGTCTTCGTGGAGAACAAATGGCCAGAAAGTTTCCAAAGGGCTTTGTGACAACCTTGCATAGAAGAGATAAAATAGGCTACAGTTCGTGCTCTCGTGTTCCGCCGTATGTTTAGGTTATGAAGGCAGCACGTCGTCCCAGTCCTTGGATTGGAGGAGACGTACATTGCAAGCATCTTTGTCATTGTTCAGCCTCCTCGTTAGATAGAGTGGCAGAGGGAGCGCCTCGGACAGGCGTTGGTTCCGGGTTCGAGCCCTGGACCAGGATGCAATTTTTGGCAACTAGAATGCTTTCATTTCTGTGATATCCGTACGGATTTCCTTGTAGCTTTGTGCTACAAAGTACACCGCACGAGTACACCGCACAAGTACACCGCACGAAAAATGCACGTATACGATAAATCACTAGGCTGCAAGCGTACCGCGAACTAAATGCCCCATATATCCTCAATGCACACATGCAGTTCTCCCGCCTTGTGCAACGACAGCGTGCACAAACAAAAATTAGAAATAAAGGTAGCCCAGAATTGGTACTATTAAATCTCTTCAGTTTACTTCCCCCGACCGATCCTCTTATCACCCAATACAACCTTCTCCAACTCGCACAAACAACAGCGCCAGTAAAGGCCGACCACGTGGCCTTGACAAAAAAAAAAAAAGCATACCCGTGCTCGGGGAAATGCCGGACACAAAGAAAGGCGCAACAAGACAAAGACTACTTTCCTCTCTTACCCGGTCTAACAAGGTAAAAAACACAAGGAAGAAATCACTTATCCAATACAACCTGACACACAAACGATACAACTGAAAATACCTATCACGTGTTATCGAAAAGAAGAAGGAAAACCCGTACGCGGGTAAAATACTGGACACAAAGAAAAGCACAAGAAAGAAAAGACTACTTTCCTCTACTATTCAATGTAAAAATGCAAAGAAAAAAATTACAGCATATCCACGGCGTGAATGATGATGAGTGGGCGAAGCTCGGGAGGTTCATCGCAGATCGTGCCGAGTTCCGGATGAATTTAGTAAACGCGCACGCTACGAATCCTTATGGTCCAACTATGCACAAGTGAAATCTCCCACCGGCACTTCATGCGAAGAAAGGGATTCTTTTGCGTATTGAGATGTTTATAGTTAATGTAGGTGTGCGTCAAATATCGTGATAGTACTCAAGCGGAGTATACAGTCACGTAGCTTGACTAACTGCGCTAGTTAACTGCCTTGCGTTTCATGGAACATGAAATGCAAGGCATTTAAACGCAACTATGCGTGTAAGCGACATAACGGAGTAGACGAGCTGCTACTTCAACGCAACGCGGAGAAACAGTCCGTTTTCTTTTTGTTGTAGCAAATAGTGAGATATGTGCAAGAAATCGATTTTAAACAATTTTAGTCCAAAGCCAACATTTCAGGCAGTAGAGTACTTAATTATGGCGAACGAAAAGAAAGACATCGGAGAGAACCGCCAAGGAAGTCATACTGGTGAGGCTAGTGCACCGTTAAATGGCATATTACGCATCCTTCACGTGTAATGGAAATGTCTTGCGTGCTTCCTGCACTGACGTGAGATTGAAGGACGCATATGTTACCATTTCACTGCAATTAATGCTGTTATTTAGCTAACAACTGCCCCAAACCGCTCACAACTGAGCGCCCGGCTGTGTACATTTGAATGCGCGCTGGCGAACGCCTATCCACACTTATGTGACGCCCCTAGAGGTGTCGGTGGGGCGAGAGAGGAGAACGCAGGAAACGGGCATTTGAGGCATCGGTATTCCTGTTTTTCGGTTGCTCCGGCGGTCGGAGAATCGCCGGAGATTTCCGCGTCCGCAAGTTAGCGGAAACCGCGCCTTGACAGCAGAGGCGACGCTTGCACGGTGGCCCCACATGAGCGTGTACAGTGGGCGTCAACTTCGCGCTCTCCCAGTGTTCGTTATGGCCGAGGGGATGGGTACGCGTACAAACATCTGGAGGCTGTGAGGTCGCAATAATTCGCGCACGCGTGTTGACCGCTCTTCTGACACACCGGGCACTTGGGGGAGTTAGCCCGGAAGTGCTTGAAGGGCAACTCCGGCGATTTTTCTGTGTCCACTGATCTCAACAAAATTTTCAGTATATATTCCCCTCGGTACGCGGGCCACCTTGTTTTTTTGACGTCATCACCGCCGCGCTCCCTAACCGAGCCAGCGGGCCCTTTAAAATCAGCACGGCGATAGTTAAGAGCTCGCTGTCAAGATCAGAAAAGCTGTCATAACTCAGTATATATACTCAGTAGTGCAGGGCTATCTGGAAGGAAAGCTGCTTACAATACTGTCACGTGGTAGTGACGCACGCAGCACTCAAGGCAAAGCAAGCTGGACTCAAGCGATGTCAGGGGAATTGTTGATTGGGCGAACTTGCGCCCAGCAACACAAAACCAATGACAATGCACAGCAATAGCGACGTGAACAGTCGTCGGTCGACGGAAAGACTGACAAGCGGCGTAATGCGTCGGCTTTTATACACGCGTCTGGCATTATCTCTGCAATTCCAGAAGTCACTGAAATGTGCGCGTCAAGCATGCAAGTTTTCGAGAATGGTCGACACGGTTCCAGAAGTGGCATTCAAGATAAACGCGGCCCGCGTTGCGCGTAACAGAAAGTGATAACAGCGCCACTGGGAAGTGATAACGGCTTTCCACTTAAACCGAAACAACCGCACGTGTCAATATCGTCGTATGACCTCGCCATTGGCATTTTTTGGCACCAGTTCCACATTTCTGGTGACGGGAAGGTTGTGACGTCACCGCACACGTTCCACGAAGATCTGCCCGTTTCGGTTTCGGTTTGGAGACGACTTTCAGTTGCTTATTTAAAATTTCTGAGCAAACTGAACCGTCCTGGCTGCTACAGGACTAAAAGTACCAATGAAAAACACTGACATGAGAACATGGCGAAAAAGACCGCCGGAGTTTCCCTTTAATTCCCTTGTTTACGCGGTCGCCCGCAGACAACAGTGCACCACCAGAGCCACGGGCAATAACGAGGCGACAGGGAGTCGCGCCCGCGCCTCTGTGGTGTCGCTGTCGGCACAGGACGGCGACATCTTGTCCGAAGGTTGCCGGGTCACAAATTCCGCAGCGGGGATCCTGTCGCCGCGTAGCCGAAACACTGTGGCTGTCGAAGAGGGGTGGGCGCAACGATTTGGCAAGTGCGAACTCGAGTAGTAATAGCGCCTAGACGATTGTTTGCACCTGGAGTGTCTCGGATTGGAGCATGGCTACCGCGCGTGCGGAAATCCGTACACATGTGTCGCTGGTTAGGCTGTCGGACATCCTCTCTTAATGTCGAGTTTTGCTTATGTTTATATTTTTCTTTCCATGTTTTGGGAGAGGAACTTATGGTGTATTCTGCTATGGAGGTGGGCCTCAAACTGTGGTCGCACGGTGGATTGGACTGGTGAGTTTTCTGCTGACGACGTTGTACACATCGCTTGGGTAGACGCCCTGGCGAGGCGGGGTTGCCAGATGGAAAAACTCTTCTCGGGGCCGTGGACGGAAAATTTGGGAGATTCGAGAGACGTGCAGAGATGCGATGATATTCCGTCATGTTTCGGTCAAAGCAGTAATAAACTCGTTTGCGATCGCTCGTGCGAGCCTCGCCGTTCGGCTCTCTAACTCCAAAGAGATGACGTAGTCCTCGTGAAGAGCGCATTTCAGCAGCAATGATCTAAGAGGATCCGTGAGCTACGGCGTCTTCTCGATCGACATCCCGAGCATCAGTCCACAGGCCGGCGACGAGACCTACGCGCCGATGGAGCCCACCCAGATAGGCGTTGCTTCCGTTTCGGCAGTAAGCGTGTTTGAGGCATTCCGCCTTAGTTTGTCAGCCGCTTTGTACATTTCTGACTGCCATGTTCATTCCTGGTTTGTAGTGTCAGTTTATTTGGCTCTTTTCTGGCCTTGCGCGTTTGGCAATGCATTAGCTAATAATTGTTAATCGTATGTTTCAATCACGTCCGTGCATTAAATTACTTGTTCTGTTAACTGACCGGGAAGAGCCTGTTGGCTCTTCCCGGCCCCAGCACGAATACGGTTTTGGCGTTAAATGTTGTTGAGATGTGTGGCCAAAGGGTGATGGAGCGATGTTGGTTGTGGTGTTTTGTTAGGCGTGAAACGGTAGGCGTGGTAGTTACGAAGTGTTGCATAGAGCGTGGAACCGCCCCCCCCCCCCCCCCCTTTGCGCATAGTAGGGACCTCTCACGCGGTGATAGTGCTGCCATCTACAAGTCAATCTCGAGATCAATTTCCGTGCGCACTCGCTCGCTGAAGGTCGTCAGCTAGGCACTTGCACTAGGAAGGTGGCGCCACTGTCGGAGTGGGAACACGTGGAGAGGAGAATCGAGGAGGAACGAGAGTAGAGGGGGAGCGTCGCTACTTTGCGGAGCTCTAGGGGCCTTACTTTTAATTACGAAGTGCAAGAAAGTTTGTGTACTGTGTGAGCCACGCCCTTCGCCAGGCTGCTTTCTGCTCAACACATGCTGCGCACTGGCGATCCCACGCTTCATTTATAAACGACAGCGGAAGCGCGATCGGGACATTCGACTGGCCCGAGGAATGTACGCGTGCTATGTGCACCAGGGCGGGCCGTGCTTGACAAGTGTGCGCGGTTGGTGTGTGCCCGGCGCAGCGAGGCCTATTGTTCCTCGAGATCGACATGGCAGCACTGTCACCGCGTGGTTGTGGTTGGCCGGCGCGCATTGAAATTCACAGTGGCGCTCTGTTGTGAGCGTTCTGAGGTAGCTCTTAGCTAAACAAAAGCATCAATTGCAGTCAAACGGTAATACATGAGTCCTTCAATCTAACTTCAGTGCAGTAATCACGCAAAACGTTTTTATTGCACGTGAATGAAACGTGATATGTCATTCAACCGAGCACTGACATCACTTACCCCCCAGTTTGACTTTCTCGGCGATTGTCTCCGTCTATCTTTCTTTCACTATACTTAAGTTCTCTACTGTCTACAATGTTGGAATTGCTGTTACGCGACTGAAAAAGTTCAGTATCGTGTTCTCGCTCATTTTTCAATATTGACTACAAGAAAAAGAGCTGTTACTTCGCATTGAGGTGAATTACCATTTACATTCCGTTCAACATATTCTACCAAGCTCTGCGCATTATATCTAACTTTTACCGAAGCGATAATAGTCATCTATAGCGTTTAAAGAATAAACTACTCACAATCGTTGACTTGTTTGCGTTCAACTTTACTGTCATGCTGTTCTGGTTAATTAATAATGACCTCGCCCACAGTTTCATTCCATTAGATTCTTTGCAGAATACTAATCCTACCCGTTTTGCTCAGCAAAAAAACTTTTTGCTGCCTAAAGCACTTAATATGGTAAAATGACAGCCTCATTTCAAGCCAATAAAGTCAAGAATTCTCTTCCTTATCCCATTAAAATTGTTGTTGTTTTGCGGGGTTTAACGTCCCAAAACCAGCTCTGATTATCCCATTAAAATATCGCATTCTCTCGCTGCATTTAAAAAGTCGTTAAAACAGTATCTATCAGAGAAGTAATGTATCTTCATTCAATCATTCATAGTACTCTTTATCGTTAAGATGTCTCCTCTTATACAGTTGCTACTTTTGTGAGCTGTTTTTACGTATTCATATGTTCAGTGTTGCTTCCCGTGTTCATATTTATTTTTCGTTTTGTTCATTTCTTACCATGTTTGAATTTATATAATTTCATGTACCTTCAACTTCTATATCGCTTCTCTCGTAATAATATTCAACGTCGTAAAATTGTGAACCAAGTTCCCATGTTGGCTAGGTTTTATACTGCTTTACCATGGTCTGTATTTCTCTGCTCATTTTTTAAAATTTTGTCTACTTCAATCATGTACAGAGGGTCCCGGTACGGTCTTCTGACCTTGGGACCATCTTCTGCATATTATATTTTTGTAAATTTATGCTTTTTTTACCAGCTTGTACACGCATATTTGCGTTTAAATGCCTTGCATGTCATCTTCCATGAAGCGCATGCAAGTCAGTTGGCTGGCTTATTTAGTCAGGCTACGCGACTGTAGGCGCCGCATGAGTACGTAGTATCACGACATTTGGCTCACGCCTATATTAAGCAAACTATTAATACTCAAACACATCGCTTTCTTCGCATAATTACTTCCGTGATAGTGACAAGAAAAAGATTTATTTTTTATGGACATATGAAAAAACCTGTTCATCGAACGAAAAACGTCTGCTGTTTTCCGTAATGCTCACAATCGCATATCGCGAGACGATATCGCTGCAATACTGCATTTACACTTTGATGTTTCCCGCTTGACTTATTCAGAAGGACGCTAAGTTCACTTTGCGGTATAGTTCAAATGCACAGCGGCGTCCAAACAGAAACAGCTGTGCCGAACCGCCGGTGCTACGATGACATAGCACGCTCACCACACCAGGCGCTCTGTGAATTCAAGAAAGAACAAAGAGTGCAGCGCAAAGAAGCCAAATTAATGCTACAGCTAATACTTTTATGCTTGGATAAGAATACATGAAGGCCATCGCACCGGCTGAGGAACAAACATACCTTAGGATATGTGTGACGTACGCGCGCACGTAAAAGCGCAGTGGCTAGCACACGACGCAAGGAGCTATCCACGCTTGGGAGCTTCGTCCACTCGCCGCTAGACGCCGATTGTCTTCGATATCGAGGCCAGTAGGCTCCTGACACTGCTCAGGCGACGCTGCTGAGCGAGCAAGGTTTAGCGCTATCGCGGCGTCTTCCGGCAACACTAGCCAAAACGCCGGCGCGGCCTGGTCTCGGTGGCTGTGCTGTGAGACCCACGCTGCTAAGGCAGCCCGCTTTGATGTCTCAGTGTGTCGCGTGCCCACGCTTGCTTAGAAATAAGCAAACTGCACATATTTTTTGCCACTGTGCTCCGTAGCTTCAAGTCAGTCTCAAAGGATTCTTTTTAAAATCATATTATAGAGACACGCCAAGTGAGTGTGCTCGCGAGTACACGTGTTCGTTAGGTACACGCAGTGTTTTTCGCTAATAGCAATAAACATTGTTTTTGTTGACTTTATCGGCGGCGTCTTCATCACTGGCGGCAAAACAGCGTAACCCTCACAGTATGTAATAATAATAATAATAATAATAATAATAATAATACTCTTTATTCTGGCATGCGTAAAATAGTTACATGCCACCGAGATGAGGCAAAAGGAAACAGACGTTGCTGTTTCCTGACTAGGCCTACATCCCGGCACGTAAACAAAACAAGGACAGCAGTGAGGTAAGCGAAAACATCCAGTGCAGCATAATTCAATAACATCGCTGTAAGAACTCAAAATGAAAATCCATATGGAGCAGACAATATACGCAACTATACACTTCAAACGCAGGGAAGTACAATTAGAGAACAGCAGTAGACATTGGAAGTGGTAAAATACAAATGCACCTACATAAACATCGAGAAAAGAAGCGCTTCATCCTGGATCAAAGAGCAATCTTACTTTCTTTTTAAAATAATATACAGATCTGCTTATCTGTGTTAACTCAACAACAGAAGGAAAACTGTTACATATGTCTACTATTTGACGGTCAAGTGATTGCGTGCCGTAATTTGTCCTAGATCTAGTTGTAACAAGCGACGTCCTTCTCAAATTATATTCAATGTCCCGAGTGAGGTACATATTTCTGAATGAAGAAAAATCTTGTTTTATGCGGTTATAAATAAGAACCATCAGTTTAAGTTTGTAGTTATGCAAGAACCAAGCATGTGCATGCAGAAATAACCATGCATTTGCATACACGATGTTGGTGCCTACATGCGATCAGGAACAATGCCTAATAAAGAGTGCAATATTTTTAACTGCACCCTCAGCAAAAAGGGTTTTGTGACCGTATAGTTATGCTAAAGCACCCATTATCTAGAAAGGGTGTAAGTGTAACGAAACACCTAGAGAGAAAAAGCGTGTTGTTTCTTAGAAGTTTGACAATTCACTTTGTGGGTGTTTCAGCGGAATAAAACGTTATCCTTAAGGGTGTACCGGTGTGTAACGAGCCTTTTTTAAAGACACCCGAAACGCCCTTAGGGCTCTTATTTTCGTTTGTGAGCAGGACCGTCTCTCACCTGCATGCTGCAGTTCCTTCTTGGCTTCTGTCTGCTCAGCTGTGGTTGCCTGCCCAATCAGCTGCGCCAAGTCATCCTGGAAACGGTAGCACGCGCACTATCTGAGATTCGCTATGACTCAGGCAGTCCTAACGAAACATGCTGTCTAGATGGGGCCATCAAACAGTCTGAATTCTGTTTGTTACTATGACAACCAAAACATGGAACTTGAGGACGCATGCATACGTTATCTGCTCCGGTCATTCATTGATCGGCTGCGCCATAACTTTCCATTTCACAGCCATTTAGGATTCGAAATCGCCTCTATGGCAGTTAAGCACATGCGTACGATGGAAAATTAACTCAGCGGCAAGCTTTACGCGCGCATGCTTATATCCTAAAGTGATGAGAGAGGGACGAATTCAATTCAATACATTTCAGTTTATTTTCATTTTCTTGCGACACACACAAAAAATGGAGGAGTCCCGAAAAAAAAGCTAATTTGTGTTCACTTGACGGGGATTTGGGCCCCCTTTGCGAGGCATATAGCGTGACACTGCATCGAAGAAGGGAGAAAAAGAGACACTAATTATGCGCAAGTACAGCAATAAGACATCCTGTGCCTCAATCTACAATTATAGAATGTGTAGCATGTGGAGGCGCCACATTTTACATTTATGAAACCAGAAAAATACAAGGAATATTCTTGCTTACAGAACGAAAGAGAGAAAAAGAAAATATCATAGAAACAGATATACAGGGTGTCCCACGTAACTTGAGCCAAGAATTTGAAAATGAAAGGCACTTCAGAGGAGAACTGAACCAAACGTATACTATTCGTACTGGTCTATAGATACTCAGGTTATTTTTTATTTCCCCCTAAAGTAATTAGTTAATTATTTTTAATTAGCTAACTCCTTAATTATGGGCTGAAAACCCAAAATATGAACACTGAGCTGTAGAGCACCTTCATAAACCACCGAATGAATTGTTTCCTGTACGATATGTCTTACGGTGTTAATTTTTCCGCATTCTAAAGAAAGCCCGCGAAATTTGGAAATGAGCCACGTGACGGACCGCGAGCGCACTGCTATAGTGCTGGTCTCAAGCGTGCAACCGGTGAACAAGGTCGCCTGCGGCTGCCACAGGGAAGCGACATGATGCTTTGAAGGTGGTCCAATACGTATGTATTGGACGGTGTGTTCCTTTAGTAGAAAATACATAGATGCGCAATTCTAAAGACCCTAGTGCTTGTTAGGATGCGCAAAAGCGGACGTTTCCTGTACTAGGCAAGCTTCTTGCGTTTCCCGTAACCATGGCCAGATGGCGCCCTTATCTCGCGCTCGTGCGTAAAGAAAATATACTGTGGAAGTACAGTATGTGTGGAATGGGAAGGTATGGCGAGTAATGGTAGAATGGAGGCCGTCGATATAGGTAAAGGGTTGAGGCAGGGATGCCCGTTGTCCCCACTATTATTCATGCTTTACATGAGGAGAATGGAGAAAGCATTGGAGATGAGCAATATTGGTTTTAAGCTGTTGTACAGACAGGCAGGTATAGTGGTAGAACAAAAGCTCCCCGGGTTGTTTTATGCAGACGATATTGTGCTATTCGCAGACAGTCGAACAGATTTGCAGGGTCTGGTTAGTATATGTGGTCGGGAAAGTGAAGATTTAGGGCTAAAATTTAGCGTGACAAAATGCGGCTGGATGATATTCAATGACAGCAACGATCAGACCATATCAATACAGGGCGAGGAGATACCCAGAGTACGAGAGTACAAATACCTCGGGATATGGATAAATGATGGGAATATATACACGGAAGTACAAGAAAAAGCTATGATAGTTAAAGGAAAGAGGAACTCCGCAATAATGAAGCATAGAGCGCTGCGGGGTTACAACAGGTACGAGGTAATTCGAGGTTTGTGGAAAGGTGTAATGGTGCCACCACTTACATTCGAAAACTCAGTGGTGTGCATGAGGTCAGAGGTACAATCAGGGCTGGACGTGAATCAGAGGACGGTCGGACGTCTCGCACTGGGCGCCCATGGGAAGACCACAAATGAGGCTGTTAAGGGGGATATGGGATGGTCTGACTTTGAGGGAAGGGAAGCTCAGAGTAAAATTAGGTACGAACAGAGGTTAAGGAATATGAAAGAAAGTAGATGGGCAGCGAAAGTATTCAGGTATTTGTATAGGAAGAACGTTGATTCACAATGGAGGAAGAGAACTAGGAAGCTTACCAGTAAGTATACATCCAGTAACGAAACGGATGGGACGAAAAAGAGCGTTAAGAGCATGGTCAGAGCGGCGGAGAACTCGGATTGGATAGCTAGAATGGAGAAGAAACCGGCATTGAACTACCGAAAAGGGAAAGACGAAATCAAGAGAGAAAAATTCTACGATAATTCAAAGGGAAGCGCTTTACTGTTTGAGGCAAGGTCCGGTTGCCTGAGAACCCGAAGTTACAGAGCGAAATTCAATAAAGAAGGGGATAGATGTACGTGCTGTGGAAAAGCTAGGGAAACGACAGACCATATTTTGATTGAATGTACAGATGTCCACCCAGGTGTAGCTGTGGACACTACCCTACAGGAGGCCATGGGTTTCAGGAGTAACAGGGGAAAGCTGAACATGCCGGCGATAGATATAAGTAAAAGGCGCTTAGGGCATTGGTGGCGCAAAAGTATGGAGCAAACAAAAGCGAAAGGTAGTTCGGGTAAGATTGTTTCATCACAGAGGAACGATAATAGATAAAATAAATAGACGAGGAAAAAAATTAGTTGCGAAAATATGTGTGATTCGGGAAAAGAAATGGTTTTAAACGAAAAAGAAATAAAGCTATAGAGCTTGGTGGCCCGGCCACCGCCCCGTTATAAAGGGGACGCTCCTAATATCCATCCATCCATCCATCGTGCCGAACGG
The DNA here is from genome assembly GCA_013339685.2 of Hyalomma asiaticum. Classification (NCBI taxonomy): domain Eukaryota; kingdom Metazoa; phylum Arthropoda; class Arachnida; order Ixodida; family Ixodidae; genus Hyalomma; species Hyalomma asiaticum. The sequence goes on from CM023487.1 coordinate 94,039,778, forward strand.
AAGGCAGGGAACGGCCGCCCGCCACTCCGGCCGGTCCCATTCTCTCCTCGCGTCTCTTCGTTTTCCCTCTCGCTTGCGCAACTCCTCGGGGGGAATGGAAACACGCGAAACGGGACTCATGTAGTACGGCCGGTAGAAGGCTATCGTCTTTCGACGGCATTTGCAGCGAAGCACGGAGATACGCGGCCAATTTTTTTTCTCCGTTCTCTTTAGTTTTCTGCCACCAGTATTCTAACCGTCTCTTATTTCAATCGCGGCTATGTTCAGCTTGCCGTTGTTCGCCCTAAAACCCAAGGCTTCATGTTGGGTGGTGCCTAAACGTACACCTGGGTGGATATTTCCCCATTCAATCCGAACATGCTTCGCCGTATCCCTATCTTCCTCACAGCATGTGCATTTTTCTTCTTTACTGTATTTCCCTTTTTAAATACGCGTTCTAAGGCAGCACCGATCTCGCTTCAAACAGTAAAGCGCTTCCTCTTCAATTATCATAAAATGCCTCGCTCTTTATTTCATTTTCGCCCTCTCGGTAGTTATTCAGAGTCGGTTTTTTCCCATCGCTGCCATCGAGTAAATCTTCTCCGCCTCTCTGACTTTTCCCTTTATGCTCTTTGCTGTCAATTTTATTAGAGCCGTATATTTACTGGTGAGCCTCCTAGTTCTCTTTCTCCACTGCGTGTCAATGCTCTTTTTATATAAATAGCGGAACACTTTAACTGCCCACATGCTCTCTTTCATATTCCTTAGCCTCTCTTCAAACCTTATTTTGCTCTGCGCTTCCCTTGCCTCAAAACTCGCCCATCCCATATCGCCCTTTACAGCCTCGTTTGTCGCTTTCCCGTGAGCACCCAACGCGAGGCGTCCCACAGTTCTTTGATTCACATCCATTCCCGGTTGTATCTCTGGCCTCATGCACACCACTGAGTTCCCAAATGCAAGCCCCGGTACCATTCCACCTTTCCACAGACCCATAAGCACCTCGTACCTATTGTGTCCCCATAAAGCTCTGTGCTTCATTATTGTTGCGTTCCTCTTTCCCTCCGCTGCCAAGGCTTTTTCGTGTACCTCCATGTGTCTATCACCCTCATTTACCCATACGCCAAGGTACTTGTATTCGTTTACTCTCGGTATTTCTTGGCCCTGTGTGGATACCGCCTGGTCGTTGGGATCATTGAATACCATCAGTCCGCATTTTGTTACACTATATCCTGGTCCTAGAACCTCGCCTTCCTTTCCGCATATATTCACCAGCCGTTGTATATCATTTCGACTGTCAGCGAATAAGACAATATCGTCAGCATAAAAAAATTACAGCATATCCACGGAGTGAATGATGAGTGGGCGAAGCTCGGGAGGTTCATCATAGATCGTGCCGAGTTCCGGATTAATTTAGGTAACGCGCACGTTACGAATCCTTATGGTTCAACTATGCACAAGTGAAATCTCCCACCGATGATGATGATGATTGTGGTTCGGTAAGGAAAGGACGCTAATTTCTGCAGCCCGTGTAGGGAGCACGGCTAAGTGTCCGTGGGGGTGGGGAAACGGAGTGAAAGAGATAGGGAGGAGAGAAAGGCCGTAGTGGAGGGCTCCGGAAATTTAGACCACCTGGGGTTCTTTAACGTGGACTGATAACGCACAGTACACGGGCCTCTGGCATTTTCGCCTCCATCGAAAATGCGACCGCCGCGGCCGGGATCGAACCCGCGTATTTTGGGTGGCAGCCGAGTACCGTAACCACTACACCACCGCGGCGGACTCTCCCACCGGCACTTCATTGCAAGTCAAGATCCAGTGCCTATATATGTATATGGGTGGCCGGTGAACGGTTCTCCAACGCGAGCAGTCGGTATTTCTCAATCAAGAAACTCGCTAGGAGACGCTGCCTGCGCCAACGTTGTCTCTCGCGGGTGAGGGCGCGTTCTCCTTCTTTGCAAGCTGGTAGAGCATTCATCTAAGAAAGAGCGTTTAAATAGTGAACGCGCGCCTTTCGCTCTCTCTCTCTCACAAGACAGCAGATGGAAGAGTGAGAGAGAAAGAGGCACGCGCCGGGGGTGAGCGCGTGCCTCCCGGCACGCCGGTTACGCCTGACGCAGGACAAGGTTAGACTGAGAGGATCTTCGCCCCTAAAATAAACCCGGGAGCATCTGCTCAACCATAACGCCGCCCTGTTTGTGTGACAGATTAAAACCAATGTTGCTATCTCTTAGCGCTCTTTCCATTCTAACCATGTACAGCATGAATAACAGCGGCGACAAAGGACATCCCTGACTCTGCTACTGATTCCTATGTTCTCTATGCTACTGATTCCTTCCCATTCTATGCAAACTGTATTTTCTCGATATATTTCCCTCAAAAGCTGTACACAATCGTCGCCTATGCCCATTCCTTCGAAAATTTCCCACAATATTTCCTGATTAACATTGTCATACGCCCCAGTGATGTCTAGAAAAGCCACATACAACGGCGTGCTTTCTATTTTAGATATTTCTATACACTGAATAAGAACAAATAGGTTATCGTCTAAACACCTGTCTACTCGAAATCCATTCTGAAGTTCTCCCAAAATATTGTTACGTTCTGTCCAGGCTTCTATTTTTTTATTTTACTGCTTGCATAGCCATCCTGTACAGTACCGATGTAATGGTTAGCGGCCTATACAAGCGAATGTTATTCTTTTTTCCCCTTGCCTTTATAGATTAAGTTCATTCTGCTTTTTCGCCAACTGTCCGGTATTTGCCTCTCCTGTAAGCATTTTTCTACAACTTTCAATAGTGCTTCTTTAGTGTTCTGTCCTAATTCGTTTAATGAGGCTAACGGGGACCCCATCTAAAGCCAGAGCAGTGCGCTTTGGAACTTTTCCTTCGGCCTTTTTCCAGTGGAAATTCTCAAGTACTAGCTCTTCCTTAGTTTCTCTCTGCGTCATGGTTTTATCCACTGAGGGAATCTCTTGGACGATCTTTTTAAACGAACCGGCTGTTACCTTCTGGATGTAACCCAACGCTTCGTACCCTTCCAATTGATTTCCTCTTTCACCAACAGTACGTTGTTGCAATGTGGCAGACTTTTTACCTAGCGCTTTTATGCGGTTCCAAAATATCCTAGGCGCGTCCTTCTTTTTGTCATGAATTTCTGTCGCCCAGCGTTCGCTTTCAGCTTTAATTTTTGCCTCGGCGAATTTCTGTACAATGGGTTTTTTTCTCTAAATATATTTCCCATCTTTCCGCGGCTTCGACTTGAGGCCGCATCTCCCTTTTTGCCCGTCTGTGCTCCCTTGATGCTTTACGTCGCTTTTCGATCGCTTCCCGGATTTCCTTGTTCCACCATCTTTTTGGCGCTCTCTTTCCTTTCCAGCAGACAGTTTTCTTCTCATTACTTATTTCTTTCGTCATTACATGAACTAGCTCCTTATACCCCCAGTTCATGCCTCGTATTTTGCCTACTTCTTCCTTTACTCTTGGTGCTATATTTTTTATTTCTTTGTCATTTAAATACGAGCTGCCAGGCTTCGATTCTACGTTATTTTCAGTTTTATATCCCAGTTGTAACGTTATGTGTTCATGATCACTACCCAAGCTGTTCATCCCGTCCTCGTCTATTCTCATTTCTCTCAGTTTTTCATAGATTCCTTCTGTCATAAGACAATAATCAATGTTTGAGTGCCTGTTTCTGACCTCCCACTTGATCTGCCCATCACACTAGGGCCCCGTGTTAACTATCACAAGACTATGGTGCTCGCAAAGATCGAGCAATAACCTCCCATTGGTGTCTGTATAACCGTCCAGGTCGTGGATGTGGGCATTCATATCCCCAAGGAGGATGATTTCGGCCCCACGACCAAATTCTTTAATATCGGTGTTGATGCAATTTTTTATCTCCAGATTCTTTTTCTTACAGTTATTTCCCGTCCACGTGTATGCTACTCCTAGCCACGTTTTCTTTCCACTTACCGTGCCCGAAACCCAGAGGTGCCCTGGACACGTTTGTTTTACTCTCTTCCATTTGGCTCCGCTGTGAATAAGCATTCCAACACCCCCCCCCCCCCTTTTCTTTCTGATATGATCCTGTCGCACCCTTCTCAAACATAACTGTCAATATGTGGTGGCTCTTCCAAGTCCCTAAGGTGTGTTTCTGTAACCGCATAAACGCCTATCTTTTCTTTGTTTAATTGTTCCTCAATCTCTAACCATTTTGCCTTTTTTCTGCCACCCTGCATGTTCATGTAACTAATTGCTGCAGGAGCCTTCTCTCTTTTCTTCCTTTTACCTCTTTTCTGGCATTTCCGGCATTTCTCAGCGCTACTTGCCCGAAAATTCCCCTGGTTGTTTCCTTTCTTCCTTGCTACCCCGGACTCCGAAGAGACCGCGTGCCCCCCAAAAAAGCTATTGCACGTCCTGCAAGCCGCCAACTCACCTCATGACCAAGCCTCCTATTGAAGTGAATTCCGTCTCTTTGGACACCCCTCCACCTATGCATCTCTCTGTTTATTTCCACTACTTCGAAACCCTTCTCTCGACTCGTCCGCCATATCTCTTTGTTTGCATCGACAACCGCTCTTTGGAGGCTGTCGTCACGCACTGGTATTTCCGGTACCGTGCACACTACTATCTGCACCTGGGGGGAATGGCGCGTATGTCGTCAACGCCTTTTGCCAAGGTCGTCGCTAATCCTGACGATTATTTGTTGAGGACGACGTTTAGCCCTGCCGTAATCATCACGAGGTTGCGTCCATGAGCCCCAGACGTGAGCTTTTCTCTTGTTTGCCTCATGACTGAACCCAGCCTATGTCCTGGGAACGTCCTTACCAATACTCGTTTGTCGCCTTTCACCCTTTCTTTGAGTGTCTCGGTGCATCGAACTAAACTGGAATCGCCAGCTATGATAACCCGCTGAGGTTTTCCAGCTGGAGTCACCTGCACCTGGCTACTGTCTGGGTGTTTAGCCTGAGTCACAGCTGCTGCATTGTCTACTCCCTCCCGCAAAGCTACTTCCTGAAAGCTGTGCCCCGCGCTCTTTGGACCTGCGCTTTTCACATCCGGTCCTTGCGCCCCTGCTGCGCTGGAGGTCGGCGCCGTGCTATTCTCGCTATTGCCTGCTTCTTTGCTCACCTTAACTACTATGGCTAGTGCTCCTCTGCTAACCTAAGCCTCTCTCCCATGGCCTTCGTTTTCTCACGCTCTTTTGCCAACGCATTTTCAAGCTCAGCGATTCTGTCCATAATTCCGCTCTGAGAAGCCATCATTTTTTCCATTTTTGCCTCGATCTCGCACTGTCTACATTTGGCGTCAGCTTCTACTGCCTTCTTTTCCACACAAACTTCCATTTTAACAGCTGCCCCGCACCCTGAACACTTTGCGGTCTTTTCGACCATGACTGCTAGTAGCACAAGAATTACACTATCTAAAGAACAAAGGCCCTCGGTACTACAACCACTTCCCTAAGACAATACGTACCCAAAAACTCAATGGATAGCCCACACTTCAAAACACTCGTGATGGGTGTACGTGCACCTCAGCCACGTGGAGGAAGAAAACGGAAAGCAAAAAAAACCAAAAAACAAGTTACTGACCCCCAAAAAAACCGTACCCTATTGCAAAAACCAGCGCCCCCAGTGCATTTCCAGTACGCTTTCCGTACTGGGAGCACTGGAAACGCGCTGGGAACGATGATATTTCACTGGGCGGTACACACTGGGACGCTGGCAGCGCTGCCTTGCACTGGCGTTGTACTGGGACAAGCTGGCATAGTTGGAATGTCACGGGTACCAGTGAGAGGCTCGCTGGAAAGCGCTGTACACTGGGAGGCTGCGTGCTGGCACGAGTGCGGAACACACTGGAAGCAGCCCAAGAGACGCTGGCGCTGGTTTCACAGGCGCACGCTTTGCACTGGGGCCTGTATTAGTTGATTTCACTAGGTGTGAAGAGTCTGGGAACATTTACGGCTTGGCCGTACTTCATCGCTGCGAGCTGCAGTGTGCAGCAATTCGCGGCATACGGCGTCCGCGCGCACTAAGCGCTAGCAGCTGTGAATGTTTACATTTGTGCATTTTCCCCACACTTAGCTTATACACGCAATGTCACGTCTATGAACCACTCTGGTAATAGTTCTGCTGTAGTGTTCACTTGTGTGGAGGATTCGGTGCAAATAACAGTAAAATTTTACATCGCCGCGCAATTTAATGACCCTCTCAAAGCGTCCATCCCAACACTCAGGAAAAAAAAAGCACACCGATCGGTATCACCACGCTACAAATACACCTCTGGCGATTGCTGCACCTTCAATTACTTTAGACACGCGAAAAAGTAATCATATGACTAAGCTTCTTGAGCTAATACACAATAATTTTAGCTTTTTCAAGCCGCCGAGCCCCGATCGGTCTGTGCCAGTATGCTCCCAGTGAAGCTTGGGCATAGCGTACCGGACGAGTTCGTCTACACGCGAACGGCACTCCAAGCCTTAAGAATACGCTACTACGACGAATCAAAATTACTGCTCAGTACAGCCTTGGCATCGGTTAACCTGAACAGATGATTTTTATTTCTTCCCGGTGCTTGAAGATGAAGCGGTGAGCATCGAAGCGACGCACTTTGAGCAAGCACATATATGTCACGGAAAGTTGCTGCCGCACTCTTCTCTGACTCAAATGCAATCACACATATTTGTCGATCAGTATGGCTTACTGAACAAAGATAATGAGCGGTTTCCCCCTGCACTGCACTTCCTTTTTGCTTGCGAAGCGATTGACAGTTAGCTTCGATGAACCGGTGTATGTCAGACACTGGTACTGCCGCTGTTCTGAAATATCACCGTTTGAGCGAGAAAACTGCTAAGTGACACTTGAAGTACACGTTCAATTATCGAGCGGCATTATAGTCTACACAAAACGCAACTACATATATGTCGACAATTCTTAAGAGCAAGAAAAGGCTACCGAGCTCGGCCGTAACAGCCGATAGTCCCTGCCCGTCGGTCTACTTATATTGTTTTCAGTGTTAGATATGAATTGCATAATATACTGACTGCTGTCGCCATTATTCGAATGTCATGCGTGATCGGCGGCTTGTTTCATTTGTCTGACAAACGTATGAGGTTCAACTGCGCATAAAAGGCGCGTTCGTCTTGTGTGTACCACTGCAAACGACGTCTGACGGCAGGTGACACCACTGACTAAACTGTTTACGGCCAGTTCGGTGTGCAATATTTTTTTGGGACATTCTCCAGCGGACTCTTAAAAAGGACATTGACATCAATCCGTTCACAATTAGATTTCTACCGTTTAAAACGACTGCCGGTCCACCCTACGATAAGTTTGTAGTACGTGGTTTGTACAGCCTATGTAGATCGAGACTTTGTGATCGCCATGCAGAAAATCCGCGTTCCTCAAGATCTATCTACCGAGAAACTGTGGCCTATGTCAGAAGTGTGTACGCTGCCCAGGAAGTACCTCCTGACTGGATGCACTTGTTGGACGTCTGTGTGTGTTTGCCAGAGTTTTGAGTGTGTAGGCGTTATCTCCCTGTGACCTCAGTTATCATTTCCATGTAATAAAGAAAAAAAAATCAGGAGTGGTGCAGTGGTAGTGCGCTGGGTTGGCAATGCAAAGGTGCCACGTTCGAATCCTGGTGTCGGAAAGTTTTTGTTTGTGCTTTTTTTTTGCTTTTGGTCTCGCTTTTTTTATATATTATTTAGCATGCATGGCAGGCAAGCACCACATTTCTTTTTTTTGCTCTAAAGCGGTTTTGCGTGCCAGTAACCCGCGCCTCCCAGTACCCTGTGGCCCGCCAGCGTGCCAGTACACAGCATCACACTGGGCCCATAATCCGGCATGGCAATGGACGCTGGCTCCCAGTGGCGCTGGGTTTTCCAATAGGGGTACCAACTAATAACCACAAATATAAAGAGAGAGAGAACACTTTATTGATGAATCCGGAGATTTTAGCCTCGTTAATGGCCTGGCTTGCTACTCCAGGCCATTAACCAGGCTAACATCTCCGGATATAGTTTATGCTAATACCTATACTAGAAAAGCAAGCTGAATGCATGCAAGAATACTTATCTGCCGCTGTCGTTCCGCAGACCTCGAAAAACACGTCCGCTCACGCCGGCACCCTAGCAGAGAGTCGCTTACGGTCGCTTAAAACCGCAGTGCCCTCTTGCGTTTAGCTGAACGTACGACGGCGGCCAAGTGCTTTCTCAACTAACTTCATTTTCAATCTACGAAGCAAACGAGAGAGGACGTGTCTCCACAGTGACACGAATGGCGCTATTTTAGTTATTTTCAGGGACTTGACGCTGCGTAAGATATGGACGCCATCTGGTAGCGCCGTCGGGAAACATGAGCTTGTGCACAATCCCAGGTGGCAGCACCAAATCATCGGCAGAGGCCTTTCTCGCGCACAGCGGCGCACTCTTAGGGCAGCCTAAGAAAGACTAGGGTCTTTAGAATTACGTATCTATGCATTTACTAGTAAAGGAACGCACCACCTTATACTTACGTATTGACGTTGCGCCTCAGATATGCGTAATAGTTGCTTTTGGACAGACAATGTTCACAAGTATGAACGCAGCTACCAGTTCAAGATGACTGGGCTATAGGTAAGTGCTTAAGCTTTGGCCGGGTGGCTGAATCGTGTGACAGACAGACAAACAGAAAGACAGACCGAAATTTCTGCATTCAATTATCCCAAGAAAGACTATCGTCTTTCAAAATATGGTACATTGGAGGGTGTGCTCTGGGTGGATGCCACGTGTGGTAGAGACCATTCGAGAGCTATAGCCTATCCCGCAAATGCCCCACTTACCCACTTCTTGATCACTCCTGTACCCAGGAGGAAGTATAGAGGCAGCTTCTATATCCTTAGCCACTGCCCAAATCAATGCCACACACTTGATTAGAGATTTCAAAACATCTGTTCCTAATTTTGCCTTCAGTCGCATAGACCCTTAAGCATGGGAGATTTCTTGAATACACACCAAAAATTTCGACAGACGTACTGAACTCGTGTAGGTGCCCACTCACTCTGGCAATCCCAAAGATAAGCGGCTCATAAGAGCCTCATAGCCAATATTCCTCGAATGAGTGGGCACACGCTTTCGCTTAACTGACCCAAGAAGCACGTCTCGTCCATCTTGTGTATCTACCTCCCCACCCGCCTGTCCCAGCCAAACAAGTCATTTGGAGGTGTCCCCACCCCTCAAGTGCTCTCTGATTTCTATCCCATTTCTCCAGAGTACATCCTCTGTGGCCAGCCATCAAAAAACCACATGCTCTTTGACTACCTTGCCGAATCTTGCCTGCAAGGACAGCCTGCCACCGAAACATGGGAGAAATGGGTGGCCCTCGCATCGCAGGAACCGGACCTAGGACTTTGCTGCGTAAAGCAACGGTGAAGACACTTCTGTTCCACCCTTACACTGGTACGACAGGATTTCTAACGATGATCCAAGTTAGCTTGAAATTTTTGTTAATTACTTTTCTCCAGTATTCCAAACTAATCATGCAAATACTAGTGTAATTAGTACTGTAGACTCTGTCCAAGTTGACGAAATGTGTCAGGTTCTATTTAGTATGACGGGAGTCAAGAAACTATTGCTATTCTTGAAACCCACAAAGCGAGTGGTCCGGATGATGTCCCCCACATCGTTTCTCATAAACTGCCTGGTACGTGTCCCATGCTATTATTTAAGTTGTTTTTTTTAGATTTCCTTACGTGATAGCATTGTTCCTGGTTACTGGAAACTAGCGCGTGTGGTGCCAGTTCATAAAGTGGACAGAGGGACAGAGTTGAGAAATATAAGCCAGTGTCTTTAACTACCATTGTATGTATGTAAAGTTATGGTCCAAGCGCGTCGATCTACCAGAGGAACCAGCTTCGAATAATGAATACGTTCTTCAAGAAACACAAGAATAGGAAGTGGACGTGGAAAGGCCCTAACGGGGAAACAAAGAATGAAATTGACTTTATAATGTGCGGAAAACCAGGTATAATTCAAGACACAGAAGTAGTGGGGAAGATGAAATGCAGCGATCACAGACTAGTAAGGGCAAAGATTGTACTTAACCTAAAGAAAACAAGAACTAAATTATTTGCTAGAAAAAAATGTAATGTAGAGGTAATCAGAGCGAAGGACGACGAATTTAAAGTCGCCCTAAGCAACAAGTTCGAGGCCTTAGACGAAAACGGTGACGATTTAGAACAAATAAACAAAACCATAACGAAAACAATCCTTGAAACCGCGATAGAAGTCGGGGGTAAAACAACAAAGCAAGCAAAAAGTAAGCTGTCCTAATCTACGAAGGACTTAATAAAAAAACGCCAACAATTGAAAGTAACTTCATCAAAAGATAAGATAGAATAAGCAGAACTATCAGAATTGATCAGTAAAGCCAGGCAAAGAGATGTAAGAAACTTTAACATGAGAGAAATAGAGAAAGCAGTAGAAAAAGGCACCAGCATTAAATCGGTCAAAAAGAAACTGCGCTTAGGACAAAACAAAATGCATGCGCTAAAAGATAAACAAGGTAACGTTATCAACACTTTCACCGAAATAGTAAAGGTAGCAGAAGATTTCTACTCGGAACTGTACAGCGCTCAGACACACCATACAACCATAATAGAAATAGAACCAGAGGAGAACACCGAAATTCCATGTATAACCACTGACGAAGTCCAAAAAGCTGCCAAAGGCATGTCCCGCGGTGAAGCAGCTGGTGACGATGACATAACAGCCGACTTGATCAAAGACGCAGGAGATGTTGTACTTGAAAAACTTGCATCGCTCTTCACGAAATGTATCAAGACATGTAGCGTACCGCGCAGCTGGAAAAATGCTAATATAATCCTTATCCACAAGAAAGGTGACATAAAGGATTTATAGAATTATAGACCCATCAGCCTACTCCCAGTAATATACAAGCTATTTACAAAGGTAATTTCTACGAGGATAAGAGAAACACTCGACTTCAACCAACCGAGAGAGCAAGCTGGTTTTACGAAAGGTTACTCGACAATGGACCACAGCCACGCTATCAACCTAGTAATTGAGAAGTACGCGGAATATAACAAACCTCTTTATATGGCGTTTATCGACTACGAGAAAGCAAGCACTACGAGAAAGTATAAATGGAAAATGTAATTGAATGTGAAAAAAGGTGTCCATGTCACCTTTACCAGGAAGCCCTCACTCGGCAGCAATCATTACACAGTTAATAATGCCTCTTCAAGAAGTCGTGGAATATAAATATTTAGGTGTAACAGCGTAAGCTGTTATGAGATCACAAGGACCGTTTTTGCACCGTAGTTGTCCGCCGCCGCCGGTGCCCGTAACCGCTATCGCGCAAATTTGAGAAAAAATACCCAGCACCGAGGAGGATTCGAACCACGTCCTCTGCGTGGATTCGAACCCACACCCTCCTAGTGGTAGTCGAGCATTCTACACTGAGCCACACCTGTGCTTGAAAAATATTCGCTAAAAGACCTAAACCGATATAACGTCTGCCGAGGAATCGCATTAACAAATGTAATCTTACGTGGCAGAATAATAATACGCCACTACACGTCGGGGTAAGTGGAGTCCTACGTGAGATTGACCAAGTAGAGTGAAATGCCGTTGACATTTTTTCACACGAAAGAGCTTTACGCCGCGGTCCTCCAAGAAATCAGTGACGTACTTCCTGGAAAGGAAGTGGGTCTTTGAAAAATATGAACTTGCATTCACACTTGACAAGTTCCACCCAGGCGGACTCGAACCCACCTCCAACCGAAAGGAGCTAGGTGCTGTACCGATATACCACCGCAACGTCGTTCACACGAGGAACAGATGGGCCTTATATGTTGACTATAGCCCTTTAGAAGTTGCATTTAATTGTCGTCCGGTTAAAGCAAAGGCTCTTAGTACAGTAAACTATGGTGTTTAACAAGCAAAATTACTCTTAAACTAACATCGCTGCGCTTATAGTGCACTCTTGGTTCGTTGAGGTTGGCTGCGGTGGTACGACCATCTAGGAACGATAGATAGAGCGAAGCAGATTGTCGTGCTGATTCGCGCCGGCCGTCAGCGCTTCGGTAGTGTTCGCGCCTCGACCGCCGAGGAAGTTAGGGCCATGGCGGTGTCGTGACGGCGCGTTCTAGGGTCAACGTACGAACGCGGCGGCTACAAAATTGGTCTTGCGTGGCCAAGTGTTTTTAGTTGCGACGCGCACTACTCCAGGATCGCAAAGACGGCCGTAGACAAGCAAACGAATTGAACCGTTGCTTTCGCTGCAGCGGGCTGTGTTTTCACAAACCGATCCGCTGACAACCCATTCGGTTTCTCTTTCAAGGCGTCACCATTTTCGGACGATCTTGGTTTGTGGCAGGCTTGCGCAGGGCTCTAGCGCGTGCAAGTCAGTGTTTCCAGACCCACGTGAGTCGCTCAAAACTATTCTCTTGCGTACAACTGTCGTGAATCCCCGTGCTATGTCGAGGTGCCGCTGATGTCTAGATCTAACGTGTTCACATGTTCACAGTAGCCAAGCCATCTCCTGCCTCTCGATTCGCCAGATTGCCGCGTATGCATTCCATAACTTCGCGAAGACAGATTTCACACTCGTGTTATACAGATTCCTATGGGAGAGGGATCAACCTCATTTTTTTTCCTCTGCGGGGTGTTTGCATTAGCAAATTATTGGGTGGCCATGTTAAGCTTTTTTGAGTAAATTATAGCTTTCCGCTTTCTGTAGCTTCAAGACATGTAAAATATCTAGTGAGACAGTCAGAAATGCGTTAGTACAAAGCACTTATTGATGAAGAGCTAGAACTATATGAACTTCAATTCTTTCCTAATATTCTCATCACCTTGTCTATAGCTATTCTGCGTAGTACTTTGAATGACGTTATATATATTGCGGCATGCAAAAGTTGATCAAGGTGATGTTTGCTGCCGCACGCACAAGTCTCCGGTGTGTTATACTTCCAGGTTCTAGCCCAGTGTCTCTCAGTAATGATACGGCCATGGATATGACAATACTATATTGGTACTGGGATGCCAATGCCCTATAACGGAAAGCCTAACATGCGCTGAAGCATTATCCTCGATGCGGATTAGCATTATACACGGCGAGCGTTGGCGCTGACAGTCCAGAGCTCACCGCTGCAGATAAGAGGAATGATATCTGTATGATGGCACGACTTGTCTCTCCTGTGCGGCCTTTTCTGCGTCTGTGTGTGCACTGAGTTCTCGATGCCTCTCTTCAATCTCTGGCTGAATTCAGTTGAGGTTGCCGGTCCCAAGGAGTGCGGTTTGTGATATGCGACTGAGAGTCCGCAGAAATAGATCCTCAGGCATTGTGATGAGTGGAGTGCGCATATTTCAAAATGCGCGCCGTATTTCAAAGTGCGCGCCATAAAAAGTGCAAACAAGACAAAGACGACGTTGGCACTAGCGCTAAAGAAGAATAAAGTAATAAAGAAAGCAGCACCAATCCGAGAAGGCCACAAATGTAGCTCGGAGCAATCGGAAGTCAACACGGAGGCACATGAACTCCAATAGTGAAGGCCCGCGATGCAGATGGGTGATAGAAAGCGCCAAGAGAACTGGCGAGGGGGAGACCAGGGAGAGACCACCGGAGAAGACCGGCCACGCTACTGGGCTGTCGGGTTACGGACACGAGCCACGGTGCCCGCCTGAGGCCTGCGAGACCTGTGGGCAGCCATCTCATCAAGGCCGAGTCTCCGCAACCTGCTGCCATAGCAAGACGTTCCCGTGCCCGTGGACAGTCGAGCTTCGGGTGTGAGCTCAGGCGTGACTGTCCGGCCGGGACGCTCCTTCAATGCCGGCGAACCATCATCTTCCCTGCAGCCTGGAGAAGCTGCCCGAGCTACCATCGGCCCTCGTGTTTCTGGACGCCGACTGTTCCGGCGTTTCATATCAGCAGCCTCACTCCTTGCCAACGCTTGTATCCGCACGCTGGTGAGACGAGCGCTCCTGCCGCCCTTCGCTCGGCGATTCGGCTTTTGTTAAGATCTATTTGTTTAGGACTTCATTAAATTAAGCCGTTGCCTGTCATTTTCGAATCCATATAGGATGTGTGTTTCTGTGTGCTTGTGTTGTGTGTTTTTAGTGTGTATATAAACATTGTGTGCAAACTGCTTCGTCCTTATTTGAGTGTCTTGAGGCGACGCCTCGGACATCTCAAAGGTAAAAAAGAACCTGCACGTTTGGGGGAGAAACTCGACATTTACCCCGTCACAACTGGCGTCCGCTGCGACAGGACGAGACCGTTTGTAACATTTCTTTGTTAACCACAAGCATAGAAAATGAGCTCATCAGAATCAGGGGAAGTTTTCGAAAAGTTGGAACGACGCATGGGTATGGAGGGTGAAGAGCTTACGGCATGGGTTGATGCGCGAGAGGCGCGACTACAAGAAGAGAAGGAGCAGTTGGAGTTTTAAAGGGAGATGGAGGAGAAAGAAAGGGAGCTCGAAGAAATGAAGTTGAGAACACTTCCGTTAAAGCTCCGAATTGCAAATGTAGGAAGGGCTCGGATGGCAGGTTGATGCGTAGCGAAACGCCGTGCATGAGCACATATGAGGAGGCGTTTGAGGTTTGCTCGGCCGGCAGCACTTGGTTGAAGGAAGCACCAAAGTCTCTCTTTGGAAGCAGCATAGGACCATGCCACAGCCTTTCGATGGGGTCAGAACCTGAGCTAGAGGATAGCGTCGAGGTAGACAGCCGAGAGATTGGGATGGCTCCACAAGTGCTCGATGAGGCAGATGCCGGCTTTGCGGGCTTGGAACAGGGAAGTTCCATGAAGGTTGAGTCGCAGTTTGGGGTCTCTCGGAGGCTAAATACAGATAATGAGGAGAGAGTTCCTCAGGAAAGCTCTCGTGATGGAGCTTTGTTTGTTTGTGCTACTGAGGACAGCGAATACCATGTTGTGGAATATACGGCGGTGCCCACAGATTCTTCAGGCGTGCCATTAGCTGCGGTAACACGTACCACCATGGTCCTCGAAGACCATAGGGATAACACACCTCAGGAGAGGTTAACTTCTGGTGAGATAGTCAAGAGTTCGACGGAATACCGTCTGGTCAGGTAAAGGCATTGTTAGAGGTAAAGGTCACTGACCAGTGTCAAAAATATAAAATGACGTTTCGGGGTCCGTACGGATCCCTTGTTCACAATGGAATGAAGGCAGAGCACCAGGTTCTTAAGTAGCGTTGAGCGCATGACGCAAAGTCCGGGAGTACACGTGGTTTAAGGAGCCAGATGATCTATTGATTGTGCTTCTTGTTGTCTCATTTTATATTTTTGACACTAGTCAGTGACCTTTACCTCTAACAACTTCTGGTGAGAGTGCGGATGATGTGTCTGACAGAGAGCGCGATGTCCAAAATGGAAGCGACGAGATTCTAGAACCAACGCATAAAATGGAAGAGGTCCAGCTAGAAAATCGTAGAACGCTAGATGTTCGCAGCACTCGGAATATAGAGTCGGCATCGTTTTTCAGTCTGTCATACGGCTCAGAATGGATTTTGCCAGAGGCGTCTGGGGTATTGCCGGCTCATCGGCTGCAGGAGAGCGTTGACATCCATGAAGGGATGATTCGAACGTCATTAGCCTGCTACACCTGGCTGTTAGATAATTCATTCGACTATAGTCATTGCCCGCATGGAGCTTCCAAAGTCGCGGGGCGTCGGAGTGTGATCAGACGATCATACAGATGGGCTGTTGGTACAAAACGCTTACTAGTGTCTGCTGGGCTTGTCTTTCGGCGTCCGGAAAGTGCTATCCGACTTGTGTGGGACGCCATAACTTAAGCGCCTTTTCTGATTCCCGGTAGCTCCTCTTCGTTTTTGATTGCCGAGCGTGTGTAACGGATGTTTTGGACAGCCGGAAAGGTCATGCAAACAGTTATGATAAAATGTTTCGTTACAACAGAAGTGACGGCAAATTCGTGCTCTGATACTTCCCGCATAGGCGTGCAAAACATAGGTCATGCCACTCTGAAAAAAAAATTCATTTTTATTCTGGGAAATATGTTGCAATAGTGAGATTCTTTAAACTTGCAATATTTCTTTCGTTCTTCTTGTTCAAAGAATGTTTTGTGACTCTCCTTGTGGACTTGTGCATTTTGTGTTTGATTGCGTATAGACATTGGAACTATTTGGTGAACTGTGTGTGGGACTAATACACGCGCACTTAGCGGCAGTTTCTTTTTCGGAAAAAAAAAACTTAACGAAAGGGGGGCTCATTCTTATGAGTGGAGTGCGCGTATTTCAAAATGCGCGCCGTATTACATGCGGAGCATTTCTTAGTCGCATGATGCCGCGCTTCGGCGTCGGCGGCGCCGTCAACACCCCCACTGCGCATGCTCGGCTCGTCTCGTGCCGGCCCACCGGGCGTTCAGCAAGCCGAGCATGCACAGTGGGGGCGCGGACCTCTCCCCCGTACTCCTCTTCCTCGAACGCGGGCGGTGTGTATATAAGCGGCGGAGCGCGCATTCGGAATTAAGTCAAAGGTGTATTTCCGCACCTCTCCCCCGCACTCCTCTCCCTCGAACGCGGGCGGTGTGTATATAAGCGGCGGAGCGCGCGTTCGGAATTCAATCCATCACTCGGGCACCGCGACGCTTCTGCGAAACGGCAACGCCAGCTGCAGATTCCGAACTTCGTGCACGAGAAGCAGCGGCGAAACATGAGCAGCGAGCTTTAAGACCCCAGGTACGTGAGCGAGAGGCGGCGTGCAAACGCCGTCAACGAGACGCGGCTCCGGACGCTGCTCGTGGACGCAAGTGCCCACCTTGGTGCCGTCCAATACAACGACGGCACCAAGCAATAAAGACACACTTTAATTTTACACTCCTTGCCTTCGCTTCTCCTTCATTCAATAAATCAGAATAATAAAGACGAAATAACAATTAAGCATTCCCAAACCATACCCAATTACGCAACATTCACGCGATACCCCCCCCACTCTGTGACGCATTTACTCGAGTTCCCCCCGTGGGAAGGTGCTGGCGGCATTTTTTTCAATGTGCGCGCCATAAAAAGTGCAAACAAGACAAAGACGACGTTGGCAGGAGCGCTAAAGAAGAATAAAGTAATAAAGAAAGCAGCACCGATCCGAGAAGGCCACAAATGTAGCTCGGAGCAATCGGAAGTCAACACGGAGGAACATGAACTCCAATAGTGAAGGCCCACGATGCAGATGGGTGATAAAAAGCGCCAAGAGAACTGGCGAGGGGGAGACCAGGGAGAGACCATCGGAGAAGACCGGCCACGCTACTGGGCTGTCGTGTTACGGACCCGAGCCACGGTGCCCGCCTGAGGCCTGCGAGACCTGGGGGCAGCCATCTCATCAAGGCCGAGTCTCCGCAACCTGCTGCCATTGCAAGACGTTCCCGTGCCCGTGGACAGTCGAGCTTCGGGTGTGAGCTCAGGCGTGACTGTCCGGCCGGGACGCTCCTTCAATGCCGGCGAACCATCATCTTCCCTGCAGCCTGGAGAAGCGGCCCGAGCTACCATCGGCCCTCGTGTTTCTGGACGCCGACTGTTCCGGCGTTTCACATCAGCTGCCTCACTCCTTGCCAGCGCTTGTATCGGGACGCTGGTGAGACGAGCGCTCCTGCCACCCTTCGCTCTGCGATTTGGATTTTGTTAAGATCTATTTGTTTAGGACTTCATTTAAATTAGGCCGTTGCCTGTCATTTTCGAATCCATATAGGATGTGTGTTTCTGTGTGCTTGTGTTGTGTGTTTTTAGTGTGTATATAAAACATTGTGTGCAAACGCGGCCTCGTCCTTCTTTGAGTGTCTTGAGGGGACGCCTCGGACATCTCAAAGGTAAAAAAGAACCTGCACGTTTGGGGGAGAAACTTGAAGTTACCCCGTCACAGGCATCTGACACTAAATATGGGCACTCTTTTTTTGTCAACCGCCGCTGTATTTTCTGAAGTTGCGATGAAGTGCGAAAGCCTTGTGAAGATTCTCACGAAAGTTCGCGGATCTGCGCCATGCATGAAAATGAGCTAATTAAGATGGGTACACTAACCATGAAACTTGTTAATATCACTTCACCGCGTCCAGGGTATCTTAGTTCGGTTGTACCGCACTGCCATGACTGAAGCGCAATGATGGTATCAACAGTACAAACGATATGCTCAGCCGCTTGAAAAACTAGAAGTTTCTTACCTTTTAGTGTATGCTTGGTGGGAAATACTTTCGCGGAAAGGCTCTGATCCAGGACTTCTTTCCCATTTTCTTTTTGCGGAACACGAAAATGCTCACTCTAGGACCACGTGGCACCCACGAACGCAACGCCGTTTCATGTAGCACGGAGCGAGGTATATCCTCTCCGTCACGTCGTTATGTCTTTTCCGTCACGCTGCTGACACTGCCGCACACACGCATAATCACACGTGTACAAATGCAAACCCAATATAATGAGACACTTGGCCAGGGACCAATTCTGCTAGCGCAGTGAAATGAAGCATCAAACCAGCTTAGCGGCGAGCAGACTGAAAAACCTGTCGTAGCTTCCCCGTAGTTTTGAGCAAAGCATGCGTGCACGCCGCGTGCCCCCTTGCCACCCGAGGACGACTAGCGTGACGTATGTCGTTGGGATAGAGGGACATGAACGGGCCTTGACAATAGTCTCGCTGGCCCGGCACGCGTCAGTTGGTTCTAGAAGCCCGCGACGCTGACTGCATTGTCTGGAGCTCGGCAGCGACCTCGCGTTTCCCAGCAAGTTCTCTTCTTCAACAGTATTTTTTATTTCTCTACAAATAATGCAGCCCCTATTCGCGCCCAAGCAGGAGTGGGTACATAAATATCAGTGACAATAGAGAATATAAAAAAATGAATTACAAAGTACAAAATTTACGAACATTGTCAACATCAGTGAGGAACGTAATTAATATATAGCGATAGTAGCAGTAATAAACGCTTGCTTCCCCGACCATAGGCCTTTGTCCGCTGGCCGCAGCGCTCCGTAGGGGAAATCGGCCCTCATGCCGTCTTTGGGCAGTCGTGACCACCGCAGGGGGAGGGGGGGGGGAGCAGTCCGAGTAGAGGCGACAGGATGGAGCATTCGGGTGGCTGCTTCCCGCTCAAACCCAACAATAGCTTCTTTTTTCAGTCCGTTTTTGCGCTGACGGCTTCACATGCGCGCATGCCATCCTGTGTGCTCGTCAAACAGGTGACTGAGGTACACAGAGATAAACATGGCATTCTTAGCCTCTCGTGCAAAATAGATACAAAGAAATCACCAGGTCCTCATGATATATTGAACGTTTTTCTTAGCACACGTGCTATCTGGATGTCAGAATATTTGTATGAAAGACATGGGACCTCATTAGAAACTTGCTTTCTAATCGATGAGTGGCGCTCTGCCAGAGTAGTCGCAATTCATAAATCTCGCTCACCGTTAAACTACTACAGGCCAGTTTTCCTAACATTCACAGCTTGCGAGCTCCTAGAACACATAATATTTAAGCAGTTTACGACACACCTTGAAGATAAGAAGCTGCTTCACGATAACCCACATTGATTTAGGTCTGAACTATCCACTTCAACTCACTAGCCGAGATAACTCATGATTTTGTAAAATCACTAAACCTTAAGGGCCAGATTGATGCAGTATTTTTGGATTTTTCTAAAGCGTGTGACGTAGTACCACATGATGATTTAGTTACCAAATTGCACGCTATAGGTATTGACCACAACATTGTCCGCTGGGTAACATGCTATTTGTCTTCAAGCAAACAATATCTGATGCAGAACTGTGAGTCGTCCTAACTGGAACAGATCCATTCTTTCCCAAAACCTTTAGCGTACAAACGCACGACGGTGCGGGCCGCTGCTAAAGAAGCGAATCGCTGAGCTACACACGCGGCTGCAACAAGGCAACGTCGGGCACAACAGACAGCTGTCCAGAGAGAAGCCGAGACCGCAGCTCGCCGTCGACGGCGCGCCGAGAGTCCGGTTCCTTCTTGGGAAAACGACGCCAAAAAACTCTCTAAGATGTGCACTTATACCTATTTGCACGTTACAATACCGCCGTAATTACTGTGTAGTGGGTACTGCCCTGCTTGGTGAAATGATGAGTTATGGCGCAGGGGATACCTACCACCTCTACTTGCACTTGATTCCTCGGGCGTTTAAAATGGCCTCTAAGAAGGTCGCTCCTCGAGCTTACGCTGTCACTGTCCTGCGGTTCCGCGCAGGCCTGGTTCTTTTTTCATACGAAGCCCAGACCAGGCCTGCATACTCTAGCTTAGGCCTGATAAGCAATTTGTAAGCTGTTAGTTTTACAGACGATGGATTATGACGTAGCTTAGTTTTTAAAAATGCTAACTTCTTTATCGCATTGCTACAGATGTTGTCTACATGGAGTTCCCAATTTAAGTTACTTGTGAGCGTGACGCCGATATATTTTACTTGAGTAGTTCTCTTTAACACAAGCGTTGATAATGGTATAGTGGAATGCTAATGGATCTTCTTTGTGCGCGACTGTAATGGATCCCGTTTTAGATGAGTTGCGCTTCAGGCCCCGTTTATGACACCAGGCGCAGATGGAGTGCAGTGCATCGTTAAGTCTAGCTTCGTGAGAATGCTGATTAATGTTGGCATAAACAACACAATCGTCCGAAAAAAATTCTGATATTGACAAGTGATTGAACTGGAAAACAAATGTCGTTTATGTACACCAAAAACAATAATGGTGGAAGCACCGCCCCTTGCGACACTCCTGAGTGTACATGTAATGCGTCAGAAACGCCGTCATCAACCATGACATATTCCAAAACCTTTAGCGCACAAACACACGACCACGAAGAGTAGAACGTACAAGGATGAGCGCTTCTATCAACGTCCTTGCGTGTTCTTCTCTTCGTGGTCGTGCGTTTGTACGCTAAAGGTTTTGGGAAAGAATGGATCTGTTCCAGTTAGGCCGACTCACAGTTCTGCATCAGATATTGTTTGCTTGAAGACAAAAAGCATGTAACCCAGCGGACAATGTTGTGGTCAATACTAATAGCGTGCAATTTGGTAACTAAATCATCATGTGGTACTACGTCACACGCTTTAGAAAAATCTAAAAATACTGCATCAATCTGGCCCTTAAAGTTAGGTTAGGAAATTTCGACCACCTGGGGTTCTTTAACGTGCACTGACATCGCACACCACAGGGGCTTCAACATTTCGCCTCCATCGAAATGCAGCCGCCGCACGTCATATTTATGGGATCGACCTTACAGGATTTGCTTATGGTGGCGCTAAATTCATTAGAACGTATGGGCACTTCCTATCTTTTCTTTCTTTCTTTTTTTTGCTCACCTACCTCGCACACTGCCGGCCAGTCTTGTGCAGAAACATTCGATCTGAATGCCGTGTTCCTGGTGCTCGGTCGTCTGCTAAAGTACTTGGCGGCACGGACAGAAAGCTAGACATGAGGACTGTCTTTAATGTTTGTACGAAACGCACACGAACTACGTTTGAAGAAAGCAATTCAGTGTTAGGCACGCAACTTTCTTGACACGGATGGGACAGCAAAGTAACACACACACACGAGCGCTGTTAGCAATGCTTTCTTAGAATCCGGATGCAATATATAGAATGAGAAATGGGTGCGCATTGTTGGAGGCCTTAAAGAATGATACTTCTTTCCTAGATAATGATAATAAAGGTTGCTGACACAATTCTCGCATAGTCTATGTATGGTGGCCGCTTCAATAATCAGGCGCATCATCTCATCATGGTGCTTGTTTAGGGGAAGATTGTGTCAGCACACCTTTATTATCATTATCTAGGAAAGAAGTATCATTCCTTGAGGCCTCCAACACAGCGCATGCCTGGGCGTCCATTTTGAATTCTATATATTGCATCCGGATTCAAATAAAGCATTGTTGATAGTTGGTGCTCGGGTGTGTGTGTTACTTTCCTGTCTTATCTGCGTCAAGAAAGTTCCGCACCTAACACTGAAATGTCTCACCAACAGGCCGTATAGGCACCATAGCTAAGTTCATTTGGATTAACGGCATTCACGCTCTGAAAAAAAAGCTTGCTGTTCGCTCAACAAAGGCAACAAAGCCTTCCCTTATGCTCCGATGATGACGGCAGCGCTAGTATGACAGCGCCGCCAGTTTCGCTCTCGTCGTCTGGGCGCGGCGACGTGGCATCAGAAAGGACCACCAGCATGATTACGCTCGCAGTAGTAATGACGTCCCGATTACCGATTATCAAATTACCTTATTTATTTATTAATTGATTTATTTGTTGACTGATAACCTGCGGACCGTTGAGTCGAAGCAGGTGGGCAGTTGTAGAGTAAAATACAACAGGCAGTACGTCACACGACTATGAATAAGTGCGTAATAAAAGGAAAGAAGGATATCAGTTGTAAAGTAAGGCCGTGTTTTGAGAATGACATATATACCAAAGGCAACCTTGAATTTTGGACTAAAGCTAGGACTTTTAATTATGGTCACAGAACTTCAATTGTTCATCTAAGGTGATTCCAAGAAATTTTGTGGATGTAGATGTTTGAATGATGTGTTGACACCGTGAGGTAGGGAAAATTTGGCAATGCCCGAGGGCAATCAAACGCAATGAAAGATGGATTGACTCGTAATGCATTCGATTCGCCCCATGAGTCAACGTTACGCAAGTCGACATTTCGTGGCTTTTGTAGCACCATTGTGTCCTTATGTGCGGTGAAAATTGCAGTATCATCAGTGTAAAGCAGAGGGTTGGTGTGTTTCATACGATGTGACAAATCGTTAAAGGACAACTCTGGCGATCTGTAATTATCCACGGATCCTAATGAAATTTTCAGTATATTGTCGGCCTCAGCACGAGCGCTGCTTTGATCGTCGGCTCCGCCATCTTCTTGGTGCATTCCTCAGGCTTGGCAGGATGCGTTGCTAAGTGCGCGGAATAGCGCGTAACAATATTACTGCTCCGTACTGTAATGATGTACGCCAAACCAGGTGGTTGAAGTAATTTAGTTTTCCTGAAAATTGATTTTAGGATTTTTAGCGCATTTCCACGCAGGTCACACCGTGTTTTTGACGTGGTTACCTGAAACGCTGCCTACCCAAGCAGGCGGGCGGTCAAAAGAAAAACGGTGGTACTTCAGCGCTCGAATCGTCGCTGTCAAGTTCATAAAAGCCGGCATAACTCAATGTATCGTCGTATGACTTCGGCAGTTTCATTTTTCTGGCACCAGCTACGTATTTCTGATGGCGGGGAGACTGTGACGTCATCGAATACGCTGCACGAAGCCTCTACCCGTTTCGTTTTCAATATTAACACTTAATTCGGGTTATTTAAAATTATTGGTGACCTTCTGATAAAAGTGAATCACCTTGGCTGCTACAGGGCTATCCGCAAAACAACGAGATGGTGGAAAAAGCGCTCCTCTATAATGTATAGTAAGAACAAGAGGGGTCACGAGGCCTTGACCCTCGGGGAACACCTATGTTAGTGATTACTACAGGTTCCCTACAGTCGCGGTACCCGATTCCCAAATTTCACTGGGCTAACTTGCGTGACTGACACGGATGCCATATTCGAAGGAGAGTTCATTACATATCGGCAAGACTCTTATGAGGCACATTCCAAATGTCAACGACGGACACCGACAACTAAATATTAGCACCAAAAGATGCATTCTAGGCTAGGGAAGCTCAGAGCTATTTCACAAATGAAGTTAACTTAGTCTGGTGATGTCTTGGACTGGTAAGTATCGAACAATTGGAGCACTTTCTTTTTTGAACTGCGCTTGGCAAGTCAAATTTCAAGAAAGGAAATTCGGCTCATGAGCTTCGAGCACGTTCAAGTGCCTGTTCGATGCAGCCTTGACCCACTAGTCGAATTTCGGCGAATAAAGCGACGAACCGACCCACTTCGGAGCCAGAGAGAAAACCACTGCGGTTGAGCTACGACTAAGTCAAACACTCGCTCGCTTCGCACAGAAACCAGTCCCGCTTGAAACCCGAGAGCTCCACCAGCACCTTGCAACGCTCAACAATCCGGCCATTATGGGAACAGCCAGGGCGTTTGGCGGCGGCAGGCTCTATGTGGCAGGGGTCTGCAAACCGACCGCGGCAGGTACCGCATCGCAATGGTGACGTCGACAGTAATGGCATGCAGTCCGCCATACGCATGTGTGCAAAGCTACTCACCTTCCAGCCCAGCCGGTCAGCTAACTCCCGACAGCCGTCGTCACAGGTGCCCAGGAGCGCCACATCTCTGCAGCCAGAACATCAACAGTGAGTATTCCTTCGCCACCATTTTATCCACACATTATATTGACACGTACGGTTGTTTTGGTTTGTTTAAGTGGAAAGCCGTAGTCACTTTCCTGTGACACGCGCGCTTGTTGTCGGCGGCGAGTGCGGTTATCACTTTCGGTTACGCGCAGCGCAGGCCGCGTTTATCTTACATGTGGCTTCGCGTACCGTGTTGACCCTTCTTGAAACTTTGCATGCCTGACGCGTACATCTGAGTGTCTTTTAGAATTTCAGAGATTATGCGAGAACGCGTTATCACGTCTGTACAAAAGCAGGCGCATTTAGCCATTTGTCAGTCTTTCCGTCGACCGACGACTGTTCACGCCGCTATTGCTGTACATTGTAATTGGCTTTGTTTTGCTGAGCACAAGTTCGCCCAATAAACAGTTCGCCTAACATCGTCTTGAGCCCTGCGTGCTTCATCTTGAGTGCTACGTGCGACCACGTGAAATCTGGTGGAGGTGCTTCTCCGTGCATGTACCGCACGCCCCCGTCCAGCCGTGAGCCAAGCCCACGCCGCCAGGAGGACAAATCCAACCCAGGAGGACAAATCCAACCCAGTCCTTCGAGCTAGCCGCAGACAGGAAGGACTCTCGCCAGAATACCAGCCGCTTCCTGACAAGGACAAGAAAACAAGTGCTACAACGAAACCAGCATCTACGATCACGGAAGCAAGGTCTCCGGTAACCGTGGTCGTGCTCCAACCCAAAGAGCCACCTACCTTCCGCGGTTCATCATACGAGGACCCGGAAAGCTCGCTGGACAAATATGACCGCGTCGCAGGCCTTAACAAGAGGGACCCCGACGATAAGCTGCGCCACATATATGTCTGCTTGGAAGACGCCGCAAAGACTTATGGAAGGGGGTTTATTGGTTTCAGATAGCGTGTGGACAGGCGGTACGACGATGGCAGCAGCCGTAGCTCTTGACAGCGTCGTCAGCTCGAGATCAGGGCTCGTGCCTCTTCCTCAGGCCGTGTCCCACTGCACTGCGTAGGTTCGTGCTTCCCCACTACAATACCCCGGCGGTGAAGAGGAACCAACCTGGCGACTCAAGGTGACGCCACAATAAGTGGGTCGTGATGGGGCTTGAGACGGCTCACATGGACCACCTGGCGGCCCAGACGACGCTTGTCGGTGGAAGGGTTGGTGGGTTCGATGACGTAGGTGACGGGACTGGGGCGCTCGATGACGCGGTAAGGGCCGTGGTACTTAGGAGCAAACTTCGGACTGAGGCCAGGGGCGTGGAAGGGTAACCGGAGCCAGACGTGGGAGCCAACGGGGAAAGTCTCCACAGAGATATCGCGGTCATGGCGATCTTTTTGATGGGCTTGGTTGTCCGCAGTGAACGAGCGGGCCAGCTGACGACACTCTTCGGCGTAGTTGGCAAAATCAGAAACATGGCTGAATTCAGAGCAGTCCGGGCGATACGGCAAAATAGTGTCGAGTGTATTGCACGGTTCTCGGCCATATAGGAGGAAGAATGGCGAGAAACCTGTGGTAGACTGTGTCGCGGTATTGTAGGCGTACGTCACGAAGGGAAGGATCACGTCCCAATTGGAGTGGTCATTGTTTATGTACATGGCGAGCATGTCCCCCAGGGTTCGATTAAAGCGCTCCGTGAGGCCGTTTGTCTGAGGATGGTAGGCCGTAGACGTGCGCTGAACTGTGCGGCATGCACGAAGGAGGTCTTGAAGGACTTCGGACAAAAATACACGCCCTCTGTCACTCAAGAGTTCGCGTGGCGCGCCGTGGCGGAAGACGAAATGATGTAAGATGAAGTTAGCTACGTCACGAGCACCAGCGGAAGGGAGGGCAGCTGTTTCCGCATACCTTGTGAGATGGTCCACAGCGACAATCACCCATCTGTTGCCGGAGACCGAGCTTGGAAGTGGGCCGTAAAGATCTATGCCAACACGGTCGAAAGGGCGCGAGGGACAAGGTAAGGGCTGTAGAAGTCCGGGCGAATGAGGAAATGTCTTCCGTCGTTGACACGACGTGCAGGAACGAATGTATTTACGAATAAACGTGTACATGCCACGCCAGTAGTACCGTAGGCGGAGCCGTTGATACGTTTTTAGGGCTCCAGCATGAGCGTGTTGAGGATCAGCGTGGAAGTATGCGCAAATGTCGGACCTCATGTGGCTAGGGATGACGAGCAGCCACTTGCGGCCATCCGTGTGATAATTGCGGCGATACAATAGCTCGTCCCGGATTGTGAAATGCTTGGCTTGGCGGCGGAGGGCACGTGGGTATGCAGAAGGGGAGGAGGACGAAAGAATATTCAGTAGAGAGGCTATCCAAGGGTCTTTCCGCTGCTCAGATGGCATGTCGATGGCAGAAAGAGCAGCCAACGGAAAGGCATCGTTGGTGTGCGGGTCTTCAGGCGATTGCAGGGGAGACCGAGAGAGTGCGTCCGCATCTGAGTGCTTTCGGCCCGATCGGTACACCACGCGAATGTCAAATTCTTGGAGACGAAGAGCCCAACGTCCAAGACGACCGGAAGGATCCTTCAGGGAAGCCAACCAACAGAGTGCGTGATGATCAGTCACCACGTCAAAAGTCTGGCCATATAAGTATGGACGGAACTTGCTTATTGCCCACACAATAGCGAGGCACTCCTTCTCAGTTACAGAGTAGTTGGCTTCCGCCTTGGTGAGAGCACGGCTAGCATAAGCGACGACATACTCTGAGAAGCCGGGTTTGCGTTGTGCGAGTACTGCACCAAGGCCGACACCGCTCGCGTCCGTGTGTATTTCGGTTGGTGCATTGGGGTCGTAATGGCGCAGAATGGGTGGCGAGGTAAGGAGTTGCCGTAATGTAGTAAAGGCGTCGTCGCAAGCCTGAGTCCAATTCGAAAGGTCAGCAGGGCCAGCGAGCAGCTTCGTAAGGGGTGCGATGATGGAGGCGAAGTTGCGGACAAAGCGACGAAAATACGAGCATAGTCCGACAAAGCTCCGGAGTTCTTTTACTGTAGTTGGTTTAGGAAACTCGGCAACGGCCCTAAGTTTGTCAGGATCAGGAAGAATTCCGGCTTTTGAAACGACATGGCCGAGTATAGTGAGCTGGCGGGCCCCGAAGTGGCACTTCTTAAGGTTGAGTTGAAGATGGGCATTGGCAAGGCACTGGAGTATTGTTCGCAGACGAGCTAAATGGGTAGCGAAGTCGGGGGCAAACACGACGACGTCATCTAGACAGCACAAACATATCTGCCATTTTAGACCGCGTAGAATGCTGTCCATCATTCGTTCAAATGTTGCCGGTGCATTGCAAAGTCCGAATGGCATTACTGTGAATTCATACAGGCCATCAGGAGTGACGAATGCTGTCTTGGGACGATCACACTCAGCCATTGGGACTTGCCAATAACCCGATCGTAGGTCGAGTGAGGAAAAGAATTCAGCGCCTTGCAGACAATCGAGAGCGTCGTCGATGCGGGGGAGAGGGTAAACATCTTTCCTAGTGATTTTGTTGAGGCGCCGGTAGTCGACACAGAATCTAATGGAGCCGTCTTTTTTCTTGACCAGCACAACGGGGGATGACCAAGGGCTGCAAGAAGGCTTGATGACGCCCCGCTGAAGCATGTCGTTAATCTGCTCGGTAATTATACGACGCTCCGCTGGTGATACCCGGTAGGGGCGCTGGCGCAGGGGGGTGTTGGTACCAGTGTCAATTCTGTGAACAATAGCATCCGTTCGACCTAATGACGCTTGGGGTAAGTCAAAGGAATTTCTAAACTCGTTGAGAAGGGTCAGAAGCTGATTACGTTGATCCGGAGCGAGGTTGCCGTCGACTGAACGGAGAAATACGTCCGAGGATATGACTTCGGTAGCAGGGCGAGGTGTTAACGCGTTCAGCTGAGGGGTCAGACTGGGCCCGGAGGTATCAATAGGCACGATAATACCATCGTCGACTGACTGAACATGGCCAAGCGTCTCATTCCGGTGCAACGTCAGAGGGCATGATGTCGCGTTCGAAACAACTATGCCGGAGGCATCGTGGTGAAGCTGTAGGACAGAAAATGGGAGTGACACGTTGTGGCGGCGACTAAAAACATCTGACGGCGTGAACAGAACTGTAGTGTCAGAAAGGGCGGCAGAGTAAACAGGAACAACGACAGCACTACGAGGGGGAACGTCAATGTCAGCAGCCACAACAAGCTTGTCGACACCAAGTACGGAATCATCGGCTAAAGGTGCATCGCAAAATACAGAGTTCCACCTGAGCGTGAGCGCAGTCTATGACGGCGTGATGGTGGGATAGGAAATCCCATCCGAGGATCACGTCATGCGAACATGAAGCTAAAACAAGGAACTGAATTGTGTCCAACACGTCTTGAATGACGACTCTAGCTGTACATGCTCCAACCGGGCGAATTTGCTGTGCGCTTGTGGTGCTGAGGAGGAACCCAGTAGGCGGTGTTGTGACTTTACGAAGAGAGCGGCAATGTTTCCGAGTAATCACAGATATGGTAGCACCTGTATCCACGAGCGCAAGTGTTCGTACACCTTCAACAAAAACTTCGATTACGTTTGCGGGGGACAAGCGAGGACTTACACAGGTCGCCGACAACGCAGCTCGTGCCTCCGGAGCTGCGACAGTCAGTTTTCCGTCTCGTTAGTGCTGGGTCGGCGACGCATAGGCGATATAGAGCGACGACGCGGTGAGGGGGAGCGGCGGGAGGGTCGGAAGTCGGAGTCGGGTCGGAAGTCGGAGTCAGGTCGGAAGTCTGAGTCAGGGCGGAAGTCTGAGTCAGGGCGGAAGTCCGAGTCAGGAGGGGGGCCACGTGCGTAATATGGGGGCCGAAAAGAGTAGTCGCGGAATCTGGGTGCCCGAGGGGCTGCAGAGAAGCGCCGATAACACAATCGTGCGACGTGACCCGGGATTCCGCAAGCGTAGCATATCGGTCGGTTGTCGTCAGTCCGCCATGGGTTTACGATGCGCTGCTGTACACCAGGGAATGGTACCGATGGCTGCCGAAACGGCTGAGGGGCCAACGCTTGCGGCTGTCGTGGTGGCCTTGCAGCAGCGGCCGCGTAAGTGAGTGGTGCGGCGACAGGTGCAGGCTGAGGGGCAGATGGGAGCGCCTCGGAAACCTGCTCCTGAATAACTTCTCTGATTGACGGTGCGATACCGCGCGTAGGCACTTCTGGCTTCGGCATATACGACACACAGGATAGCTGCCGTGCCACTTCTTCCCGCACGTATTCTTTGATGTGCGACAGTAGCGTACTGTGGTCTCCATCGATGGTCAAGGCGTTCAGGTCGTCCGTCGTGGGAGGCCGCCGAACTAAGGCGCGCTGTTTACGCAGCTCGTCGAAGCTCTGGCACAAGATGGTAAGCTCAGCCACGGTCCGTGGGTCCTTTGCCAGCAGCATTTGAAAGGCATCGTCGTCAATGCCTTTCAAGATGTTCTTAATCTTCTCTTGCTCTGTCATCGATGGATTCAGGCGCCGACAGAGGTCGATGACGTCCTCGATGTAGCTGGTAAATGTTTCCCCCTGCTGCAGTGCTCGTGCACGGAGGCGCTGTTCAGCGCGTAGCTTGCGCACGGCGGGGCGGTCGAACACCTCTGCAAAACGCCTCTTGAACGCACTCCATGTAGCGATGTCGGACTCGTGGTTGTGGTACCACAAGCTAGCTACGTCTTTTAAATAGAACGGCACGTTTTGCAGCTTAGAAGGGTCGTCCCACTTATTGTGGCCGCTCACCTTCTCGAATGTCGCCAGCCAGTCTTCTACATCGTAGTCATCGGTCCCGCTGAAAAAGGGCGGGTCGCGCTGCCGCAGCGCGCCGGTTACAATGACATGAGGAGCTTGGGGGGCTGCTGGCTGGGCGGGTTCGCCTGCCATTATCGGGATAGCGGGTAGCGTCCGACTTCGTAGTTCCAGGTTTGAAGACCCAGCACCTCCACCACTTTGGAAGGGGGTTTATTGGTTTCAGATAGCGTGTGGACAGGCGGTACGACGATGGCAGCAGCCGTAGCTCTTGACAGCGTCGTCAGCTCGAGATCAGGGCTCGTGCCTCTTCCTCAGGCCGTGTCCCACTGC
This sequence comes from Hyalomma asiaticum, assembly GCA_013339685.2. Lineage (NCBI taxonomy): Eukaryota > Metazoa > Arthropoda > Arachnida > Ixodida > Ixodidae > Hyalomma > Hyalomma asiaticum. Next base: position 94,070,100 of record CM023487.1, read on the forward strand.
ACTGCGTAGGTTCGTGCTTCCCCACTACACTTAGTTCGAGAACAGAGAGCCAATGCTTCGAACGTGGGACAACTTCCGCGCTGCTTTCCTGTGCACCTTTGCAAGCGTCTTCACGTCAAGAGCCGCATCACTGCTGGAGACTCTGGTGCAGCTCCCGAATGGAAACGTAACGATCTTTACGGAGGAGATGACGCAACTTTTCCGCCACGCCGACGCCATGCCTGAGAAGAATGTTCGCCTGCTCATGCGAGGAGTGAAGCAGGAGCTGTTCGCCGGGTTGATAAAAAAGTGCACCGAAGACCGTCCAAGAGTTCACGAAAGCGACGACAATCGAAAAGAGCCTCGAGATGCGCACCCACGAATACAATAGGCGCATGTCTCCAGACATCGCAGAAGTCCAAGGACTCGGTCTCGACGACCTACGCGAGACTATTGGCCTCCATATAGAACACAGTGGGCGCCCAGCGGCGAGTGGACGAAGCTCTCAAGTGTGGATAGTTCCTCGTTTCGTCTGCTAGCCAATGCGCTTTTACAGGCGCGCGTACGCACACATATACTCTAATGTGTTCGTTTGCTGGGTCGGTGAAGTGTTGAACGCGTTCATGTATTCTTATCAAAGCATTGAAGTATTACTTAAAGTATTGTTTGGCGTTTCACTGCGGTCCTTGTTGTTTTTTTTTAAATCACTGAGTGCCTGTGTGAGCTTGCTGACATAGTCGCACCTCAGTTTCGGGATATAGTCATTTCATTTTGGCTGCTGCCGCGTATCTCAAGTATAAGTTATCGTCCTTCTCAATAAGTTAAGAGGGAAACATGAACATGTGAATGCAATGCTGCAGAGATATCATTTCGCGACGCGATTGTGAGCATGACGGGATATAGCAGACGTTTTTCGCTTGGATATGACACTTTTTGTGCATAAAAAAACGAACCTTTTCTTGTCACGGTCACGCACTAATCATGCGAAGAAAGCACTCTGTTCCAAAATTAAAATGTTTACTCAATATAGGCGTGCGTCAAAAATGGTGATAATTCTCAAGCACCGTATAGCCACTTAGCTTGAGTGAGCTACTTAACTGCCTTGCGTTTCATGGAACATGACATGCGAGGCATTTAAACGCACGTACGCCTGTAAGTGATACAGCGGTGTACAAGCGGATACTTCAACTGAATGCGCAGTGTCAGTCATTTATTTTATAGGCAAAAGGAAAAAAATCAGCGAGAACACAATACTGAACTCTTTCAGTCGCTTAACGGCAATGCCAACACTGTAGGCAGAAGAGAGCTTAAGTATGGTGAAAGAAAAGGAGACGAAGAAAACCGCCGAGGAAGCCAAACTGTGAGGCTGGGTGGTGTCAGTTCCCCGTTGAATGGGATACCGCGCTTCCTTCACATGCAATAAAAATGTTTTGCGTGCTTCCGCACTGACGTCGTATTAAAGGACTCATGTATTACCGTTTGGCTGTAATTAATGCTTTTATTTAGCTAAAATCTACCTCAAATCGCTGACAACAGAACGCCGCTGTGTACATTTCAATGCGCGCCGGCAGACACCTATCCAGGCTCACGCGACGACAGTGCTGCCATCTACATGTCGATCTCGAGGCCAATAAGGCTATTGCTCGTGAGGAAGTGCGCCGGATGCTTCCGTTGCCTCAGGCCCAAGTCGCCACCCTCGAAGACATCGTTCGCGAGGAAGTACAGGTATCACTGCGTGATCCCGAACCATGTGACGAGTGGTAGAGTGGCATCCCCGTCACGGTGGTGCGTAGAAACACACATGGCGATCATTTCGGTTATAGTTCTATTGAGCCGCTCAGTGACTCCATTTGTTTGAGGATGATACGCCGTTGTGAACTTTTGTTTTGTAGCGCAGGAATGCAAGATGTCTTTCTTGCACAACGTGTGAGAGAAAGGAGTGGCCACTGTCGGTAAGCAGTTTTGAAGTGCGCCGTGCTGAAGTATCACGTCTTCAAGGAGGAAGTCTGCGACGTCAGTAGCGCATCTGATAGGGAGAGCCCGTGCGATTGCGTACCGGGTGGTACAATGCGTAACAACTGCTATCCATTTGTTCCCACTGAGCGATGAAGGGAAGGGGCCAAGCAGATCAAGTCCAACCCTGAAGAATGGCTCCAATGGTATGTCAACGGGCTGAAGGCGGCTGGCTGGAAGGGCAGTTGGCTTTTTGCGGAGCTGACAAGATCTACACGAGGCGACGTAACGGCAAATTGAACGGTAAATACCCGGCCAGAAGAAACAACGACGAACACGGTCATAAATCCCGCAACGCCCAGATAACCCGCGGTAGGAACATCGTGCATCTGAGCGAGGAAAGCCTGACGTAGTTGTCTAGGAATGACCAATAGCAGTTCGGGGCCGTAGGGTGCATGTTATAAGGGCATAAGATGCCATCTTGTAGTGCAAACATATGCAAAGTGGTTGGAGTGGTCGGGCCTGTGAGCTTGGCAATGATGTTTTTGAGGTAAGGGTGCGTCGTTGCTCATCGGCGATGTTGCTAAACGTGGTGAGAGCTAGCACACAAGTTGACTCGCGGTCTCAAGGACGTCTGGAGGGTCTACCGGATGGCGTGACAAGCAATCAGCATCTCCATGAAGTCGACCCGTCCTATACACCACTGCCTACGAGTATTCTTGCAACCGTAGAGCCCACCGACCGAGCCGTCCAGCTGGATCATTTAAGGACGAAAGCCAGCATAAGGAGTGACGATCGGTGATTACCGTGAAAGACAATCCATAAAGGTAAGGGCGAAATTTACTTACTGCCCAAACGAGGGCGAGGAATTCGCGTTCTGTGATGGAATGATTGCGTTCAGCCGGTGACAGAATGCGGCTAGCGTGCTCAATGACACGGTCGCATCCACGTTGTCGTTGCGCCAAAACTGCACCGATGCCTTGGCCGCTTGCGTCGGTGCGTTCCTCTGTTGGAGCCAACATGTCAAAGTGGCCAAGAACTGGTGGCGAAGTGAGACAAATCGTCAGCTCAGCGAGTGCACTCGATTGTTCAGGACCACAGACAAAGGTGACGACTTTCTTCAGACGTTCCGTGAGAGGGCGCGCTCTGTGAGCGAAATTGCCTTGGGTTATAGTTCTATTGAGCCGCTCAGTGACTCCATTTGTTTGAGGATGATACGCCGTTGTGAACTTTTGTTTTGTAGCGCAGGAATGCAAGATGTCTTTCTTGCACAACGTGTGAGAGAAAGGAGTGGCCACTGTACAACCTTGGGTTTTAGGGCGAACAACGGGAAGCTGAACATAGCCGCGATTGAAATAAGTAAGAGACGGTTAGAATACTGGTGGCAGAAAACTAGAGAGAACGGACAAAAATAATTATAGGGAAAAATATGGAATTTCTGCCATAAGGGGCAGGGAACTGGGATATGAAATTCCGTTTTTGATATGGCATGATCGATTTGATTGAAGTAAATTTAAAAGGCATGAGGAAAATTAAAAGAGGAAAAAAAAAGTTCTTAAATCTTCTTACGAGCCTGGTGGCGCACATGTCACCGCCCCGTTACAAAGGGGAAGCTCATAGCATCCATCCATCCATTGCGAACGAATCTGCGGAAGTAAGAGCCGAGTCCCACGAAGCTTCGAGCATCGTTTGCGCAGGTGGGCACAGGGAAGTCCTTGACTGCGCGAACTTTTTCCGGATAGGGACGAACACCCGGCGAATTGACAAGTGTACGAGCACAGTAAGCTGGCGGCGGTCGAAGTGACATTTCTTCGAATTGAGCTGAAGCCCAGCCTTCCGGAACACTGAAAGAACAGTTGAGAGACGCTCAAGGTGTGTGGAAAGCGTCGGTGAAAAGACGATGACGTCATCGAGGTAGCATAACCAGGTTGAGCATTTGAAGCCGTGAAGGAGCGCGCGTTTCCATCATTTGTTCGATTGTAGCGGGAGCATTGCATAGTCCGAATGGCATGACTTTAAACTGATAGTTTCCATCAGGCGTGATGAACGCAGACGTTCAACGATCCATTTCGTCAACTGCAATCTGCCAGTACCCGGAACAAAGGTCGATTAAAGAAAAATATTTGGCACCACTGAGACAGTCAAGGGCGTCATCTATCCGTCGCAAAGGATACACGTCCTTCTTGCTCACGCTGTTAAGATTCCTGTAGCCAACACACAATCGCCAGCTGTTGTCCTTCTTTTTGACGAGAACGACAGGAGAGGCCCAAGGACTTGAAGAATGTTCGATGATGTCACGGGCAAGCATCTTGTCAACTTCGTCCTGTACGACTTGGCGCTCAGCAGACGAGACGCGATAGGGCCGTCGGTGGATGGGCGGAACATCGCCGGTGTGTATGAGACGCTTGACAACAGCTGTCTGAGCCAGTGGCCGATCATTAAGATCAAAAATGTCCTGGTAATACATGAGGAAGGAATGAAGAGCGTCGACGTGATGGGCCGGAAGGTCAGTGGCGATCATTTTCGTCATGCTATCTGTTATTGTGGAGTTCGAATTAGTGGCAGCAGGAGACACTGCAGGATCAATTAACACATAAATGTCGTGATCGCAAGCTAGAGCTAGTGTTGCAAGAGAGATAGCTGCGGGAGTACTTAAGGGAACAGTCCAAAATTTACAATAGGGAGACACGCCGCATTGCCTTTCATGTTGATTACAGAGTGTCGGAACATAACAATGCGCGAGCAGAGCACGGTAGCGTTGGGTGAAACGATGTACTCTCCGTCATCAACAGGGGGATCAGAAAATACATCGATGTACGTTACGGCTAGATGCGGGAGGTGAATGCAATCCGTAGAACGGAGCCGACTGGGCGTTGGATCTCAAGGCTCAGCGTCATGCGGTAAGGCGAGCTGGATAACACCTGCTGAACAGTCAATAAGCGTCGAATGTGCTGATAAAAAATCAAGCCCCAAGGTGATGTCATGCGGGCATCGGTCCAGGACGTAAAATAAAGCAGAAGTATGGTGTCCGGCAAAAGTGACGCGGGTGGTGCGCATCCCAGTGGTGTCGCGCCATCAGCTACCCGGACTAGAGCAGGGGTGTGAACTTTCTTCACTCGAGCACGGAGGCTTGAGTTCATGACTGCTAAGTGGGCGCCAGTGTCAATGAGTGCGATGACAGGTGTACCATCTACGTTGACGTTGATAAGGTTGTGATGTCCAAGTAGTGTGAGCAGAGGAATTTCGGGTCGGGTCGTCGTGGCAGGCTCACCTCTCGGAGCTGCACCCGTCAGTTTTTCGAAGAGTGGCGTGAGCAGGAAGGAGAGCGACGGCGCATTGGTGAGCGGGGCTGGTGCGAGGATGGCGAAGGAGAGCGGTTTGGTTGAGCTGGCCATGACTGCAGAGCATTGTCGTCTTCATTGTGGAACGGGGCGCGGGGACTACCAGCTGGACGTCGGGTATATCGACAACTTGACCAAGGCTGCCAGTTGCCAACATTTCCACAATGACGGGAAATGTGACCCACGCGTCGACAAGAGAAGCCGATGGGCCTGTCATCAGAAGTGCGCCATTCTGCGGTGCTCTGAAAACGAGGAAGAACGTGTGGCCCTCTGGACAGCTCAGGCGCTAGGGGTGGACGGTGGTCGGGCCTGCTAACTGGACAGAGTCTGGAGTCCTGCGTTTGCCAGTTCCTGACGCACAACGGCCTGAATAAGCGAAACAGTTGCGCGAGGATCATCGGAGGAACCTACTTGGAGGGAAACTGGAGAGGCCGCGTCAATCTCACGGCGCACGATGCGCACAAGGTTGTCGGACGCTGCGGGAACTGGTGGGGAACGAAGGTCCTCGGAGGTTGACGTCACAGCCGTGCTTGGAAGACGGGTAAAGCTCGGAGTAATACGGCGGCTTTTTGCTTCTTCAAAGCGTCGGCATTCATTGATGACGTCTTGCACCGTGGATGAGCTCTTACAAACCAGTAAGTGTAAATGCGTCATCTGCGATACATGTGAGGATGTGCGGAACCTTTTCCGCTTCTGGCATATTGTCGTCGACTTTGAGGCAGAGCGCGAGCGCATTTTGAATGTACGTCACATAGGACTCTGTGCAACTTTGAGCTCGGCATGCAAGTTCTTTCTGGGCAGCACGACGGCGTCCGATGGACTTGCCGAATAGGTCAATGAGCTTCTGTTTGCATACGCCCCAGCTGGTAATTTCCTGCGCGCGGTTCAAAGCCATACTTGTGCCGTTCTAGTTAGGTAAAATATGGTGTTCGCCAGCATTAGGATCGGGTCCCAATAGTTGCTTGAGCTCACCCGATCGTAGAGTTGAAGCCGATCTTCAACGTCTTTGCCGTCTGAGCAGGAAAATGTACCCGGGTCACGAGGCTGTGTGATGACGGGGCGATTGAGGGCGGCTGGTCGAGGCTTGCTTGGTGATCTGTCCGGAACATCCTCGTCCTCGCCTGCGGTTGGCGCTACAGGTGATGCCAGTGAATGTCCGCTGCGTAAATCCGTCTTGGGTTTGGGAGAACCCGCACCTTCCACCAAAATGTTACGGGGAAGAAAGACTCTAGTTAATATATGTTTACACGCGTTGTACAATGGACAGAACACAGGCATACAAGATGGAGCCTCGCCCGCGCGAACATCAGCGAACGTCGTCTTCCTCGGTGCTGTTGCAATATTTGCAATAATGTTAACAAATGAGTCTGCTGAAGCAGCGGAAACAACACTTTCCGGTAATCTGTTCCAATAGTCGTAGTGCGGCCTTCAGTGAAACACACTAGACGAGCTCAAGGCAACAAAGAACGTCAGATTTTTAATCAGAGCTGCCTTTTGTACATTCCGGAAGAAAGGGAAAGAGGAAAAGGGCAAGACTACACTGCGCACAGATGGTGCGAAGTGATGACACTGTGCGGCACGTGTACATCGCCAACTGCTGATTTATCAAACACCGATACATCTTCCTTTCTTCATAATGAAACAAAGAGCGTATAATTCACCACTTAATGTACAACAGGAACTTGGTAATCCGTTTACAACACTTGCACAAAGTTGCCCTCGTAACGCAGCCTCTGCGGTGATCTGCGGTTTCGACTAGACCGTCTAGGGCCAGGACTTTCAGTCTCTGATGCTGCAAAAGCCATGTTTAATTGAAGGTGACTGGGGCCTTCATCACTGCAGCTCTCTGTGACTGAAGAGTCTTCAGTGCTGTTGATTGCCGCCAATGTTTTCAAGAGGTGTTGACGGTGTCGCCACAGAACGGTGTCCTTCTCTTTATTGATCGAGTATGATCTTGGCTGCGTCGTGTTCGGAACTTTAGCTTTTGTTTCCCACGTGTTTCCCCGAACACGGACCACATGCCCTGTGGTCAAAGGCGGATGACATCGACGCTTTGGTTGTGCCTGCTGATGTTTCAGCAATGCTGTTCGTGGCACCTCGTTGAAGTCCGGTGGGGCGTGCTCAGGGGCCGACTTTGAAGTAACTCCATTGGCGACCTTCCGTCTTCGAGGTGGCTGGACCTGTAGTCGAGGAGACCCATCCAAACGTCATTTCTTCCTTCCATTTGTTTTTTAAGAACCCTCTTAACTATTTGCACGCCTTTCTCGGCAAAACCATTCGATTGTGGAAACCTTGGACTCGACGCTGTGTGCTTGAAGTCGTAGTCTTTGGCAAAAATAGAGGACTCTCGTCTTGCGAACTGTTGGCCGTTGTCGGTGCTAACTTCTAGTGGTATGCCGTACCTAGAAAATGTTGCGCGCAGCCTTACGATCGTTGTGACGGCAGATGTGTCATGCAATATTTCAACTTCCGGAAAGTAAGAATGCGTGTTGTATGCGCAAAAGTACGATTTTCGGCATATTGGAAAATATCCACGCCCACACGATTCCATGGCTGATCGAGTGGTGGTGGTAATATGAGAGGCTCGTGCTATTGTTTGTAAGCATTCTATTGGCAGGCTGCGCATCTTGGGATCACACTTTCAATATCTGAATATAAACCTGGCCAGAACACTAAACAACGCGCGCGTACCTTACATTTGTTTATTCCCCTGTGGCCGTCATGGATCATTCTCAGCATGTCACGTCGCATACTGAGAGGTATCACACAGTGTTGGCTTTAAACAGCACCCCATTTATGACCGATAGCTCAGCTGCGAAGGGTCTTAGCTCTCCTTCCACTGGTTTGTTTTTGTCAGATGCTCTGTAACGTTCTTCAATTAAGTAGCACTCGTTCCTTGTTTCAGTTGCCAATCTTTCTTGCATCGCTTCGCTTACTAATGATGCCACAGCACTTACTGCATGTATTTCAACGTCCTCGTATACTCCGTCCTTCTCCGGCTGGCCGATAGAAGCCCGTGACAACATATCTGCGAGGACTAGCTCTTTTCCTGGCATGAACTGCAGTTGAAATACCTATTTCAATAAACGTAGAAAAAAACGTTGCAGTCTAAGTGGCATATCACCAATAGCTTTCTTTGAGATTGACACTAATGGACGATGATCAGCTTCAAGGATAATATGACACCCGTACGTGAAGTGATTAAACTTTTCACATGCAAATACTACAGCCATTGCTTCCTTTTCAATCTGTGGATACCTTTTTTTTTTGCACGTGTGTCAATATGCACGAGGCATACGCGACCGGTTTCCAAGAGTCACCATGCCGCTGTAATAGAGCCGAGCCTCGGTCATTCTGTGAAGCATCTGAGGTAATTTTTGTGTCTCTTTTAGGATCGAAGACAGTCAACACCGGTTGCCCACTCAGACATTTGCAGAACTGCTCCCATTCAACCGCGTGATTCTCGCTCCATTCAAAACCAGCCTTTCTTTGTGAGTTCGCGTAGCAATTGAGTCTTTTCGGCGAGTGCTGGCACGAAATTTGCGAATTAGTTTATGGCGCCTAACATTTGTTGTACCCCGAGCGTGTCAGTCGGAGGTGGCAAGCTAAGAACAGAGGTGACTGATGCGTGACCCGATCCTATCCATGCCTGGGAGATATCACCAAGGAACAAAACTTCCGTGACAACTACTTCGCACTTTTCGGGATTGAAAGTTAATCCAGCTTTACGGGCCGCTTCCAAGACGCTCCTTAGACTTTCGTCGTGTTCCTCTCTGGTTGAGCCCCATATCCGCTTGTCGTCTACGTACACTTGCGCGCCTGGAATACCATTGAAAATCTCGTTCAACGTCTTCTGGAATACCTCAGGAGCTGATGCGATACCGAACGGTAGCCTAAGGAAATGATGACGGCCGAAAGGTGCGGCAAATGTACATATTCTAGACGTTTCCTCGTGCAGCGAAATCTGGTGCAAACTTGAGCTTCCATCCAAACGTGAAAAAAATTTGCGCCTGCAAGCTCTGCCTCGATATCTTCACGCCGTGGTATCTGATAATGCTCGCGCTTCACGCACTCATTAATTCTTCGGGGGCCCATGCAGATCATTAGTTTGCCATTTTTTTTCTTTACTATAACCAAAAGACTTATCCAGTCCATGGGCTCATCCACTTTGGCGAGGATGCCTGCCTTCAGCATTCTTTCGAGCTCCTCTTTAAGAGACTTTTGCAGAACGAGAGGCACGCGTCTTGGCGTTTGCATGCCTGGAATTGCACCTTCTCGTAATACCATCCGGTATTCAAGCTTGACACAGCCAGTCCCCTAGAACACGTCTCGGTAAGCTTGTGCCAGTTGTCTCCTGCTGTTGGTTCTTACCACATTCACGGATCGCGTGAATAGTCCCAGCCGCTCACTGGCGTGCAGGTCTAACATGGCTTGACGCCCCTTCCTCACGATGAAAAAGTCGATGTTCGCGACTTGGTCACCCATTGTGGTCTTTAGCGTCGCGATTCCCAGCGGTTTAATGACTGCTCCATCACAGGAGCGGTTTTCTTTAGCTGCATTTTGGTCGTACTCTTTGGTATGTACCATAAGGTAGCAGGTTTGCTCGGGCACCCGTGTCCACCTTGAGGTAAACTGGCATGCTACCGACTTGCGCAGGCGCCATCCAGTCCCGCTGGTGCTCACCGTTTGACACGTTGAGAATTTGAAAATCATCATCTTCATGGTCGCCGCTTCTGACTTCAGAAACTTTCTTGGCACCCTTGCAGCGCACCGCGAAGTGATTTTCGCCCCCACACTTTCTGCAGATGCGTCCAAATTCGGGGCAGTACGGTGGGGCGTGTATGCGCCCACATCGGCTACACCGGAATTCTGTCCGACGTTCGCTGGTAGGCCAACTCTCTTTCACCGGGTCGGCCTGTCGTTCTTGTGTCGAGACCTCTTTTTGTGCTGCGGCTAGTTCCGCTGCCATGCACACAATTGTTCGGCTTTGGCCACGATCAGTCCTTTGTGCCCAAGCAGCTTCTAACGAACTTTTTTTTTTGCTTGTGCCTTACGCAATCTGGTCTCGAATCATAGATTCTGATACTGTGCCGAAGTTGCATGACTCAGCGAGTCTTCTCAAATCTCGAATAAACTGTTCCGCCGATTTAACCTCGGCTTGGACGCGTTGAAGGTACACGAAGCGTTCATGGACTTCATTTAGCTGGGCCTTGCAATATTGATCAAATTTTCCAACTACTGTCTCGAAATCGTCTCTGAATCACCACCAGTGAAGCTGAAGTTGTTGTAAACCTCTCAAGCTTCGTCACCGGCCAAGCTGAGTAGCAATGGAACTTTTGTCGACCCTGTCCGAGGCTTCCCACCAGCGGTCTCCGACTCTGTAAGGAACAGTTCAGATTTCTGTTAAAAAAGCTGCCATCTTTTGCTCACAACTGTCCAGGCCAATGCGCTCTGGTGGTTTCAAGAAGCCCATGCCTTGGCTAATGGATGGTCGGCGGTGTCCTGCGGCTCAGACATGAGTACGGACTTCTGACACCATGCTTTGCAGTGCGGCCTTCAGTGAAACATACTAGACTAGTTCAACGCAACAAAGAGCGCCAGAGTTTAATCAGCGGTTTTTCGGCGGCACGTGTACATCGCCAAATGCTGATTCTTCAAACACGATACATATGGCGGCTAGAAAAAATGAGTACCCGCGTGAGTTTATGTGGCTTAAGGGTTGCCTCAGCATTTTACTGTGACCCGTTCGAAGGGAATGTCTGGAAAGACAGTGTAAGTATGCAGAGCGATTTAATCTAACGTGGCCACGATAGAGCTGATAAATAAATCTTAACATCAATATTATTCTGCGATGACCTAGCGTCTGTAGGTGAGCTTCCATAATTAAATGGCTAACGCTGCTCCCTCTTGAAGAATATGAAAAAGCGAACTGAGCCGCCAGTCTTTGTATTCGCTCGAGTTTATCAATACGATATTTCTGGTGTGGGCTCCATACTGAAACCGCGTACTCTAGGCTAGGTCGCACTAAATATTTAGATGCTTTCAATTTATTTATTTATTTATTTATTACCGTCATGGCCAAAGGCATTAAAGAAGGGTGTGGGTTATAGCAAACGAACACAAAAACATTAAAAAATAAATAAACAGAACGGTCAAGTACAACGGCTTCAATATTATAGTTATAGCTAGGGTTAAATCGTCGTAAGAAATTGGTATCAAAACACGACAGTAAAACGGTAAATAGAAAATACTAAATGCACTTAGGTTGCAAATATATAGGAGGAAAAATGCTTCGATTATACAATGTTAGCTGCCCCGCCACGGTGGTCTAGTGGCTATCGCACTCGGCTGCAGATACGAAAGTGGTGGGATCGAATCCCGGCTACGGCGGCAGCATTTCGATTGAGGCGAAATGTTGAGGCCCGTCTGCTGTGCGATGTTAGTGCACGTTAAAAAACCCCAGGTGATCGAAATTTCCCGAGACCTCCACTACGGCGTCTCTCATAATCAGAGCTGGTTTTGGGACGTTAAACCCCACGAATCAATCAATCAATACAATATTAGCTAAATACGCTCGAGACCTTTGGTTATCGTGAATGGATATGATTTCATCAGGAAGGTGGATTCATTCCGCGGATGACCGAATTTGAGAGATGCTGGTGCTTCCCGCTATTTACAGCAATGTCAGTTTACCATGAGCTTTCCGACAAATCTCGTTAACGTGTGTTTCCCAACTTAGATTATTCGTCATAATTACCCCCAGACATTTTAAATGCGATGTCCTGGATAATGCGGTATTGCCTAGTGTGTACTAGAATTCAAGCGGGCCTTTTTTCATAAGTGAAGGATATGAATTTTGTCTTCATAGTGTTTAGCCTTATATGCCATACCTTGAACCAACCCTGGATATAACCTAAAGATCAATATAGCGTAAGCTGATCTGCATCACTGTGTACTGGCTTATATATAACGCAAAAATCCGCAAACACTGCGTATGTGTACATCGGGGCGAACGCAAACTTGTATATCATTTATATAAATTAAAAATAACATGGGTGCTAATACCGGCCTTAGTGGCACTCCAGAAAACACACTCCCTTTTCTGACGAACAGGAGTTCTCAGTGAAACTTTGTTTTCCATTCGTAAGATAAGATGAAATCCAAGACACAGTGGCTCTGTCATTAGCATAAGCGTAAAGTTTGGTAACTAGGTCAACATGAGGAACGACGTCAAACATTTTAAATAAATCCAAGAAATAGCATCAATTTGACCTCCTTTATTAAGTTCCTTAGCAATGTCATGCGTTAATTCTGCTAATTGCGTAACGGTTGACAAACCAGAACCGAAACCGTGTTATTGATTGCACAAGAGATCGTTTTCATTTAAGTGGGTAGATGGCTTGTAAATTATATGCTCGAAAACCTTGTAACACGTGTTTCTGAGTGACATGGTCTGTACTTGTTCAGGTCTAATTTGGAACGTTTGGACAACGTTTGGACAGCGCCAATCACCAGGAACAGATGACGTCTTAAAAGATACCGTGTAAATTTTGTGCAGATACTTCAATACCCATCCCGCGTATCTCTACAGAAAAAGTTTGTGATATGGTCAAGACCAGAACACTTTTTGATGTCTGATTTGCGCAGTAGACATAACATACCATAGTAACTTATCGTAATTTCCCGCATCGGCGCCTTGAGGCCACGTGATGGAAATGGAAAGAATGAGGCAGTTCGCTTGAATACTGATTGAAAGAACATATTCAACTGATTTGCTATGGATGTAGGCTCAGTGGTGGTGTGATCACGTAATTTAATCTGGGAAGCCGTGAGTTGGTCTTTAGAAAGGTAACGTCAGAATTTCTGTAGGTCGCTCGCCATGAACGAGGGTAGTGTTGTATTGAAAAAACGAGTTTCGGCTTCCTTCACTTTTGCCTGCAACAAGTTTATCAAAATAGAAACATCATTTCTGTGTCCAGTCCTTCGCCGTCGTTTGCTTTTTCGTTTCAAATGAATGTCACGTGTTACCCATTGGTTCTGCCTGTTTTTACGTTTCTTTTTTAACGGAATGCACTGGCGCTCACAGGAATTTATTATCTCTTTGAATTTTGACCAAAGGCTTTCAACATTATCCATTTCATCGAACTCCGAATAACTCCGAATATCCGCTCTAAAGAAGCTTCACATGTTTTCGGATAGAACATTTCGTCATGCAGACTAGTCAGCAAGCGTTGTCTTCGCTGAAACAGTTACATAATCCCACGTCGAGGCGGAAACAGTGCGTGCAGTTACACCACCCGTGAACATGGAGTCACGCTGGCGCGCCTTCGCGACTAAACGGGAGCTTCTTGGAGCGTTGCAGAGTGACGGACACTGTCGTAAGGTGATTGAGGAGCTCGCCGTGTTCGTGCAGTTACACCAGCCTTGAAAATGGAGTCACGCTGGCGCGCCTTGGCGACTAAACGGGAGCTTCTTGGAGCGTTGCAGAGTGACGGACTCTGTCGTAAGGTGTTTGAGGAGCTCGCCGTGTGCGTGCAGTTACACCACCCTTGAACATGGAGTCACGCTGGCGCGCCTTGGCGACTAAACGGGAGCTTCTTGGAGCGTTGCAGAGTGACGGACTCTGTCGTAAGCTGTTGGAAGAGCTCGCCGTGTGCGTGCAGTTACACCACCCGTGAACATGGAGTCACGCTGGCGCGCCTTGGCGACTAAACGGCAGCTTCTCGTAGCGTTGCAGAGTGACGGACTGTGTCGTAAGGTGTTGGAAGAGCTCGCCGTGCGCGTGCAGTTACACCACCCGTGAACATGGAGTCACGCTGGCGCGCCTTGGCGACTGAACGGGAGCTTCTTGGAGCGCTGCAGAGTGACGGACTCTGTCGTAAGGTGTTGGAAGAGCTCGCCGTGTGCGTGTAGTTACACCACCCTTGATCATGGAGTCACGCTGGCGCGCCTTGGCGACTAAACGGGAGCTTCTTGGAGCGTTGCAGAGTGACGGACTCTGTCGTAAGCTGTTGGAAGAGCTCGCCGTGTGCGTGCAGTTACACCACCCGTGAACATGGAGTCACGCTGGCGCGCCTTGGCGACTAAACGGGAGCTTCTTGGAGCGTTGCAGAGTGACGGACTCTGTCGTAAGCTGTTGGAAGAGCTCGCCGTGTGCGTGCAGTTACACCACCCGTGAACATGGAGTCACGCTGGCGCGCCTTGGCGACTAAACGGGAGCTTCTTGTAGCGTTGCAGAGTGACGGACTCTGTCGTAAGGTGTTGGAAGAGCTCGCCGTGTGCGTGCAGTTACACCACCCGTGAACATGGGGTCACGCTGGCGCGCCTTGGCGACTGAACGGGAGCTTCTTGGAGCGCTGCAGAGTGACGGACTCTGTCGTAAGGTGTTGGAAGAGCTCGCCGTGTGCGTGTAGTTACACCACCCTTGATCATGGAGTCACGCTGGCGCGCCTTGGCGACTAAACGGGAGCTTCTTGGAGCGTTGCAGAGTGACGGACTCTGTCGTAAGCTGTTGGAAGAGCTCGCCGTGTGCGTGCAGTTACACCACCCGTGAACATAGAGTCACGCTGGCGCGCCTTGGCGACTAAACGGGAGCTTCTTGTATAGCATTGCAGAGTGACGGACTCTGTCGTAAGGTGTTGGAAGAGCTCACCGTGTGCGTGCAGTTACACCACCCGTGAACATGGAGTCACGCTGGCGCGCCTTGGCGACTAAACGGGAGCTTCTTGTAGCGTTGCAGAGTGACGGACTCTGTCGTAAGGTGTTGGAAGAGCTCGCCGTGTGCGTGCAGTTACACCACCCGTGAACATGGAGTCACGCTGGCGCGCCTTGGCGACTAAACGGGAGCTTCTTGTAGCGTTGCAGAGTGACGGACTCTGTCGTAAGGTGTTGGAAGAGCTCGCCGTGTGCGTGCAGTTACACCACCCGTGAACATGGAGTCAGGCTGGCGCGCCTTGACGACTAAACGGGAGCTTCTTGGAGCGTTGCAGAGTGACGGACACTGTCGTAAGGTGTTGGAAGAGCTCGCCGTTTGCGTGCAGTTACACCACCCGTGAACATGGAGTCACGCTGGCGCGCCTTGGCGACTAAACGGGAGCTTCTTGGAGCGTTGCAGAGTGACGGACTCTGTCGTAAGGTGTTGGAAGAGCTCGCCGTGTGCGTGCAGTTACACCACCCGTGAACATGGAGTCACGCTGGCGCGCCTTGGCGACTGAACGGGAGCTTCTTGGAGCGCTGCAGAGTGACGGACTCTGTCGTAAGGTGTTGGAAGAGCTCGCAGCACGTGACTGAGCGGACACAGGAAGTGACGAGCAGACCGACTGCTACGTGCTCGAAGAAGCAAGTCTCTTCTATCGGTGCTTTCCTCAGGCTGACGATGGTAATGCTGAGTCACTGTTTCGAGCACTTATTCCTCGCAATCTCCGAGAATCGTTCATTTGAGTAATACCATTACAGTGGTCTAGGTGCTCATTCTTCGTGGCAGAAGACAAGGTATCGAATGTGTTACGCCACGCGCGATCCTGTTCGCTTTGTCAGAAGGCGAAACCACATGGTGGTCTACCGCTATTAACAATGCAGTCGGTTCAAGGCACGCCACCGTGGCATTTGGTTGCGTGTGATGCAATGTATCCGTTCCCCACGAGCCTGCATCGAAACCGGTATCTGATCGTTGTGACTGATCGTTCCAGATAATGGGCTGAATTGCCTCCCTCACTTCGCAGAAGGTCTGGGACTGCCTTCTCGAAACCTTCACCAGGTTCGGTTTTCCTGCCGACCTGATCATGGACAATGCGACGTGCCTCACCATGAAGGTGTACACGGGTCACTGTGATGCCAAAGGACTTCGTCACAAGCGGAGATCCATATATCATCCGCAGGCCAACGTCACTGAAAGGGTAAACCAAAACTGAAAGGTAAACCGAAAATTGCGTGTCTATGCCCGTAACGCATGCTGAACGTCACAGGGACTGGGATCTCAAACTGGCGGACGTAGCATTTGCAACTAGAACCACAGTTAATCTTTCAACGGGCTTAACCCCTATCCAGATTAATTTGGGAAAAGAATTGAGTGTTCCGGATGACAATCCTTTCCCACGTGCAGCCGCTACTCCGAAGTTGGGAAGGTAGCAGGTGACCCGAGTGGTCGCCGGGTGGACACGGTGCAACAAGGAAGACAAAACCCCGATGGACTCCGTTTGTAACAGCCACAACAGTACGATAAGCGGCGGCAGAACATGCATTACGAGCTTGAATACTCGGTGTTGAAACGAACACAAGTGGTCAGCGATGCCTAAAGAGGTTTTACTGCATCTCTGACAAACAGGTGGGACGGGGCGTATAGGATCCCGCAGAAAGCTAGACATTAATTCACACATACTGAGACATTGCTCATCTAATGAAACGTGCGGTCCTGTTCATGTCTGAGATCTAAAGCTGTTTCACGCCCATCAGGACGCAGGTGACACAGATCCGGAGACTTGCGATCAGAACTTGGCCCCTCAGTCACAGACGCCGCCACACAGGCGCTACACACAGCGCTCTCGATGACAAACAGGAGTTTGGAAAGATGACGTTGACTCTCTTGCCACGTTATTTAATTTTTTTCGTAGTTGTGTTTTTCAACCGCTGTTGAGGGGAAGAGGAAGCACTCGTACGGCCTCTCAAAGCGCACTGAAAGTTCTAGGCGCTTTATTATTGTGCCGTGAGCTACGCTTGTATTTATTCGTGTAGGTGGATATAAAGACACCGTACTCTATATATATATATATATAACAGGATTGACGATGCGCCTCTTAGAGAACGACGGTTTATTAAGTCGACGTTTCGGTCGGAGCCCGACCTTTTTCAAGACATGACAGAAAAAGGTCGGAATCCGACTGAAACGTTGACTTAATAAACCGTCGTTCTCTCTCTCTCTCTCTCTCTCTCTCTCTCTCTATATATATATATATATATATATATATATATATATATATGTGTGTGTGTGTGTGTGTGTGTGTGTGTGTGTGTGCAAAAATAGCTTGGGTTGCCGCTAGTTTGCGCCTCTTGGAGAACGACGGTTTATTAAGTCAACGTTTCGGTCGGAGCCCGACCTTTTTCAAGACATGTAAACCACAGGCCAGTATGGCCTTATATACACACTTTGCCTTGTAGTAAGGAGAGAAGGACAAGGGTGGGAAAGCGAATGAGTGGGTTGAAAATGCACGGAAATAATAAAAATAAAAATAATAAAAATAATAATAAAAAGATTGCTGGCATCTTCACTGCAAGAAAAGATGAGCAAGTCACACAAAAGCAACTCGCGCGGATACACACACACACACCACAGAGAGAGAGAGAGAGAGAGCGAAAGAAAAGAAGAAAAAAAAAGAAGAAAAAAAGAGAAGGGGGCGAAAATGGGGGAAATAGCGAGAAGGACGAGTGCCGCCGGCCGCGCCAGTGCTGTCCGAGTCCGTAGGCATCTTAAAGAGCAATCGATCAATTAGGCATTGTAAACCGTGGCGCCGGCTTCTATCTGGCGAAACTAACGACACTTTCCGTGGCGTACCTTATGCGGTTTGGATGTTGCCTCTGTGGTGCCCCTGCACAGCAACGCGGCCCAGGAGGGAAGAACGGGGGAGGTATTCGGGCATGAAAGGCGCAGCGCTCTTGTTCCCGACTGCAGCCACATTTGTAATGCGCACTCGGCGCCACCGCGTGGCGGGGTAAGTTAAGCAAGGAAGAAGAAAGGGCGACATGAAGGAAAAGAGCCGCACAGAAAGGCGAGGTTTTGAAGCAGTAAAATTCTGTGTACAACACAATGACGTATTGTCCCCTCTTATCGTACGATCTCCGGAGCCACTTTGCGTGTGTCGGGTAATGCAAACAGGGCCAGGCCGATAGAATCGGGCGTACACAGCTTTTTTTTTTAAAAAAGTAAAGTCGAATGAGGTAATGATAATTGGCGGGAATGGCCGATCTTGTAATTGAGGATACAAAGTTTATCAATTCGGCTGTTCACTTCCTAACGATCGTAACACCGAGAGAGCGCCAGGATGTTCATTTATGCCATGCTTAGTTGTGCCAAATTTGTAGATAAAGTAAGATTCCCTTTGCTCACGTTCTCTGGTGCTCAGAAAGTTACTTTCCAGTAGTGTGACCCTGACATCCTCAAAGCTGTGACCTTTCAAGTTGATATGTTTAGAGAGCGGAAGGCCAGGTAGTGAGCGCACATGGGACCGATGGTTGTTGAATATTATCCTGAATGGTGTGTCCGTCTGTCCTATGTACTGCATGTTACATATTCCACACTCTAAGAGATAAATAACATTGTTTGAGTGGCAGTCAAGTTGTCCTTTTATTCTGTGCTTAAAATTCGAATGTGTGCTTTCTGCAACTTTTGTTTTCTGGATGTGTTTGCACACGCCGCATCTGGATTTCCCACAGGTTCGACACCCGTCGAGAGGCACTGTTCCTATTTTTGAATGTACAACGTGATCCCTTATGCTTTTCGGTCGCCTGTATACCACACGCGGAGGATTGGTAAAGATTTTGGAGAGTCGCTCGCTTTGTTCCAATATGTTAAAATGTTCTTTTCAAGATTTTATTAACGTTCGGTGGATTGATAGTAAATGTTAGAACAAGCTTTTTTCGGCGTTCGTGGTCGGTGTCTTTTTGGTCATACAGGAGCGCCTGGCGGTCGAGATTTTCAGCTTTCACAATCGCATCCTCAATGATAGATGGTGGGTACTTTTGATCGACAAGCACTTCACGCATCCGTGCGGTGCTTTTGTGGAAGTCTTCCGTGCGGGAGCATATTCTTTTGAATCTGTATGCCTGAGAATAAGGAATGCTAGTTTTACAGTGGCGCGGGTGGCAGATATTGAAGTGCAGGTACTGTTGTCTATCCGTAGGTTTTCTGTATACGCTCGTGACTAGTGCACCGTCTTCTATCCGTAGGTGAACATCAAGTAAATTTATTTCGGTGTTAGAATAAGTGTGCGTAAAAGAAATACTTGGGTGCACTTGGTTGAAGACCTGTATGAACTTGAGAAGTTCGTTTTCTGAATGAGTCCAGATCAAGAATATGTCGTCCAGGTAGCGTTTATAGAACATCGGCCTAGTCTTATAAGACGACAGGAAATTAGATTTTATGTGGTGCATAAATATCTTTGCGTAATTTGGTGCCATCTTGGTACCCATTGCCGTGCCGCTGGTTTGAAGGTAGTACCGATCATTAAATTCAAAGCTGTTTAATTCCAGGACGAGTCTCGTTAGGATTCCAATTACTTTTTGGTCCGGATATGCGGTAGGGTTGTGGTTGCTCGTGGAGTCTTACGGCAACCCGAGCAGAGAAACAAACACCTGGAAATGTATATCTCGGCAGTCCAGAAAGACATTATCGCGGCTTTTTCTAAATTAAGGCCTTTTCGGAACAATCTGACTACCGAAGCACGTAAGTCACTGCAATATCTCAGCCGGAGATCAGATGTGGTGATTAAACCTGTGGATAAAGGTGGCGCACTAGTAATATTGGACAAAGCCGACTATCTCAAAGGGGGGTTCCGACAACTAAAAGACAAAAAATTTTATATGGAGCTCGCACAGGACCCCACCAAAGAATTCGAAGCGGACATAAACCGTGTATTAACGTCATTACAGAAAAATGGAAAAATTTCAGCCGATATGCTTAGGGCGATGCAGCCGTTTCAGCCAGCACCAGGTCGCTTTTATTTGCTTCCCAAAATTCACAGAACGAATCACCCCGGTCGCCCTATTGTCTCGAGCAATGACACAGTAACAGAAAGAATTTCAAGTGCGCTAGATTTCATTATTAAGGACATAGTTCCGACCATACCATCGTATGTTAAGGACACAAACCACTTTCTGCGCCAAATAGCTGGACTCGAGGTCCCCAAAGACAGCATTCTGGTCACAGTGGATGTCACGTCACTGTACACGAACATCCCACATTCCGACGGCATAGAAGCGACAGTGCAGCACTTTCAAAAAAACAAACACACCTGTACACTTAGACGAGGACACGTTGTCGACGCTACTGCGGTTAGTACAAAGTAAAAACAACTTTGAATTTGATAACAAACACTTCCTTCAAATAAATGGAACAGCAATGGGCACAAGGATGGCCCCGAACTACGCGAACATATTTATGGCATCCATCGAAGAACCCTTTCTCGCAGCTAGATCTCTGAAGCCACTCATGTACAAAAGATTCCTAGACGATATATTCCTTATTTGGAACCACGGAGAGGAAAGTCTCCTCACGTTCTTGGATGATTTTAATTCAGCACATCCATCAATCTCATTCACATACTGTTGCTGTAAGTCAACCATAAACTTTCTCGATGTCACTGTCGAAATTACGGGGAATCGCATCCACACAAACCTATACAAAAAGCCTACGGATCGCCATCAATACCTGCATTTTAAAAGTAGCCATCCGCGTCACTGCAAGACAGCCATCCCTTACTCGCAGGCCCACCGCTACCGCCGCATTTGCACGGACACGGCCGATTTCGAAGGGCACGCTAAGGAACTTAAAACGGCCCTCGTGGCGAAAGAATATCCAGAGAATATCATCGATGATGCCATAGATCGGGCACGAACATTAGATCGGGACGATGCCCTGACGGGCTCAAAAACGCGTCATTCAAAAAATAATACCAACCTTGTCCTTACTTACTCATCCACGCTGCCGCACGTCAACAACATCCTATCCAGACATTTCAACATTATCCAGCAGAGTACGCACCTATCCTCAATTTTCACAGAGCCACCCAAAGTGGTTTACCGCCGGGGAAGGAACCTAAAAGATATGTTAGTTAGGGCTAAGACGACCGGGCCTGCAAAGGAGGAAGCGGGCTGCAGACCATGCGGGAAACAACGCTGCCAGGTCTGTAAACATATGGCTACGACTTGCGCAGCTAAAGCTACCCACTCGGACTTCACGTTTAGAATTAGTGAACCTCTGAACTGTGACAGTCAGAATGTGGTGTATTTGCTCCACTGCGAGGTTTGCAACCAACAGTATATTGGCCAGACTTGGAATGCTTTCAGACTGCGTTTAAATTACCACCGAGCACACGCCCGCACCCTGCCCAGTCTCCCATTTTCTAAACACCTCATGCTGCCGGGGCATTCATTTGACAAAATCCGTGTCACCCTTCTTCAATCTGACTTCCACAGTGCTCGGGAACGGGAACAGCGGGAGTCGTATTTTATTCATAAATTTAAAACCGTAACACACGGCATTAATGAAAACATCGGGTCCCTCCCGTTTCTTAAAGCGTAGGGACAGACCAGAAATATAAATAAAAGTCACCAAGTAAGAATAAAGAAATGAGGCATCACGAAACACGATAAAATTGGCACCACAACTCATTGTTGGGGCAGCGGACCATACGAATCCCTGTGCATATATATATATATATATATATATATATATATATATATATATATATATATATATATATATATATATAACGTGCGTGGCTGTATGTGTGTTTATTCATGTGTGCGCATTTATATCTGTAACACCCTTTTCCGCCTTACGGCCCTATTGAACCTCGAACCCCTTCCATTTTTGCGACAGGAAGGGATATATATATATTCCTTTCTTTTGCTTTCTTTTTCCCTCTCTTTACGGCTATATTATTTTTCCGAGTATGCGACAGCCATACTTGCAGTGCACTTGTAGGCCATCTCCGTCATGGGAACAAGGAGTTTCGACAATTCGCAGACGTGAACTAAAGGAGGCAGGAAAGAAAAAAAAAAGAAAAAAATCTCCTTATTGCCCATAGGAGCCACCCCGAGGACGACCCCAACAAAGCAGCACGGCCACCTTTTGTCGGTGCCCTCAGCTAGGAATTCTCAGTATCACCCAAACTACAGTTTTGTCCCCCACTGTGCACTGCTTGCCGCCAATCCGTGTCGCTAGCTGCCCTCCTTGTTCTCCCTCCCGCACAGCCTTCTCTCAAGCACCCATACGCTCACCTGCAGAATGAATTGTGTACCTCTAGTACCACTCTCTCCCTTTTCTTCTTCCGACCAGGTTGACGGCGATATCACTTCACTTCTCTCCATGCCTTGAAACAGACCGGACCCGCGGTCGAAACTGTTGGCAATAAACGATAACTGCCAAGTCGCGTCTGCTATTTCACTCCAAATACGTTTGGCCCATTGAGCACAGGTTCTCATATATATATATATATATATATATATATATATATATATATATATATATATATATATATATATATATATATATGCATGCATGCTCGAGTGACTTTGTCTACCTCGCCTGCAGCATGCATGATGGTGAGCTGTGGTGGCGGTGATGGTGGTGCCTAGGGTACCACCATCACCGCCACCACAGCTCACCATCGGGCATGGTTGCCACCTCTGGCCTGCCCGATCTGTTACATTGGCGGCCACTAAAATGCATCGCCGCCAGGAACTAGCCATGGCTAGAACAGGCCGCGACGGCTCAGTTCAAGAGGCTTCCGTCGAGCACTCTCTGAGGGTTCTCGCCGCCGGTGCTGGGCCTGCCAAGTTGCAACACCTGAGGCGCCGACGCCTGGTGCGTGTCGGCGCTGCTTCTAAGGCACCTGCCTTGCGATCTTGGGCCGTGTTCGGGCCTGTCTGCGTGACCACTAGTCAAGGACGTGCTGGTTGGACTCCATGGAGCGGGTGGGACGTTCCTCACCCCGTCTTCGCGAAATGTGGGTGGGGGGCTGCTGAAGCCATGAGTCCGCTATGTACCGATTGCGCCACGATATGCGCAGTGGTGATGGGCGTGCTCCACTTGCAGTATGCTTTATAAGCAACAGCCTGTGTGCTGCCTGCGGCGCTTTAATTTTGGTTGTCTTGTATGCCGGAACGCTGTCGCGCGCGCGCCTGGTTGTTTGTTGGTGCGCGTCTGCCCAGGAATCTGCTGGCGTGCTCCCGTGTTGGTTACTGTTGCCGCTGTGGCGGCACGTTGCCGGTGGATAAGTTGTTGCTCCTTTCATTCAATTCAGTGTTTATTGAATCGAATTGAACTGGATTGAGCCTGCGCCTGCATTGCTTTCAATACGGACGGTACGCAGCAAGCCAAATACCCACAAAGTTAAAGGCTCACGTGGCCAACGCTGTTACTTATTATAGCAGATATAACAGAGCTTCGGATATAGGCGCGGTCTGCTAGACCTAAGAACATCCTTTATATGCCCCTACAAAAGGAGCCCCGATACGGATTTTAGAGGCACCCCAAGAATTTCTCAATATCACTGAGATGACTCGATCGTTCGCCACCGTCAAAAGCGCTGCATTTTGGCAGCACATGATCAGCATGTTCTGAACAGTACCATCAAATACTCGCGTAAAGGCTCACGTAATGTAGCCAGTGACCCCTCTTTCATCTACTGCTACGGCGATATTTGTGAACCAACAGAAGCATTCTCACAACGTTTCAGCTTCAGCTCGTTGATAACAATCAATATCCAATTTATGTAAAACTATGGTAAAGGGCCCCTGAACGTCTCCCGGCATTTCTGTAAACATTTTAAGTGAACACGCGCATCGACTGGAGAATGCCATCACAATGAACGATGCCAAGAGCGCAGCGTTACGCGCCGCAGCCGCGGTACAAATTCCAAAAACAATCCCGTGCGTCTCTCCGGGCTTTTTTGGCATACCAGAGTTAGCCGCGACGTCAACAGCTGTATTGAGTGACGTCAACATGCGCAGCATTCCGTCGAAGCAGAACCTACGAAGGAGAACGTACGACTTCCCGTTAATCTGCAAGCAGTCTGCCTGTGTGCTCTTTCTCGTCATGTGTGGTTTTGTTGAGTTCGCTTGTGCGCGTTTGTCACGTGACATCAGTTGCACTATTCGGAGAGGAGGTGGCACCGGTAAGCGGCCGGAGTGTGGCCCAGGAAAGCGCGAAACAAACAAGCGCCGCGTTTAACTCGGCTATTACGGCCCCGTTTCAAAAACGTCTTACAGCTACGTGTTCGTTGCGGGCAGCGGCAGAACAGCAATATATCAAAGAAATTTTGGCTTCTTGGCAGCTTAGGGACCCTTTAAACTATGCGCATCATCAAGCAGCTATGAATCTAGTCGAAGCGAAGGCACAGATGGTGCGGCTCTGTCGCAAAAGTTCTGGATAAAGGCGAACGAAGCGGCGCTTCATTTTACAGGTGTCGTGCACTTCTGAGGCACAAGCATAGGTGGGGACTTGATGCACTTTGTTTATATAAAACACACCAAGCAGCAGAAAGGCCAACGAAAAGCAAAAGCTTCGTTATGATGTGATCCATAAGAGGTATCATAATGCGATTACTCGATAATTTTTCTCCACTGAATTAAAACAAAGGTAAACAGCGGAATAAACATATATGTCAGTCACTTTCTTAACACTCTCTGAACATTCCGACAGCCTTGCTGCTCTCTGTACTTGCAAGCATATAAGAACTCGGCACTAGTCAAGTGGTAGTTGCTCGGCAGGAATGATTACAGGTGAAAGCATGCTTGCTTCACCAAACTGCCAAGGAGCTTACCTAAAGTTTGCCTCGGAGTCAAAGTCAAGGCCACATCCGAGTCCCAGGATCTTGCTGAAGAGGTTGCCCTGCCCGCATTTCTCCAAATTTATCAGCAGTCGAGGAATAGAGTTGTGCACCCTGCAGAATACTCAGAGGCTTCACTGCACAGGGTCGTAGAGAACTTTTAGTGCTTTTAGAAGCATTAAAAATTTGAAATGCTCTTGAAAACATTTATACAAACTCACCAACATTGCATGAATAGCATGAGACAATGTAGACAGTGTGGTCACAGATTTATGAGCTTAGGAGCAATTCTGAAGTCAGTGTCTTCCTGCGTCGAAGACAAGGGCCACCGAAAGCAGCGCTCTGTGCGCCTTTGCTGTTTTTGCATTAGGAAACATGGACCGAAGGATGGGTTTTATTCTTACATATTCAGAGAATATCTCGGCATTGCAATGATTCTGAGCGTGTGCGCTTTGACTGCGGGAAAGCTCTCTGGATTCCTCACATTGCTGAGCATACACACGGCGATCCTATCCAAAATGAGGTCGCTTCAGGACTTGCGCAAGCTTTCACAGTTCTGCCTGGAAAATACTGGTTTTGTCCTTGAATGCTCCAGCCATAAGCAACTTCAACGAGAAGGCCCTGGGTGCTTCCATGTTAGTCACCGCTGCAAGGAGCACTGAAAGCCGTCAAAACGCCCATCCCTAGTAACTTTAATGCCGCAACCTAGAATATCTTTAGATAAGTGGAGAACCGTTTTTCCGTGAAAAGGGAGGGTACCTTGGATGCTTCTTCGTCGCACCTAAACATACTTCACTTCACTTTATTTCCTTACAGAACCCCCCCCCCCCCCTCCCTTTGGGTTTTCAATATTGGGAGGTGTTTGAGAAACTATACATGGGTGTTTTTATTAGCTTGGGCAATCTTAGATGGGTGAATGATGGGGTGAGGAAGGCTCTTCCAGTCTTTCGCTGCCCGTGCGAAAAAGGAGGCTTGGAATGCAGTGGTACGGGTACGCGGTATTGCGACTTGAAGCGGATGACCAGTGCGATGATACATGTGTGAATGGGGCCTGATGTACGGTGGATGATTCAGTGAACGGAAATAAAACGTATGAAAAAGAGAGGGCAGCAAACTGTCGGCGGGCAGCAAGGGTATTGAAGATTATTTGTTCTGTCCCAGCGGGGGCGCGTACATAGAGGTATATAGAAGAAAACGAAGACCAGCGACAGCGTTCTTCATGAGAACCGTCGCAGTGACACAGAACATTTTCCACATTTTACCTTTCTGTGGAAATCTCCGGCGCGGTGACCTTTCATGGTGCAACGAAAACAACGGTTTTCAGAAGTGAGCTTAGATTTTTCTTCTCTGTTTAGACTTCGCATGCACGAGTTGCAGTATTGTGGTCTTTGCTGTCTGCTTTCGATGACGTATATAGAGCTGTTGCTGTCGGTAGCTGAGGTGACCAAGCACATTCCGTACAGATCGGGAGAATCTCTTTTTTGTACATTCACTTTCACTGGTTCGACTTCGCTCACGGCTTTCTACTTCCACTCGAAGGTACTTGAGTAATACTTGCAAGTCGTCGTCTGCACAATTGCCCCTGCTGCTATCACGATCCTCGCTCGAAGGTGTTGGAACACTGGCCATTTGCCGGCGCTATCCATTAACAATGTCAGTCGGTAGAGCAAAAAGTAGGATGTCTGTCATCGGCGTGCCGTAAGTAGCAGAACTAATGTTGAGGCCTTTCAATCAACGTATGTGGCGCTGGACGAAGTCGTACAACTTCCTTAAGCCCTGGACGTCACTGGAGCGTGTGACGGCTGGCAGCTATCTTAAGCGACGCAGGTGCTCCTGAATTATGAGACGCTTGTTACTGAAGCGACTGTTCAGGACGTCGATGGCATCATCATAGCACTCTTCCGTCGCCTGAAGACCTTCAATCGCTGTTGCCGCCACGCTGCTCACTAGACTTCTCAAGTAATGAAATTTCTCTCCCTTCGTCAACTCTTCATTGTGGTTAAACGATGTTGGACTCCGAGTGTCGTCGCGTTGCTGAACAACAGGCGTTACTGTCATTGGCACTGCGACGTTGTCCGTGTATATGACATCAGTTTTTGTGATACCCTATTTTGTGTGATTTTACTGCTGCTGCCGCTGCTGCCAGAGTATTTGCTGTTTCCTTCTTTGTTTGTGAATGTGCAATCGTTGACATGAATGCTGAATTAGCAAATGCACTAAAAGATGTGCGTCAGGATCTCAAGGAAATGCGAGCCTCACTAGAGCGCGAATCCAGGAAGGAAAATCGAGAAATAAAAACCAGCCTAGAATTTTTGAACAAGAGTTTTGAAGACTTAACCACCGAGGTGAACACTATCAGAAAACGCTGCAATTCGCGCAGAGAACGCATCACTCTTCTCAGAATTTGACGTGCTGAAAAGCGAGTGTTCGAAAGCGAACAAAGGATTCTGCAACTGGAACAGTACTCCATAAACAGGAAACTTGAAATAAAAGGCATTCCTGTCAACGACACCGAAAACCTGTCTGAAATTTTGAACAACATTGGCAAAGCCCTAAATGTGCCAATTTCTAAGGATGATGTGGAGGCTTGTCATAGGGTTGTAACAAAAGATAGATCTAAATCGAACATCGTCGTGCAGTTCGCACGCCGTACAAAGCGTGATGAAGTTTTGAGCAAGGCAAAGAAACCACGCTTGTCCAGCCAAGATATTGGCTTTGCTCAGCCTTCTCCCGTGTTCGTCAATGAACACTTATGCCTCGAACTTAAAAATATGCTCGGTTTAACCACCGCGATGAAAAAGGAAAAGAACGGGCTTTTTGTGTGGACGAAAGATGGAAAGATTTTCGCCAGACCGACTGAATCCTCACGTGCGCAGCGCATAGTTCATGTCAGTGATCTGGAAAAGATTAAATAAATGACGGATCTATCGCCCATGTACTACTTCTAAAGGCAAGATGGCTACTACTTATCTCACGCCAAGCGAAGTTCATCGATTGCACTCTAAGAATCTTAAAAAGTTAACCTTTGTTTATCTGAATGCACAATCTGCTCGAAACAAGGAGGATAAGATTCTTGCACTGATAGCCGAATTTTGTTTTGAACCCGATGTTTTCATGATGACAGAAACGTGGTATAGGGATGATTCTGACGTTTTTAAGCCACCAGGTTACACATCCTACTTCCTGAACCGTTCATCGCGACTAAGAGTGGTGTGATCCTCATGGTGAAGAATACCATAACCTGCCGTCTTGTAGGACATTATACCTGTTGTACAGATAATTATGAATTGTTGAATGTACTATGCAATGATGTTGTGTTTGGTGTCCTGTATCGCCCCCCTGCGGGAAGTATTCCATGTTTGATTTCTTTCGTTGACAAATATTTCAGTTGGAATAATGACAACGGTTTCAAGTTAGTTCTGGCAGGCGACCTGAATATCGACTTTCTGAAAGTATCTGCGCAGCAAAGGGAACTGTGCAGAACTATCGAAAGCAATGGCTTTTCTAACGTAATAAGGGCACCCACAAGAATATGTAATAACTCATCCACTCTGATTGACATCTTTGTCACAAATCTTGATGATTCAGGTCTCTTGTCAGGTGTTGTAGGCGCTCATATCGGGGATCACCTCCCGATATTTCCGATGGCGAAGCACAATGTATGCAGAGATACGAGGAAAGACAGTTCTGAAGTAGTTGTAAGAGACATAAATGAGCGTTCTGTTAATGCTTTCAGAAGGGAACTGTCAGAATTGGACTGGTCAAATGTTTATTGCGTTGAAGATCCTGAATTAGCCTATAATTGTTTTTTGTCTATGTTCAAATCTGTCTACGATAAATGTTTCTTATATAGAACTTTAAAACCTTACCGTAATAGCAAAAAACCATGGATAACGAAGCAATGCATGAAGAAGATACGCAAAAAAAATTATTCATGGTTTTTTTAGCAATAAAAAGTGAGCCATCTTTAAGAAACAAGGTAAATAGCCTATTACGGAGTGAAAAACTAAAATATTTAAATAACCTTTTCAACTGCGAGGTAATGAAGAAATCGGACCTAGCATGGAAGCGCCTGAACAGCTTTCTTGGGTGCCGTAGTAATGGAGCAAATACATTGGCAGAGATTTCCATAGACGGAAATGTAATTTCAGGGGTGGACTTAGCAAATACGTTCAATAATTAATTTCTATCGCTCACAACTCAAGCCAATGATCCTAAGTGCACAAAATTTCTGAGTAACAGGCAAAAGGAAAGCGCGTTTCTCTCTCCTACATCGAAAGACGAAATAATTCATGTATTTAAATCTATAAAAGAACAGTAATTGTAGTGACATTGATGGACTTCAGATCCGTCCCATTAAGCGTGTCCTTGATATCATTGCCCCTGCACTGGCACACGCCTTTAATACTATTCTCGCTCATGGAGTTTTTCCAAAGGCATTACAAGTTGCTAAGGTCATAGTTTTACATAAAGGCGGGGATAGGAACGTGCTTTGCCAATACAGACGTATATCCATCTTACCGGTATTTTCAAGGAGTTTATAGAAATTAATCCACGTTCGCATGACTTCTTTTATAAATAAGCACGACATAATAACACCGTCGCAGTTTGGCTTTCAGAAAGGACTGTCGACAGAACATGCTCTTTTGACACAAAAAGAAAAAATACTGGATGCCTTTGAACGCGAGCAATGTGCACTGGGTATTTTCGTTGATTACTCCAAAGCATTCGACCTCATTAACCATGTCACTTTGAACGAAAAACTCAGCGATTACGGTTTCCAAGTGTATTTTTGGATTACTTCGCTCTTTATCTTCTTTACCGCCAGCAGAAAGTGATCGTAAACAGCCATTCTTCTGACTTAAGACCTTTAACCTCAGGAGTGCCACAAGGAAGCATCCTGAGACCGCTCTTATTTTGCTTATATATTAATGACCTCGTAAACATTGAAAATTCCGTTCACTTTGTTACTTACGCTGATGACAGCACCATATTAATTACATCAAGAAACCCAAGCGATGCACTTCTGAAGGGTAAGCAAGTAGTAGAGAAATTATTAGCCTGGTCTACTGCCAATTCCCTTGTAATAAACGCTACTAAAACAAAAGCCGTTCTTTTTAGACCGAAAAATCGTAAAACTGATAAAGAAGTTTCGCTCAAGTTTCAGGATTCACATATTAATTTAGCACCCACAGTTAAGTGTGTAGGTGTTCTTTTCGAGGAGCACATGTCTTGGGATCCTCACGTAGAGGCTACGGCAACCAAATTAGCTCGAGTTGCCGGTATATTGTGTAAGGTGCGTTATTCACTTCCGAGAAATGTGAAGCGTCTTATTTACAACTATTTATTTATGTCAGTTTTAAGTTACTGTTACCTAGTGTGGAGTACTACAACTGCTTCGAACATGAGTAAATTACACATAATACAAAAAAAGCCGTCCGAGCCATTGCGAATGCTTCGTACGAAAGTCATTCAGAACCACTTTTTCGTGAGTTGCATTTGGTTTCACTTCCAAACTTGTATGAACGTATCCTCATTAAACGCTATGAATCAGACCTTAGAAAAAAATACCAATCCCTTAAAAGCATCGCCTATTTGTCATTTAACCTAAATACACGTGGCACCAGATTTCGCGAAATGTGGGAGGTTCCGCGTTGCAGGACTACGTATGGGGAACAAAGATTGTGCATACACTGACCACGTCTCCTAAATAGATAAGCTTTGTAGCGTGCGCATCATATCGGCTTCAGTTTTCGCGCTTCATGTCTTTTCACTCTTTCTTCGCTCTTTTTGTTTTTTTTCCCAGATATTGTTTCAGGTGCAGAATTTTTGCACGCAAAGCTTAGCTTGTATCATTTCTTTAGGTTATTGACTTCACTCAACTCTTCCTGTATGATGACTACACTTTCAATTTTGTATTGTTAATTCGGAATAAATAATTTCATTTTGTACACTGTTATTTTTTTGTTTTACTGCACTGCTGTACTGCATTATGCTACTTTCTATGTGAATTATTATCTTTCATTGTACTGCTGTCTGTCAAAGGCTATGGTCAGTGGACGCTTTCAAGCCCATTTTAGAGGCTTTTTGTACACTGCCCACAACATCACTGTACGTCGTAACTTGATGTTGAAATAAATTGAAACTGAACTGAAATGTAACCCACGTCGGGCCTTGAACCGTGTAAACGCTAGCATGAAGCTGTCCGCGGATAGATTGCTGATCAGTTCTAGGTGTATAGCTCTGGTGACCGCGCAAGTGAACATAGCTATGTAACTTTTTAAAGTCTTATTGTCCGTAACCCCGTAAAGCAGACCGGTGAAATCTATTCCCACATTCGGAAACGAATCGGAGCGACACACTCTTTCCCCTGGTGACGGTGTCACTGGAGCGCTCGCTGGCTTTTCTCTGTACTTAACATAAACATTGCAGCCTGCAATAACTTTAACATGAAAGTGTTTTATGCCGGGCTCCGCCAAGAAATGAATGATCTACTTCTTGTAACGGAAGTGGAGCTTTGAAAAAAATGAAGCTGCATTCATGCTGAAAATGTTCCAACCAGGAGGAGTGGAACTCACCTTCAACCGGGATTTGACGAAAGGAGCTGGGTGCTCTACCGATACACAACCGCAACATCGTTCATACGAGCAACAGATGGACCTTATGTGTTCACTATAGTGCTTTCGAAGTTGCATTTATTTGCGGTCTCGAATCGCATACTGCAATAAAATCAGTTTGCGATCCATTTCCCGATTTCGCAATAGAACGCGCACATTACCTCGATTCCTTCTGTCCAAACAAGTGCCGCCCCATCATAGCGAAATTCTCACACTTCAGAACAAGGGAAGGCATATTTACTGTGCGAAACCAATTTGAAGAACAAAATCTTTCAGTTGGTGAAGGCTTTTCATTACCTACCCGCATAGCTCGCAAAAAACTCTTTGAATTTGGTGCCACCCAGTCTGGTTCTTCCAACTTCAAGCTCCGTTACCATAAATTATTTATGAACAATAAACGCTACGTGTACGACGCTACCAGTGATTCTCTCCATGAACTCATTCAGAAGGTAACAGGTATTGGAAAAAATCCTACGAATGCACGCCATCTGACACAATAAAAAAGCGAAGAGGGAAGTGGCCGACCGCCTCGTGCAGCCGCATTTTACCTACCCATTCTCTTTACAAATATAAGAAGTGTTGTCAACAAGTTATTCTCGTTGTCATCAGCAATCGACACGTGCGACGCGAAAATCGTCGCCCTTACAGAAACTTGGCTTCGTGCACATGTGCGTGATTGTGATATATTTTATGGCACCACTAATTTGGCTACCTACCGGTGAGACCGCGCTGATCGTCGAGGAGGGGGTGTCTCTCTCGCCATTTCGAAAGATATTCCGTCCTTTCATATGGACATTAAAATTGATCTTGAGTGCACATGGGCTTGCCTAACACTCAGTCACACAAAGATAATCCTTGGTGTATGCTATCGCTCGCCTTCATCCCCTGCCACCTTCACTTACAATTTACATGATGCTAAACCTCGTTTCTTCACGGTTTCCCTCATCACTTTTCTTCTTACTTGGTGACTTTAATTTTCCCAACTTGTTGTGGAACACACATCCACCCGGTACATCTCAGGCAAAAGAATTTTGTGAGCTTTTTTCCGTGTTTTCACTTTCCCAGCTCGTTACCCAGCCGACCAGAATCACTTCCGACACTGCGAGCATGGTTGACTTAATTTTAACTAATCGCCCAGATCTGGCTTCTGCTATAACTTTTCTACCTAACATTAGCGATAATTCTTTAATAAGTCTTGGCATTAACGCTAAACGTCCTAAAAGAACTAAGGTTAAGAAAATATTCGGGATTATAAGAAGGCTAATTTTGAAGCAAGTAATAATGAATTAAGCCCACTTCTTGACAGTTTTTAATTATTTTTGATACTCGTTCAGTTGAGGACAACTGGAGCATTTTTGTAGATCAGGTACGCCTGTTGACTCAAAAATACATTTCCAAATGTGTCACCCTTTTAATGCACAAGCACCTTGGTATAACTCATACATCAAGTGCCTGTCTAACAGAAAGAAACGGCTCTTCCGCTTAGCTAAATCCTCTTCTAATCAAGCACGTTGGGAATCATAAAATTGCTACTCGTGCATGCTTAGCTGCACTAAAAGACGCTAAAGATTATTTAGCAAATCAAGCTAAATATTATCAGTTACGCATGAGCAAATATCGCATATGCAAAACGTTGGAATGAAGAGAAAAGCCTTTGTTAACATTCTACCTCGAGCAGCAGGCACACGAACCCGCCGAACGTCGAAGTGTACCGCGGTAAGGGGGGAGCTGGGCGGGCTGCACTAATCCGTTTCGCTTCGCATACCAGTTTGACATCTTTCTTCGTAGCGAGCTGGGGGAAGGCAGAATAAGCGGCTCTCACTTGACATACGCTTTTCGGACGTGGAGGTTATGTCGCACAGGCATCGGATATAGGCCTCACTAGCTGGGACAGAGGGCGCTGCGGAGCGCTTCCGAAATGAGAATAGACGAGAACGGGATGAACCAGCTTGGGTAGTGATCACAAACGCATAACACTACAACTGGGATATAAAACTAAAAATAATAGCGTAGAATCAAAGTTGGGCAGCTCGTATTTAAATAGCAAATAAAACATATAGCCGGAAGAGTAGAGGTAGAAGCAGGCAAAATACGAGGCAAGGACTGGAGGTATAGTGAGGTAGTACATGTATTGACCAAAGAAATAAGAAATGAGAAGAAAAATATTTGCTGGCATGGAAAGAGAAAGCCAAAAAGATGGTGGAACAAGGAAATCCGGGAAGCTATCGAAGAAAGACGTAAAGCATCAAGGGAGCAGAGACAGGCAAAAACGGAGAAGCGGCCGCAAGTCGAAGTCAACGAAAGATGGGAAATATATTTAGGGAAAAACCCATTGTACAGAAATTGGTCGAGGCAAAAATTAATGGTGAAAGCGAACGCGGGGTGAAAGAAACTTATGACAAAAAGACGGCCGCGCCTAGAATATTTTGGAGCCACATAGAAGCGCTAGGTAAAAAGTCTGCCACATTGCAACAATGTATTCTTGATGAGAAGGAAATCAATTGGAAGGGTACGAAGCGCTGGGTTACATCCAGAGGATAGCGGCCGATTCGTTTAAAAAGATCTTCCAAGAGATTTCCCCAGTGGATAAAACCATGACGCAGAGCGAAACTAAGGAAGGCCTAGAACTTGAGAATTTCAATTGGAAAAATGCCCAAGGAAGAATTACAAAGCGCACTGTGCCCGGTTTAGAGAGGGTACCCGTTAGCCTCAATAACGAATTAGGACAAAACACTAAAGAATCTCTAATGAAAGCCGTAGAAAAATGCTGCAGGAGGGGCAAATGCCGGACAGTTGGCGAAAAATCAGAATAATATATGAAGGAACGGGAGAAAAGAATATCATTCGCTCGTACAGACCGCTAACCACTACATCGGTACTATACAGGATGGCTATGCAAGCAGTAAAATTAAAAATAAAAGCGTGGACAGGGCGTAACAATATTGTCATGTGGTGGAGACACACGCTGCACTTCAGACGAAGCACGCAGGACTCAAGTGATACCAGACGAACTGTTTATTGGGCGAACTTGTACCCAGCAAAACGTGGCCAATGACAATTCACAGCAACAGCGGCGTGAACAGTCGTCGGTCGACGGAAAGACTGACAAGCGGCGTAATGTGCCGGCTTTTATACACGCGTCACGGCGCGTTCTCGCATTATATCTGGAGTTCCTGAATTCAGTGAAATGTGCGCGTCAAGCATGCAAAGTCTCAATAATGGTCGACAAGGTTCCCGAAGTGGCATGCGAGACAAACGCGGCCGGCGTTGCGCGTAACAGAAAGTGATAACAGCGTTCCCCACAAACAATAAAACGAGCGCGCGTGTCACTGGGAAGTGATAACAGCTTTCCACTTAAGCCAAAACAACCGCACGTGTCACGGCCCCCCTCTGAAAAAGTATCGTCCCGATGCTGAAAACAGAACATGCAAGTAAGAGTACATTGTCAGTGCACGTTAAAGTACCCCAGGTGGTCTAAATTTCCGGAGCCCTCCACTACGGCCTTTCTCTGCTCTCTATCTCTTTCACTCCCTTTCCCCCATCCCCACGGACGCTTAGCCGTGCTCCCTACATGGGCTGCAGAAATTAGCGTCCTTTCCTAACCGAACCTCAATCAATCAATCAATCAATCATCAAGAGTACATGCTATAAATAAACAATACGTAACAGTTAATCAGCGCGCGTAGTAAGGTTTCAGACGCACCACGTGTACAACTTCGGGTCGTGCACGGGGCCACTGGGATGACGTTAAGCCATCGGGCACGACCTCATAGTCCAGTTCACCACAACGTCGGACTACCTTGTAGGTTCCAAAGTAGCGGCGCAAGCGCTTCTCACACAGTCCGCGTCGTCGTATTGGCGTCCAGACGCAGACGAGGTCACCGGGTTGGTATTCGGTCTGGCGTTGTCGAAGGTTGTAGTGGCGCCTGTCGACCGTCTCCTGCCTCTTGATACGCAGGCGGCGTAGCTGTCGAGCTTCTTCGGCGCGCTCCAGTTAGCTGGCAACGTCGAGGTCTTCTTCGTCGGTGCCGACCGGCAGCATGGCATCAAGCGTCGTTGTTGGACTCCGTCCATAGACAAGCTTGTATGGAGCAAGCTGCGTCGTTTCTTCTACAGCCGTGTTGTACGCGAAGGTCACATAGGGAAGTATGGCGTCCCCCGTCATGTGTTCGACGTCGGCGTACATGGCGAGCATGTCGGCGATGCTCTTATTTAGACGCTCCGTGAGGCCATTCGTCTGCGGGTGGTAGGCGGTCGTTCGGCGGTGGTTCGTGTAACTGTACTTCAAGATCTCCTGAGTTAGGTCAGCCATAAAGGCTGTACCTCTGTCGGTGATAAGGCCCTCCGGGGCTCCGTGACGCAGGACGATGTTCTCGATGAAGAACTTGGCGACCTCGGCGGCAGTGCCCTTGGGCAAGGCCTTTGTTTCGGCATAGCGGGTGAGGTAGTCAGTCGCTACGACATCCATTTATTGCCAGAAGTCGACGTCGGGAATGGCTCCAGTAAGTTCATGCCGATTTGCTTGAACGGCTGCTGAGGTGGTTCGATGGGTTGCAGAAGTCCGGCTGGCCTAGCTGTTGGCGTCTTGCGTCGCTGACAGTCTCTGCATGTCTTTACGTAATAGGCGACGTCGGCAGTGAGGCGAGGCCAATAGTACTTCACTTGTATTCTTGATACTGTGCGGGAAATACCGAGGTGTCCGGCTGTCGGGTCGTCGTGTAAAGCTTCCAGAACCGCTGGACGTAACGCTGCAAGGCACCACGAGGAGGTGGTCGGCGCGGAGCGGCGAGTTTTTCACCAGGAGAACGTTGTTCCGCAGGAAAACGAAGCCAGTCCTCGGCGGAATACTTTCGGCACGGCGGCGGTCTTGCCTTCCAGGTAGTCCATGAGGCTCTTGGGCTCTGGGTCAGCTCGTTGGCGTTCCGCGAAGTCGTCGGTACTTATGGGTCCCAAGAAAGAGTCGTCGTCCTGGTCACCCTGGGGCGGCGGATCGACGGGGGTGCCGGACAAGCAGTTGGCGTCGGAGTGCTTTCGTCCGCTCTTGTAGACGGCGGTGATGTCAAATTCTTGTAGTCTAAGACTAGATCGTGCGAGGTTTCCAGACGAATCTTTCAAGTTAGCTAGCCAACACAAGGCGTGGTGGTCACTCACGAGTTTGAAAGGCCTGCCGTACAGGTAGGGGCGGAACTTTGATGTAGCCCAGATGATGGCAAGGCATTCCTTTTCTGTAGTGGAATAATTCGCTTCTTCCTTCGAAAGTGACCGGCTAGCGTAACTGATGAGCCTTTCAAGTCCGTCGGTCCTCTGCACGAGCACGGCGACGAGCCCTGTGGTGCTTGCGCCCGTGTGAATTTCAGCGTCGGCTTCTTCGTCGAAGTGCGCGAGTATTGGCGGTGTTTTCAGGCGTCGCTTTAGTTCTTGAAATGCCTCGACTTGCGGTGTTTCCCATTTGAAGTTGACGTCGGCCTTCGTGAGGTGCGTCAGCGGCTCGGCGATCCGTAAAAAGTTCTTGACAAAACGCGCTGAGGCCAAGAAATCGGCGTACTGCTTTCTTGTCGGTGGGCGGAGGAAAGTCGGCAATCGCAGCTGTTTTCTGCGGATCAGGGCGTACTCCCGACTTGTTCATAACGTGGCCAAGGAACAATAGCTCCTCGTAGGCGAAGCGGCACTTTTCTGGCTTCAGTGTAAGTCCGGACGCTTTGATTACCCGAAGAAGAGCTTCAAGGCGCCGGAGGTGTTCGTCGAAGCTGGAAGCTGATACGACTACATCATCCAAGTAGACGAGGCAAGTCTGCCACTTCAAGCCTGCCAGTACTGTGTCCATAAACCGTTGGAACGTCGCAGGCGCCGAGCAAAGACCAAAGGGCATCACCCTAAACTGGAACAGGCTGTCTGGTGTTATGAAGGCAGTCTCCTCGCGGTTTCTCTCGTCTACTTCGATTTGCCAGTCGCCGGTTTTGAGGTCCATAGACGAAAAATACTTCGCGTTGTAGACTCGATCCAACGCATCGTCTATCCGTGGGAGAGGATACATGTCTTCGTGATCTTGTTCAGGCGACGATAATGGACGCAAAAACGTAGGGTTCCATCCTTCTTCCTCACTAACACTACGGTGATGCCCACGGGCTCGTAGACGGCTGAATGATGTCGTCACGCAGCATTTCGTCGACTTGTTGCTTGATGGCCTCGCGTTCCCGTGCCGAAACTCGGTAGGGGCTCTGACGGAGAGGACGGGCATATTCGTCGGTTAGGATGCGATGTTTCGCGAGAGGCGTCTGACGAAGCCTCGATGACGACGAGAAGCAGTCCTTGTATTGGTGTAGTAAGGCCTTGAGCTCCTTTTGTTGCTGCCTGGAAAGGTCTTGATTGATGTCGAAGGCGGGTGCGGACACTGCGGTCGTCGTTGCGGGATCACGAGAATCGGTGAGGGCGAAGGCATTGCTTACTTCCACAAATTCACTCAGGCGCGCTACCGCGTCGTGCCCCTATTAAGGTGCCGGTATTCGTTGCTGAAGTTCGTCAACATTACCTTGGCTTCGCCGTTATGAAGCTTGGCTATACCTCTTGCGACGCACATCTGACGGCTTAGGAGCAAGTTCTGGTCGCCTACGATGACGCCTTGTATGTTGGTAGGCGCTTTGGTGCCGACGGAAGTGATGACGCTGGACAGTGGCGGGACGGTTACCTGCTCTTCTGGCACATTCAAGGCATGATAAGCGACCTTGCGGTCTGACGGCGTTGCATTATCCGTGGACGGCGTGATTGACCTGGATCTTAAGTCGATGACTGCACCATGCTGGTCCAGGAAATCCATGCCTAAAATGACGTCTCGTGATCATTCCTGCAGGACCATTAAACTCACCGAATACGTCTGGCTGTGAATCGTGACTCTTGCCGTGCAGGTTCCAGTCGGTGTTATAAGGTGGCCACATGCTGTTCTGATATCTGGTCCTTCCCAGGCAGTCTTTACCTTCTTTTGCTTGGCGGCGAAGAGACCACTGATGACAGAGTAGTCGGCGCCGGTATCGACTACGGCGGTGACGCTGGGCCGTCGATAATCACGTCGAGGTCGGTGGTTCGTCCTCTGGCGTTCCGGTTAGGTCGGGGCGTCGGATCACGACCGCGTCGGCTTACTCCGACGCTGCTATGTCGCGTCGGCGGCGAGGATTTCTCGTGAAGACTCTGGTCGGGCGGCGTGCTGCGACTACGTCGGGTGGGTTCGTGCGTCGTGGTCGTCATCATCGGCAGCGGCGGCGGAGGATCTTCGGCATTGCGTCGTGCAGCAACCGCACCTCCATCGGTTGCTGCCTTTAGTTTCCCGGGTAGGGGCTTGGAGATCGGCCCCGCGTGGGGCCTGTCTACTGGCGGCGACCCGGGGAGACGTAGCGGCCAGGCGAATGTGAACGGGATGGTCGTCGTCGTTGCCACTGCGATCCGGCTATGTAGTCGGAGATGTCGCCAGGTCGCTCACCTGGGCGCGGACGCGGCGCGTTCACGTCGAAGCCACGCAGTCCCATTTCACGGTACTGGCAGTAGCGGTAGGTGTGCCCCGCTTCGCCGCAGTGGTAGCATAGTGGGCGGTGGTCCGGAGTGCGCCAAACGTCGGTTTTCCTCGGCGCGCGCTCGATTACTGGCGAGCGGGATGGCGTCGGAGGTGGCGGCGGTGGCTGGCGACGAAACTGCGGAGGCGTTGGGGCCTCGCGTGGGCAAGGAGAGGCGGCAGGCTGGTGTGCGGCAGCGGCGCAGGTCATCGCCTCCGGTTGGGGTGTCGGTGGTTCGAGAACACTCAGCAAGTTCTGTACCTCCTCGCGAACGATGTCTTCGAGGGAGGCAACTTGGGGCTGAGACGACGAGAACATACGGCGCAGTTCCTCGCGAACAATAGCCCTTAAGGTCTCGCGTAGGTCGTCGCGGCCGAGTCCTTGGACTTCAGCGATGTCTGGGCATATGCGGCGATTGTATTGCCGTGTGCACAT
This sequence comes from Hyalomma asiaticum, assembly GCA_013339685.2. Lineage (NCBI taxonomy): Eukaryota > Metazoa > Arthropoda > Arachnida > Ixodida > Ixodidae > Hyalomma > Hyalomma asiaticum. Next base: position 94,109,510 of record CM023487.1, read on the forward strand.
CTCGAGGGTCTTCTCAATTGTGGTAGTCTCGGAGAGGAACTCTTGAACCGTCTTTGGCGGGTTTCTGGTCAGTCCGGCGAAGAGCTCCTGCTTCACTCCTCGCATAAGCAGGCGAACCTTCATGTCCTCAGGCATGTCGGCGTCGGCGTGGCGGGAAAGTCGCGTCATCTCCTACGTAAGGATCGTTACGTTTTTGTTGGGAAGCCGCACCCGAGTCACAAGGAGTGATACGGCTCTTTCCTTCCGCACGACGCTTGCAAATGTGGGCAGGAAAGCAGCGCGGAAATCGTCCCAGGTTCGAATCGTTAATAACGTTTGCTGTCGGGCTAGTTGGTGCATAGCTGAACTTGAAGTCATGGCGCAAATGGTTAGACAGGACCGAAGAGGACACGTAAGACACAGACAAGCGCACTTGTCTGTGTCTGTGCGCTTGTCTGTGCGCTTGTCTGTGTCTTACGTGTCTTCTTCGGTCCTGTCTACCCATTTGCGCCATGACTTCAAGTTCGAACCGTTAACCGGCGGTTCTCGAACGAAGTCCTTGCGGCGTCTTCCAAGTAGAAATATACATGGCGCAGCTCATCGTCGGGGTCCCACTTGTTAAGGGCTGCGACGCGCTCGTAGATGTCCAGCCAGCTTTCCGGGTCCTCGTATGACGATCCGCGGAAAGTAGGCGGCTCTCTGGGCTGGTTGACGACCACAGTTGCCGGAGACCTTTCTTCCGTCACCGTGGATGTCGGTTTTGTTGCAGCCCTTGTCTTCTTGTCCTTGTCGGGGAGCGGCAGGTATTCTGGCGGGAGTCTTTGTTGTCTGCGGCTAGCTGGAAGGACCGGGTTGGAGTCGTCCTCTTGGCGGCTTGGGCGTGGCTCGTTCAAACTGGTGGGTTCAAACTCGTTCAAACTCGCTCAAACATAGGAAGTTCCAAGTTTTCAGCGCATAAGTTGACGACCATTTGGTCTGAAGTTGTGCTGTCTTCACTGGCATCTTCCCACATGCCAAAAAAATTCGCAAGGGTCAAGGTCTTGTTTAGAAACAACTTAATTCAATGTTTGTTGGTGCATTAAGTTATGCCAAAAAAGAGTAAGTTAATTATGATCTACGTAGTGCGTTTTCAGAGTCTTCGCACCTTGAAGTTATTGATTTTACTTGGCGGGAAAGTGATAGGATACGGTCCGATATTTCTGATGGGGACGTATCGCGTAGGCCAAGGGTGGACTCAAGGGTCGTGACTGTCCTTAAGGCATTTCACGTCAACGTATGTCGCGTGCTGCTTATCTTTTATCCCCTTAAGTTCTTCCAACATCGCAGCTTGCCCTGCCTCTATAGTGTGCACAATGTTCAACACAGAATCCTATGTTCCGGTGTTAAGTTTGACGTCCCTGGACAGCAACACTTCAAGTGAGACACAGAAACAGGCATGAAGCAGCACAGCGCACGTTTGGCATTGTCATACTGCTATGTGCTTCAACTCTTTCATTTCTTTGTCATTTTCATATTGTACCGAAAGGTTGGCAGTATGTATTGTTATATGATGTTATTGTTTTGCCCTGCATTCTATTTCCGCGTTCTGCCATGCTAATGTCAACAAGGCAATGTTGCACTTGTATTTCCAGCCCCTGCAGTAATGCCGCTATGGTGTTGCAGGTACCTCGTAAATAAATAAGGTGATAGAAATGCCGCTCTTTATTTAGGTACGTATTGATCATTGACTTTCCCTAAACCACAAGCATTATTAGAGACGCCGTCGTAGAGGGCTGTGTAAATTTCTACTTCCTGGGGTCCCTTCACGTGCACTTACATTGCACGGCACAGAGGCCTCAACATTTCGCCTCCACGCACCCGCCGCACCGGGATTCGAACCCGCGACCTTTGCGTCTGCCGCTTAATGCCATAGCCGCTAGACCACCATGCGTGTAGCTCAGCTGTGGACCCTTAGCCACAATCTTCTAAATTTATGACGAATACGCCTCGTAGCTTCGAAGACACTGAGGACGAGCCTCTGAAAGGGAAGAGAATTCAGAAAAAATGCCACTTTGTAAGCCGCTCGCGAACACCTGCCATGCGAAACATTTGTCAAAGCTGTTCATTACCGTGTTTACTATGCGCAGAATGTGTTCTTTCCCCATGCCCGAGAGGCGGTTATGGGTCATAACAAGGCCGGGGATGCGAAATATGTGCAGCTCAGTTTTATATGCAACTCACTTGTCCACCAATCCAGCAAATGGCTGCACCTGCAAGGAGGTGCCCACGATGAGCAGCAGGTCACACCGGGCGAAGTCCTACGTGCCGGGAACCATGTGAAATGAAGGTCGGTTAGCTTGCTCTAGCATGCACAGCTAGCAAAGAATGGAGGAACACAAGCAACATGCGGTTTATTTTCTACCACTGCAGTTTACCGCGCCCTCTGCAGCGGCGGATGCTCAGCTCTAACCAGGAGATCGTGCCCTGGAGCTGAAACCATTCACGGGCCAGTTATCGCCTTCGTGCGCAATGTTTGCCATCAGTGATTGCAAGCGCAAAAGACAGGGAGAACTCTTTGGGAAGGAAAACGAACGAACGGTGCTACTGTTGTGTCAAGCACTCACAGCCGCAAAGGAATGGATTCCCAGTTCTATACCGATCGTGGCCAGTTTAGCTGTGAGCACTCGACGCAGCACCATTCCTTCGAAACACAAAGAAGTTAATAACATTCATCGATATAGCAGATGTCTTTGTCTATAAATCCATGGACTTGCCGAACAATCTAAAAAAAGTGCTAGAAAAACGGAATTTTCTGGCTGCTGAACTGGAACTTCTAAAAATCCCTGGAAAACATATAGAAGCCGCCCAGCGACTGCGTCGTAGAGCAGGCGTGGATGGGATTGATAATGCAATCACCTATAATTGTGCACTTTTCAGCTTGATTTGCAGAAACAGGTGAATAAGGAAGTCAAAAGTTTCCCTCAAGGAAAACTTGACTGCTCAGAACAGATCAAAACATAGGCAATGGAAATGGAATACCAGTTCGCGCGGGTCTAGGACAGCAAATTATTCCTTCGGAGCAGTCAACGCGACAGAATACTAAAGACAGCCAGTGGCCTCGGCCCAGTAAGATAGCACCCGGGCCTCTCTTATTTTCTTATGCCATAACAGCACATGCCTGCACGCGATAAAGCATGCAGTTACCACGATGCTGGCGTCGTTTAGGCACCTCCTAGCCCTAAATGGCAGAAACAAGCACTCTTTCATTAACCTTTTTTGAGATGCTTGAGGCGATCACTTTGCCGTCCTAACATTCACTAAAAAGAACTGAGCGCTGGGCGAATTGGTACTTCATATTAACGTGAAGATGCGCAGGCCAGGCGCGGAGACAGGGAAGTACACGAAACACTGCACTGCGATAATTTGCACAGTGTGTCGCGTACTTCTTTGTCCTTGATTCTGGTTTGCGCATCTTTGCATTAATATTCACTGAAGCTAGGTTTTCCAATGAATCCTGCGTTCTAAATTTTTCACGGCCCAGCTGCATTTCACCGGCGCAAACTAGCAAAAGAGGAGGCGGTGTTGCTGTATACGTGAAATACACTTTCAATTATGAATCGACGAACAGATTGCTAAAAACGATAGGACGGAATGTCGCTGGGCTAGAGTTTCGACAAGTGAACTTGTCTTCGTCATACTTTTTGACGTATTCAAACTCTATATACTAAAGGCAAACTTACGCTAGCCGAGGGACAGAAAATACAGGGAATTCTTTCTGATCTACAAATTCAATGCCCTCCAGACTACGTGCATCAAAGTTTCAAAGCAAGCCCTAGAGTCCCTTAGAAAAGGTGGGGGTGTAGCAAAGACTTCAAAAGGTTCAGATATTTCGTCTGGACGAGCTAACAACGGTTCTCCCCGAAAGTGTCGTTTTCAGGTGCTGACCCGCCATCCAGTTCAATGAGAACAGCGACGTTAAACAGTGTAGTCACAGTATTTAGCAACGAACTTTCGTTGGTAATGCTCTGTGTGTGACACAGTGCGGAGGGGGCGGTGGGGGGGGCGCCGCACATGCGCTTGCACTTGTCGTATGTGCTCCTTTATTCGTCCTGTGTACTTGTGCTGGACCCACAGTGTATTTCCAAGACATGTACAAACTATCTAATGAGCGCATCCTTCTGGAAGATCTCATTCTTTCCACTTATAAAGCAATTTGAATTTGATATTACTCACTCTAGCATGTGCCACCCAACTCTCCCTCGCCTCCCCCCTTTTTTTCTTTTTGTTCGCGTGTGCCGCTCTTCTTTCATTCTGTGGTTGGGGGAGAGTGTGCAAAGCGTACAGAAATGAACGCTCAAGACGGCAGTTGCCGTCCTGACGAATACAATCTCCATCGTTTTTTGCAATCTCTTCATCGATTTAAGCCTCCATATTCTCCGAGCTTCTCTTCTAATTTGAATTTCAATTGCGATGTAGTTCCAGAATACTCATTCGTAGATTCTCACTATGAATGTGTATGCTTGTAAGGTGCCTTAATACGATGTCTTTAGTTCTTTACGGGACATCAATGGAATATAATTTGATTTGACATTTACAGAAACCGAAGCAAAAGACAGCGGCTTTCATGACAAGGTCTGTCGCTCCTAAATATTTGGCACAAACACATCTCACACAATATTTGCACACAGTTGCGAAGAACACTTTGTAACATGACTCAATGAGCTTTAACTGTACATGAATGCCATCACAGATACATAAAATGCAGACAGCCAGTAAACAGTAATGGAACGCAAAGGGGTCATTAGTGCAATATACAGCACACTTGGGTGAAGTAAGCAACGAATCTGTAGGCCCGCCACGGTGGCCTAGTGGCTATGGTACTCGGCGGCTGATCCGAGGGTCGCAGGATCGAATCCCGGCTGCGGCGGCTGCATTTCGAGGGAGGCGAAATCTTGAGGTCAGTGTGCTGTGCGATGTCAGTGCACGTTAAAGAACCCCAGGTGGTCGAAATTTCCGGAGCCCTTCACTACGGCGTCTCTCATAATCGTTCTGGGGTCCAGCGATCTTCGTAAGTTCATGAGTTGTTAAAATCAAGTCATGTATGCGCCAATGCTCCTTTGTACATTGATATTGAGGACTTGTTTCTCATAAGGACCTTTTTGCCGTTGTACGTGGTCTTATTGAAGAACGAGGAGAAATCGCCTTTGAGAATTCGGGCGCCTTAACACTGGAGTCCTTTATGTAACTCCTTTCTTTTTGCCTGTCAAACGCCTTAGTACCCTTTAACCATCGTCTTTGCATACAAAAACGGGGAATTTAAGGTTTTAATGTTCTCCCTACTTTGTCACATATGTTATGCCACTTTGGCGGGAATATAAATAGTATTTCGCAATCCAATTATATTGTGCGTGTCCTCAGATACGCAGACGATTTCTTGGCGCACTTAAGGCTCAGCACAGATTACTGTTTAGAATTAAGTGCGAAATACATTTGAAAATGTCTTCAGGTTCCTCTGCGGAGCTTAGCTCCACCTATGAATATTCCAAGCAGAAGTCGATCACTTTTCCTGACTTGCATGGTGGTAAAATTTAAGTGCGACAGACATGTATGTTGGTGGTAGTCTTACGTCGACAAAATCGGTCCTGCCGTACGAATCGTCTCACTCGAAATAAAATCTAAGGTTTGACGAATCTCGTCTAGTCGGCTTGTAAAATCATTGACAAAGGATGGGATTGCTTCACTGATTTCCTCAACACCAATAAAGCGAGCCATGCTTCCTTGTGCTTCACCAACGCCTCCTAGAAAAACAATGCCTCGAACATGAGCCGCGAACGCGCTGCCCTTATGCTCTGATTTTACCCTCCCTCACCGGGACGGAGGCGAGCGCCACTGGCGGTCGCTCCTCGTAAACACGCCGACGCGCGGCCGCCGGGAGCCGAGCGGCTGGCTTCTGCGAGCAGACGACACCTTGCCGACCGCGCGTTGTCAGCGCTGCTACACGCAGACGTCTTAGGGGCGAAGCTCCTCTTAGTCTAACCTTGTCCTGCGTCAGGCGTGGCGTAACCGGCAGTATCTCCCGAACAGTATAATAGATGGCGCTGTCTCATAGAAGTACATACGAACTGCAGTTGAGTGACGATATTAGGGGCGAAGCTCCTTAGGGTGTGGGTTTGTCCCTTCTCTGTAGTACGTATGTAGTAGTAGTAGCAGTAGTAGTCGTAGTAGTAGTAGTAGGTAGCCACGTCTACTTTTATGAAAAAAAAATCCGAAAGTTGCGTCCTGAGCGGGGAATCGAACCAGCGACCCCTCACTTCTGAACGCGCGGCGCCAGCCACTATGCCACGAAGCACACATGCATACATGCGCCACGATGACACTAAATACCCAACATTAACGAAAGACTGCCCGTTTCTAACGCGTTTGTGCTAGAGCGTTACGGCCCGTGTAAGAAGTTGGTGTAAGACGCTGCGGCCTCTCCGCCTTATACTCTCTCAGCAGTCATGTGATGGCGTCGGCAAAAGCGGTGCGCGTTCCGGCCTGTGTAAGTGGCTGCGTAAGACGCTGTGGCCTCTCCTCCTTACTAGAGTGTACTGCACGTTTCTAACGCGTTTGTGCTAGCGTCCCTTTAAACGCGAGATGCCAGCGTTCGAATACAGTGGTTCTCACGTCTTTACATGATGATCGACTGGGCGAATATACGGAAGATTCATGGTTTACCGATGATTCCCTCCGAAGCTTCGCCCACTCATCATCATCCACCCCGTGGATATGCTGTGATTTTTTATCGCTATTCCGAGGTAACGAATTGCCATATGAAATAAAGTAAACTTTCTTGAAGGTTACTTTTTTTAACAGCAAATAAAGGTTCACTCAATGACGGTGATGTCGTCTCCTTAACGCAGCAGATTTACGTTGGTTTGCGTGATGTTTCTCGCCGTCTACCTCTGCGGAGCCAGTTCATTTGAGTGGCAGTGCGTTGCTGTTGGGTGCCGGACTGCTCTTCGAGTTGCCGACGGAAGCAACCGGGTGTGTCTTTTCATCAAGTGCCAGCAGAGATCTCCTTGCGTGAGAAGTGGCTGCACGCAATATTAAGAACCTTCTCCAGCGCTACAAATCAGGAACACTGCGTCATATGCAGTCCCCATTTCCATGCGATTGACTTGAAAAGAGACTTCACCAGGCGCTTGCTCAAGCCCGGTGTAGTGCCAAGCGTGTTCCGCGAACCGACGCCGAGCCCTGCGCGAAACGTCGTGATTGCCAGTGTGTCCACGAACACGACAGGGCCATCAGTACACGGCGAACTGTTTCCGTGGCTTCATCAAAACCTCTTGTTGGGCGAGTTGGTACATTCTTAAGATCTAAAGACACCGGCGCAACCAGAAGACACAGAAAGAGAGACACGGACACACGTGGCTTGCTGAAGCGGGCAGCACGACACCAGCATATGTGTCCGCAAGCACGTCAGTGGCAATCGGCGAACCGGTGTTGTCATTCCCACAACCAGCTGAAAGCACTATTCAAGGCTCACCTCAAAAGGGCAAGCGTACCTCCTCAAGCGCTTCAACACGTTTCAAGGCGGCGTCGTCTGCTATCAAACTACCGCCGCACGCTCTCGCGGGCGGTCCGAACAGCGCGCAGGCCCGCTGCTCCCAGTTGCGCGATTGGCTACGCCTGTGATGTCAGGTGACCAGGCGGTCCGGAGGCGAGAGGTCTCGCACGGCGCCTGGTCGAAAGACGCGGCACAGAGCTCCTTATGTGAAAACGAGCGACATTGTAGGCATTGTTTTCTAGGAGGCGTTGGCTTCACAAATGCAATGAACATGAGCAGTCTCCACTGTATGCAGGAAAGTTTCGACGCTCAGGTGGCCAGATTGCACTCTGCAGGGCACCCAGCCTCAATCCTGACCGCTGTGGCTGAAACATTGTAAAGGCGGATGACAAAAAAGACAAGAGTGACAACCAAAGACGCAGAATCTTCGAAAAGGACATATGTCGTCGTCATGCCATATCTGCGCGGTTTATCTCACAACAATCATGGTGAAACAGCGCGCACAAACAAGGACTGAAGAGAAGGTTTTTGGAGGCCACATATGATACAATCTGTCAAAGCCTTGTTGCGCACATCCGCATTGTCTGACATGACACGCACATCATGTTTCAAGCGTTGTTCCTTATATATATGCTAGATTTTAAAATAAAATTTCAGCTGTCAGTCAGCGCTCGTATCGACTATTCCTTCTCTTCAGTCCTTGTTTGTGCGCGCTGTTTCACCATGATAGTATACCAACTCGCCCGACTTGCTACCTTGTTCCTTGTCTCACAGCGTTAAGCATGTGACCACAGTGAACGGAGCAACTCCGGCACTCCAAGCGCCGAGCGAACTGGCAAAGCTATGCCGAAGGAGAGAGACAACTTGCAAGCAGTGACCGTGTAAAAAGTCACACGTAACGGTGCACGTTTACCAGTAATGCAGCATCCGTGATTTATCAGATTCCTCTCCCGTGCGATGGCTCCTACGTGGGCCAGACTGGGCGGTGCTATAATGAACGCACGAGTGAGCATCGAAATCTGCTCCCGACAAGTACAGGGGGAATCACAGTGAAAAGAACAGGCGTGCAAAACAGGGACACAAGGGGAGAGAAGTGTACAACACGAACGCCGACTGTCTGCTGAAGCAGAGCACTGAGGCGAAAAAGGAAAGAGGACACACAACTTATCTTTGCATGCTCAGGAAAGGTAGCGCCACCTGTCAATCGGGTACACGTGCCGGTCTGCGCGATAGACAACTGCTAAGGCATTCTATCTCCTCTCTGTTTAAGCTAATCGATGGCTGACTCACGCACGCACTTCCACTAATACTGATATGCCAGGCCTCGACCATTAAACGCGTCTCTTCATTCTTATGTCTGTACAAAATCGCGCGTTCGTCTAACTTAGGCGTGCAGTTACAGTCGCGGCACTGCAGCGATAGATTGGACAGCGTTTGACCTGAAAACGATCGTAAATGCCTAAGTTATCTTTGATTTATACAACGCCTTGTCTGCCCTAAGTAGAAACATCCGCAGCGAAATGGAATTTTATAAACTACGCCCACACGACTGCCGCTGAAACTATTGTTCATATTTAGGAAAGACTGACAGGACTGTCAGTCTTTCTTGTCCCGTGTGTACGTGCTGTTCTTAGTTACGAAGCCGTGCCAACAAGCTCAAGTACAAACCCTTTTAATCGTAAGTCGTAAAAACGACGTTAACCCCACATCCACTTCCCACTTTCTAAAGCCTGTGCGAAACAGTGTGAATATACGCGTGTTACAGGGCCGTCGTTCAAGCATTGCCGGCGTGATATCGGCGAAAGGAACGACAGAAGTTTCGGTCGTTCTGTATGCAAGCAGACACACTGAAAGGATCGGAGACGGGGTTGCGAAAACAAAACAATGTTTACTATATAGCGATAGGCGAGCACGAATAATACAAGGCAAACAACACATCACTCAAACGCACAATTAAGCAAATAATACGATGAAAGAGCCTTACAAAATATTAGCACGCGAAAACACCAAACTATAAGAAAAACAAGTAACTGACAAACACTAAGTACGGTAATGTCAGCCCCACGCAGCACAGATGCTCGGGCCAATATTGTTTTTTTGTTGGCTTACGGAGGTCCAATGAAGGCCCTGTGATACCACTCATAAGCCAGCATTGGAAATGCCATCTATGAAGGCCCATCGTAACCATTCAATCTGCAATATTGCTTCTTCCATCCTGTAAAGAAGGCAAAATTGGGCCATAGTTGCCACTCAGCATACATTATTGGTGGGGCCAGTCCACAACGATGGTAATGATGGGTCAGTTTACACATTGTCCTTATCAATATTGGTTATGTAATGGCGGCAGGCTGTATATATTGTCCGATCAATCTCACTGCATCGCCAATGTTGGAATTCCAATGTTCTGTGTCGGACAATATTGTCCGCACACAAGAGTTTATAGCATCAATCTTGGTAACATTGTGAAGTACACATGATATATCGGGAGGCAAGTACACATGATATATTTCCGGTTTTCCCAATATGAAGGGACCACTAACTCGATTCGGTGCTGCGAATGAGTTCAGAAAAGTCATTTTGTTTGTATTCAGTGCAGCACAAAAAATTATGTCTATATTTTCGGAATTGTTTATTTGCGCAAGTTCTAGCTAAGTGTATAGAAAGTATGCTAGAACTTACACATTGGAAGTTGAGCAAACTACATCTACAATGCCATGACATGGTCCAAAGTGCCCAGCAGCAAAATAATAGAAGTAGGCTGTGTATACTGTCCAGACATTCTAGCTGGTTTCACCAATACAGGACAGCAATGCTGCTTGCGCGATAATATTGTCCAGACGGAAATATTGTCGCGCCTATGTTGTTCAAATTGGGAAGTACAACGGACACATTGGAAGCAATCATTTCTTTTTCATTTGAAACAACGTTAATGTATATGTACCTACCTTGAGCACTCGCATAATTAGCGCCCAAGCGTAATTTCTGCACTCCCAGTTTATGTATGGTTTACGCAAAAATATTACTCGCATGCTCTCCCATGACACCCAGGGCCACAGTGGTGTAGGCTAGTGCTGTACTTTATCAGTATTGCGTGTTCGGTAGCCCGGGCTTCGCATAACCGATCGCATTTTGATTGTTTACTAGCGACGTGTTGGCGATACCTACAAAACTAAACAGCGTTTGCAGGGTAACTGAGAGCCGTGCCGCCACGAAGATTTCGACACGTGAATATGAGTCACGCTTGATACTGGAGTTCGGAGACGCCGCTGACAGCACCAGTGACGACAATTCCCGTGTCACAAATCCGCTAATGTTTGAATGTAGCCCACGGATGCATTTGGCTGTTGAAGTACGCGTTCTGTTGAGTGAAAGCTACCTTCGTGTTTGTGACACATTTCATTTGATACATCTCAGCTGAGCACGCGTCAAGATTCCTTGCACGATATTTCGGAAGTATTTGCGAAATTCCCATGCAATGCACGCACCTTCTAGAACTTCTACATTCATGGAGAAAAAGAAAAGACGAGTTACGTGGTATGCGCGAGTAAGCACGGTATAAGTTGTGCACGAGCAAATACGGTATATGCAGCACATTGGAAGGTAAAGAAAAGCCTTTGTTAACTGTCTACCTGGAGCAGCAGGTACAGGGGGCCGCCGAACATCGAAGCGTATCGCGGCGGGGGGAGGGGGGGGACGGGGCACTGTGTGGGCTCCACTAATCCGTTTTGCTACACATACCTGTTTGACCTGTTTCTTCGTAGCCAGCGGGGGGGGGGGGTGAGGCAGGCAAAGCGGCTTTCACTCGGCATAGGTTTTTCGGACGTACAGGTTGTGTCGCACGTGCATCGGATATCTGCTGAAACTGGCGAGTTTACGAAGTCAGAACCCCTAAGTGGACTACGGACACGGAACTCTCGACTGCAAACTTCTGCATAGTGAGAAAGTGGCAGCCCTGCGCTTCTTCGGACCGGACATTATAGGTGAACTGAACAGATGAGCCTCAACACCTTCGGACTGATCTAAAAGTTTTCCTGAAAGCTTTGTACCGATTTTAGCCATTCGTTTATTTTACTCATTGTGGGTTCCGTTGTGCCCATACCCTCATTTTGGTGTGTGCCGGGTTTATTATAATGTATTACTGCGTATTTTCTTTAGATTTGTCTATTTGTAAATACACACGTGGTGGGCTTTGCTGTATACATCGCTGCAGATGAAGTAATCGCTCCTAGCAAAGCTATTTTAGTTCGCGTGACTTTCATGTTTGTTTGCTTTTTTCCTTGCGCGAAACATGTTTTCCTTTTGCTCTTTAACGGTCATTTCTTGTACCTGGGTTTCGGTTCTTTAGAAGTCGTCGCTTTGTCCCCACATACCCTCCGTTCCGGATTCTGCATGCTGAAACACATCACCGTATCCTAACATTCACTTATGTTGTTTACTTGAAGTGTTTAATTTATACAATTCACCTGTCTCGTGCAATTGTTTAAGGAATATTTCAAGCTTCAGCTACTCCACCATTTAATAAGCAAGTAAACGATAACGCGCCGCATAGTTTTAGGCGTACGTTTTCTTGTGCCTCTTGTTTTTGCTTCTGTTGCTTATGCGTTTAGTTTTCAGGAGGCTGATCATATACAGTGGACTTCAAACTTTGAGTGAATATTCATTTATTGATTTTATCAGAAGTTTCTTTTCAATCCCTTCTCATGTCTCTTAAACTCGCGAATAAAATGTATCACAAAGAAGACATTTTGCTTATTTGTATGTGTGTATGTGTTCGAAAGATACGTTTCGGTATTAACATACGAGTGCATTGACCATTTATGTCTGTTTTATGCTATCGTCATAACCATGAAGCGTGAACATAAAAAAATTCATTTCCCAAGCTGGCAATACATACATGCATACTAACTACAAAATAAAGCTATTGTTACTCCCATACTTTAGTGGATATTCTTGCTTTTTGCCTAGAGCCAGAAGCCTCGGCAAAACAAATTTAAGTGCGTGCATGATAGCCAATAAAAAAGGTGGGGAAAATATAGGGTCATCCAATAAAGAAGGCTGGCAAGAAATGCTACCTCTTCCAACGATGAATGCTGGCAAAAAATGATGGAACAGCCATCAATAAACGCTGGAAAAAACGGTTCGAGCTGCCATTGTTTATACAAGCTTACCAATATTGAAAATACAAACGATGGACAATGTTGGCCAAAGCCATTCTTTCCCAATTTTTCCAACGTTATACGACTGCTATCCAACATTGGACTAATCTTGTCTAAAGTGTAGCATGGACCCCGAAATCCAATGTAGTTCCACTATTGTATCCAATGTTTTCCAACGTTGCGCGAAGGTCGGTCCAATGTTGTTGTGCTGCCTGGGGAAATACATGAATCTACTCTACAAAAGCTATGAAAGTTCAGGCTGAGAGTTCAAGAGTATAAACACGGTGGTGGCATACGTGGTGACGACCGTCAGCGTTAAAAGGTCCTGGGCAGTCTGGTGCGAGCAGTCCGCAGTTCTGGCACAGCTGCAATGTCGAAAGAGTTGCAGTACCGATATTTCCGGGGAGCTAGCGCTTGAAGGCAATCTCGAGCAGGTTGAGCTAACTAGAGGCGAAGTCCTGATGCCTACGTTTGCAGATGGTAAGCGCGCGTCTCAACTAGGCCAAACGGCGAAGGTTAGGTGGCCAGCCGGTACAAAGCCACGCTAACAACTACTAGAAGGGATACGTAATGATCGGCTTCTATATCATGTCAGGCAAGTGGCTAGAACCCTAAGCCCTCATTACTCTGCACTTAAATACGCTCTTGTTTCTCTTGATTTGCTTTCTGCGGAATAAGGGAGTGTTTATGGAGACGATTACTCCAGCATTGAATTTTTGGCCCAAAGATATCCCCCTCGCAATTGTTTTTGTGGGGTTTAATGTCCCAAAACCAGCTCTGATTATGAGACGCCGTACCAAGGCAGCACAACAACAATGGACCGACCTTCGCACAATGTTCGAAAACATTGGATACATATTGGAACTGCATTGGATTTTGGGAACCCGTGCTACACTTTCAACTAGATTAATCCCATGTTAGATACCAGTCGTATAACCTTAGGAAAAATTGGGAAAAAATGGCTTTGGCCGACATTGTCCACCGTCTGTATTTTCAATATAGGTAAGCTTGTATAAAAAATGGAAGCTCGAACCATTTTTTCCAGCCTTTATTGATGGCTGTCCGATCATTTTTTGCCAGCATTCCTCGTTGGATGAGCCAGCATTTCTTGCCAGCCTTCTTTATTGGCTGATCCTATGTTTTCCCTACCTTTTTTATTCGCTGTTACTTAAGCTTCCAGCATTATTATGCACGCACTTAAATTTGTTACGCCGAGGCTTCTGGCTCTAGGCAAAAAGCAAGAATATCCAGTCAATTATGCGAGTAACAATAGCTTTATTGTGTACTTAGTATGCATGTACGTATTGCCAGCTTGGGAAATGAATTTTGTTATGCTCACACTTCGTGGTGATGACGATAGCTTAAAACAGACATAATGGTCAATGCACTCGTATGTTAATGCCGAAACGTATCTTTTGAGCACATACACTCATACAAATAAGCAAAATGTCTTCTTTGTGACACATTTGTGAGTTTAAGAGACATGAGATGGGATTGAAAAGAACGTTCTGATAAAATCAACAAGTAAGTATTCAGTCTAAGTTTGAAGTCCACTGTATACGATCAGCCTCGAGAAAACTAAACACATAAGCACCATAAGGAAAAAGAGGCACAAGAGAACATACGGGTAAAACTATGCGACACGTTATGGTTTACGTGCTTATTAAATGGTGGAGCAGCTGAAGCTCGACAGGTTCCTTAAACGATTCCACTAAACTGTTGAATTCTGAAAATTAAACACTTCCTCAAGTAAAAACACAGCATAAGTGAATGTTAGGATATGGTGATGCGTTTCTGCATGCAGAATCCGGAACGGAGGGTATGTGGGGACATACCGACGACTCCTAAAGAACCGAAAACCAGGAACAAAAAATGACCGTTAAAGAGCAAAAGGAAAACATGCGTTTCACGCAAGACAATAACACAAACATGATTCACATAAACCAAAAACAGCTTTGCTAGGACCGACTAGATCTGCCGCGACGTATACAACAAAACGCACCACGTGTGCATTTACAAATCGACAAATCTAAAGGAAATACGCAGTAATACATGCTATAATAAACCCGGCACACACCAAAATGAGGGAATGGGCACAATGGAAAGCACAATGAATAAACTAAACGAATGGCTAAAATCGGTACGAAGCTTTCAGGAAAACCTTTAGAACTGTCCGTACACGGTGAGGCTCATCTGTTCAGTTCACTTAAAATGTCCGGTCCAAAGAAGCGCAGGGCTGCCACTTTCTAACTATGGAGAAGTTTGCAGTTGCGAGTTCCGTCTCCGTAGTCCACTCAAGTGTTCTGACTTAGTAAACTCGCCAGTTTCAGCAGATACACGATGCCCGTGCCGCACAACCTGTGCGTCCGAAAAACCTTTGCGGAGTGAAAGCTGTTTCGCCTGCCTCACCCCCAGCTCACTACAAGAAAACATGTCAAACAGGTATGCGAAGCAAAACGGATTAGTGCCGCCCACTCAGCACCCCCCCCCCCCTGCCCCAGTACACTTCGTTGTTGGGCAGGCTCCTGTACCAGCTACTCCAGGTAGAAAGATAACAAAGGCTTTTCTTTACATTCCAAGGTTTTGTATATACCGTATTTGCTCATGCATAACTTATACCGTGCTTCCTCGCGCATACCACGTAACTCGTTTTTTTTTTCTCCATGAATCTAGGAGTTCTAAAAGTTGCGTAAATTAGATGCGAATTTCGCAAATACTTCCGGAATATTGTGTAAGGAATCTTGACGCGTGCTGATCTAAGGATGTATCAAATGAAATATATCACAAAAACGAAGGTAGCTTTCACTCAATAGAACGCGTACCTTAACAGCCAAACGCAGTCGTGGGCGACATGCAAGCATTAGCGGATGTGCGACTCGGAATCGTCGTCACTGGTGCTGTCAGCGGTATCTCTAAACTCCAGTATCAAGCGTGACTCATATTCGCGTGTCGAAATCTTCGTGGCGGCACGGCTATCAGTTCATGGGCAAACACTACGTTGAATTTGTTTTGTTGGTATCGCGCCAACATGTCGCTATTAAACAATCAAAATGCGACCGGCTATGGCGAAGCCTGGGCTACCGAACACACAATACCGAAAAAGTACAGTGCTAGCCTGCGCCACGTGGCCCTGGGTGTCATGCGGAGAGCATGAAAGCAAAATTTTTGCGTAAACCGTACATAAAGTTGGCAGTGCAGAAATTACGCGGTGGCGCTAAATATGCGAGTGCACACGTTACGTACATATATATTAACGTTGTTTCAAATGAAAAAGAAATCATTGCTTCGAATATGTCAGTTGTACTTCCCAATGTGAACAGCATAGGCGCGACAATATTTACGTCTGGACAATATTGTCTCGCAAGGAGCATTGGCTGTCCTGTATTCGCGAACCCAGACACAATGTCTGGGCAGTATAGACAGCCTACTTCTATTATTTTGCAAATATTGCGATGACAACAGATAAAGTGACCTGCTATGCCATGCACCTGGGCTCGGAAGCTGCTAACAGGCTGCTGGGAATTTTGGACCATGTCATGGCGTTGTAGATGTACTTGGATCAATTTCCAATGTGCAAATTCTAGCCTACTTTACACGCACTTAGCTAGAACTTGCGCAAATAAACAATTGCGTAAATTATAGAAATAATTTTTCCTGCGGCACTGAGTACAAACACAATGATCTTTCTGAACTCATTCGCGGCACCGAGTCGAGCTAGTGGTTCCTTCATATTGGTAAAACTGGAGATATCATGTGTACTTGCCATCATGTGTACTTGCCTCCCGATATATCATGTGTACTTGCCAATGTTGTCAACATTGATGCTACAACTCTTGTGTGCAGACAATATTGTCTGACACAGAACATTGGAAGTCGAACATTGGCTATGCAGTGAGATTGATTGGACAATATATACAGCCTGCCGCCATTACATAACCAATATTTATAGGACTATGTGGAAACTGACCCATGATTACCAACCTTGTGCACTGTCCCCACCAATAATGTATGCTGAGTGGCAAATATGGCCCACTTTTGCCTTCTTTACAGGATGGAAGAACCAATATTTCAAATTGAATGGTTACGATGAGCCATTGTTGGAGGCCTTAGTAGATGTCATTTCCAATGCTGGCTTATGAGTGGTATCACAGGGCCTTCATTGGACCTCCGTAAGCCAACAAAAAAACAATACTGGCCCGAGCATGTGTGCTGCCTGGGTAGTGGAGGGCTCCGAAAATTTCGACCACCTGGGCTTCTTTAATGCTCACTGACGTCGCACAGCACACGGGCCTCAACATTTCGCCTCCATCGAAATGCAGCCGCCGCAGCCGGGATTCAATCCCGCGACCCTCGGATCAGCAGCCGGGTACCATAGCCACTAGACCACCGTGGCGGAGCCCCTCTCGCAATAGGTGGATAGCAAAATGACGTTTTCGTCTGCATCTGACTTCCGGTTCGAGCCTTAACTGCGCGGTTCCTTCGTTCGGCCTTGTATGCCGGTTCTTGCTGCACGTCTCTGCTCCTCGCAAAGCAAACACGCTTCTGTCATTGAGGTTGGATACTCGGCGTTAGGATGTGCGAATTCTACCGTGAAAGGAAAAAAAAAAGTTTCATGGGAATGAAGCGCGCAAGTGTAGATTGGCAGTTGCCCTCAAACTAGCGACCGTGAAAGGCGAGCTCTGGGTTCCGAATGTAGGACCAAGCATATGTGAACACCATTTCGTCACAGGCAAGTGTTCTGGCAAATAACTTGATTCATTTAATTTCTAGTTTCAATAATTTTAATTAACGATCTCAACAAATTAACGACCTCAAGAAAAACCAGCACAAAATACAGGACGGTAGATCTGGCAGAGTAATATTAGCAATCGAAGTGGCAGTTGGGTAACATTATTAGCACAGAAGAAGAAGCAAAGGTATTAAACAGTTACGCGAACAATTGTTCTCACTATCAGCACAGGTACACGTGCTTTGGTCGGACACTACATTCCAGGACACCTTGTGTTTAAAATATTACTGAGCCTTGGCACGGCCTTTGAAACGAAATATACTCCATGTACAACTGCTGCGCAACTGCTGCGATCGCGGAACGTCTATAGCACTCGATATCCTTCGCCAAGTGTCAACCACGAATGTCAGCGAGCGCAGGTTACAATAGCGACCGCCCATTCACGTTGACATTTGCCGGCGACATAACCACGCTTTGCGATCGGCGTTGTCGGGATCGCGATCGTTGCAACAGGTCATCCACTTCTTTGATTGACTTCCATTGCGATCGAGGCTACATATGTAACCTAGGCTATTTAAGCCTAAACGTTCTACGAAATCTCGACGTGACTCCTCGGGGACATGACAACCACGCCACACGAAAACATAGTCCGGGGGTGTTACGACGGATTGACAGCTCACACCTGCCTTTCGGAACTGTCCAGCGATGCTTGCGCTGCGGTTTGTCACCGAAGCTGCATCTTTAATAAAACGTCAAGCGCATACGTGAACGGAGAATCCCGACTCCCAACCACGCAACAACGGCGGCATGTGGCTGCTGCGCAAAGCCTCGAGCCGGAAGTTGTAGCAGACTGCGGAGTAACCCACAATTCCTTGCGACAACCGAGATTTTGCTATCCACCTATTAGTGCACTGGAGAGGACGATGGCCAAACGCTTTTTCGGGGTCGACGAGTCGGCATCTTCCTTCATCTCGCCTGACTGACAGGTCATTAGTGCCGGAGACGCGGGAGTCCTCGCTTTGCTGCTCATAACAAAGCTATGTATTAGTCGTCGACCTTGGGGCCGAGGGGCTGCCGACAACACAATAGCGTACTTTCCGCACGTGGCCAGTGCCCGCACAAAGGTGCCCCACTGTCCATACCTGCGTTGCTGACCCGAAGCACCGCGTCTCGGTATTTCAAGAATCACGCCGCGGGTCGCATGGGAAGGCACCAAATCGGTGTCTCCCAGCTCAGAAAGCGAAGTCTTGCCTGCCTTCTTCGGAGGGGTCGAAGAGCTTCTAACGTCGCACGTGCGGTGATAGCGTGAACATACAATTAGTCCGCCCAGAGGCAATGTCCTCCGTGACAACGGGATACTCACCCCTCTTTTCATGTTATACTTCTGTCTGCTATGGTGTGCGTTACGGTCAAAATCGACTTCTTTAGGTGTTCAGATACAGTGGCTATAGCTAGGCTAGGGTAACCTGCTTCTAGAAGCCGCTCGACCTGCGCATTAAAGCTTTGGCTCAATTCAATAAGACTTTCTCGTGGCCAGTTGAGTTGGTGCATACTTGGAATTAAAGATGACTTGCGCGCAAACTTGACAAGGACGCAGGTTGCGCTTGTCCGTCTCTTTCCTGTATCCTTGTCAAGTTTGCGCGTAAGTTATCTTTTATTGCAAGTTTGGTTCAATTTGTGCAAACATGATTTTGTTAGGGATGACTTTAGACAAGATATAGCTATTCCGTTTTTCACTACTTTCGAATGGTTGGAGTGGAAGTTTAACAACGGCTTAGATGCTCTAGGAGAGTACTGCCAACACACGTGGTCTTGCTCAAATGTCTTTCTCAAATATCTAGACATTGTAGTATGTTTCCCAGAGTCAGTTCTTTCCTAAATATGAACCAATCACCATTAACTTTAAATTGATCGCTTACAAACGTGATGACGCATTCAAAATCATTTTCACTACATAAAATCAAGGAATCATCAGCATACCAAAATACCATATTCACATGGTTGCCTAAACCATCCTTTAAGCGGCTGTCAAACTTGATCACTAAACATAGGGGCAACCTTTCAACCTATACAATTCTCGATTCTTGCAGAAACACATCTTCTCTATAGACAGAGAACGTTGGCTTTAAAGTACATGGAAAGAATTTCTAGAAATGTAGCCGTGGAAATCACAGACGCGGCTGAAGCAGAGACAAAAAGAACCTCGGCCCATCTCCGTCGCTCGAAAGGCGCATGGGATAAGATCAGCCCGCTCAGGAGGACTGCGCCGAAGCGCACAGGAAACGCCCCGCCCGCCTTTAACGGGCATGAAAACATGGGAGGCAGGGGTGGGGGGAGGGGAGGTCGCTCGAGCAGCAGCTGTAAAGTACGCGCGGTCGCCATCACTGGCGCGCGCGCTATCTCGGTAGCTATGAGACGTGCTGCATACTCCTTCAATGCGTAGCACCGCCTTGATCACGTGCTCCGTTCCAGGACCAACGCATATGGTCGAAACGTCGGGAATGTACTCGCCACATAGCGCTCACGCGAATGCGTCTACGAGTGCCGGAAGGAGCACGCTCGCTTCATGCCGCTGTACTGCGCCAAGTTTCTCGATGGTGCAAAGTGCACGGTGCTTAGCACGGGGGCGCGGTGTGAAGCGCCTGCAAGAAGACATGAAAACAAGGGGCCGAATTCACAACACTTCTCTTTCTTAAGTGCCTTTTGCCATTGGTCAGCGGGCTTCTGTAATGATATGTCCAGCATCAGGATTGGCTGAAATTTTCTCTTACGAACATTTTTCTCGTAAGTTGTTTTTGTGAATACGGGCTAGGATGATTTAGCTCGCAGCTCTGCTGGGCCGTTGTCTCTGCTGCCCGACCGTCACATGGTACGTTACGCACCTGCATGCTTACTTAGTAAGCCCACGTTCACTGCAATTCAGCCCCTACTTTATGTCATGCATTGCTATCGCGTTCATCGCTCCGCCCTTCTGTTAAAATTGTGATTTTTAGGAGCAAGGCTTTAGGAAATGTTAGTTGCTGTTTATTTATAAAAATCCTGCAGTAGTCTCTGCCGTAGGCAGTGAAAAATTCTCTGCAATCAACCAAAAGCGCAAAGCATAGCTTTACTAGTGGCTTAATTACACCGCTATTTACGCACAACACCGAGTGGGCACGATATTCTGGCAAAATGGTGCCGGTGCAACAGCAGCGGCCCTGACGTCTTCATTCGCTTTCTTCATGCCGCTGCGCTGAGATGGCTGGTTGGTATCAATATAACATGCGCGTTTGTACTTGTGGTAATTCAGAAAAGCACATATGCGCTGTTGTTCTAAATGGGTTTATTTGTCAAATTCCAATTTCAATCTGTCAGAGTACCTGCTAATCAAGGAGGATATCGGCAGCCAGACACCCAGGTAAAGCGATAGTTGCTTGCCTAAAATACAGAACACCACAGGATAACTGAACAATGCAAATAAATATCATGGTGGCCCACAAAATCACTTCATTCATGCTCGTCATATAAAGAGTGCGGTTATGTGGACACTATTGCAGGGTTATCGCCAAGGAATCTGAATTCGCACTGTAAGAGCGAGCGTAAGCGAGCTCTTTTGCCATTACATTTCAGTGTATTGCTATCAAAAAGCAGGAACCAAATTTTTCTTTTGTACACAATTGTACACGATTTTGGACACAATGGAGCAGTGAACTGCACTACAAAGACATGTTTTAATGATTTAATATGTGTAGCATATCTTCGTGGTAGGAAGCTGACATACTGTTTCCTTGTGATTAACATGAGGAAAGGCTTATTATGCGAGTCATCATCATCATCAACCTGCTTAGACCCACGGCAGGACAAAGGCCTCTCCCAACGATTTCCAAACCAGCTTATCCTGAGCGAGTTGGTTCCACTTTATGCCCGCAAACTTTCTAATTTCATCGCTCTATATAACCTTTTGCCTGCCTTTGTTGTGTTTTCCCTCTCTTGGTATCCATTCCGTCGCTCTTACTCTCCATCTGTTATCTTTCCTCCTCATGACATGTCCTGCCCATGATATGTCCTGATGTTAAGCGAGTACTACTACGCAAAGCTTTTGATCAACAAATGAAATGACTTTCTTGTCTATCATCACAGTTGACGAACACCAACTAGCACAACTCGCTGCTTTACTTAACGCACTTATCGTCCCTACCGTCCATGCTCACCACACTCCAAACACTCTGGTGCAGTCTTGTTGCTCCACGACTGCTGCCCTCACTAAAGAAGCTTTTCTTGAAGAAAAAAAATCAGAAAAGAGCCGAACCAGCTGTCTACCATCTGTCGTCATTGAATGTCGCCGCTGCGAAAAGAGGGGACATTTTAAAAACGCTATTTTATATTCCTAATAGTGGAGTACCAGTAGCAGATAGACCACTTAGGCCTCATTGCTGCTTTAAGTGCCCTTGCACACCTCTGCATTTCTTTAATGATGACCTGTGATAGAAGGCTGTTATTTCTGATGGAAGTCCTAGCACCAATAGAACAAGCATTTTTTTTCAGTTATAACATCACGAGAGCCCTCTTGACAGCAATGTGTATAGTTTTCTACGAGCTCTTTATGAGGGCATCTGGCACACATTTCTGCATGATGTTTGTAATGGAAGCCAATTGACTGCCTGAACTTGATCACTTGTCAACATTTTTAGAGCTACTAATAACATTATTTATCGCCCTAAACTTTCATTTTGTTTCAACGTTTCCAATGTATTGGAATACAAACTAGAAGAGAAGCTCAGGGGAAGATGGATGCTTGAACCGATCAACAAATCGCAAACTACGATTTAGAACAGGGAATGTCGCAGGATCCAACGTTTCGACAAGCGGACTTGTCTTCGTTGCCACCCTGACGAAGTTGCCGCCCTGAGGAAGACAAGTCCGCTTGGTGGAAGCGTGGGTTCCTGCGACATTCCCTGTTCTAAATCGTATTTTGCGATTTGTTCATCGATCCAATGAATTGGGAAACACAAGAAAGGCATCGCTGTGACGGTTTTTACGAAAGCAACTTTCAGATGCATGCTCGGATAAAGAGTGATTCATCGATCAGCACGTAATAATCGAACCATCTTAATGCAGGAGGGCCGTTGGCCGCGGCGGCGGATAGCCCTGAAAGCACTTGGCTATGCGATGCGCTATTGTTGTTACGACAGGCCACTGGTTCACTGAACTGAAAACGTGTGTGCCGGCGTGTGCACGCATAACACTGCAAGTTGCGCTGGAGACACCCTGCAGTAGAGCGGCTTAACTATTGAAACGCGATACTCGCACCGCGTGATGGTCAGTACATTTGGTGTTATTACGCTGCGCTGGGTGATCACACAGACCATACTGAATCGCATCACAGCGTTTCACAAAGTCTGGCGCTTTCGTTGAGTAGCCCAACTAATCAGCTCGGTGTCCCCATCACAAAAGCAATGACGTTGAAATCACTGGTAGCACACTCTCGTAAAAAAACTTCGGTGTTAAAACACAGTATTGATAAAACACCTTCATGTTCAAAAAGAAAAAGAACAGGAGAAATTGTTCCACTCACTGAATCATGCGCGCCATTTCACTTTTATATCAGGTTAACAGATAATTGGAAGAAGCACCGGGACGAAGAAATGAGTGCCGGTGATGAGGCATTCTTCTTACCTCTTCGGATAGGTCAAAAAACCGGTTGGGCAGCCGCTCGCCAAAGAACACGATATCTGCGTTGAAGAGAATTTGACAATATCGTTGTCATAAAGTGACCTACATGCACTTGCCTATCCTACCTTGCAATTTGTTAAAATTTTGCGCGTGTATTGATGGCGCTCTGCCACACTACTTTTAATTGAGGTTGCTGCAAACACACATCTCAAATAGTGGTAAAAAATTAACAGCACACAGCAACAACTAAACCTACAGCGATATGACACTCGGGCACTCTGAAGTTGAGGGCTGGCTGGTTTGACGTCTTTCAAAGGGTAGCGCCGAAGCAGTTCGGGAAAAAGCTATATTTTCAGACAATTGATTCGTTTTCTTTCTTTTTTTCACTTGCCCCTTTGTGTGTCCCAAACAAACACAGAAAATCAACATTTATTTTGATTGATTTTAGGGGTTTTACGTCCTAAGAGCAGCTGTGATTATGGGACGCCGTAGTGGAGGGCTTCGGAAATCTTGACCACCTGGGGTTCTTTAACGTGCACCGACATCGCACAGCACACGGGCCTCAACATTTCGCCTCCAGCAAAATGCAGCCGAATCGGCCGCGATTCTGTCCCGCGATCCTCGAATCTGCAGTCGAGTACCATAAGCACCATAGCGGTAACAAACACACAAAGGCAGCCCGAAATGAGCCATGCCTAAGGGAGAATAAGTTCCTTTACCACCAAGCCATTCGTGAACCCAAATTCCACAGAATGCTAACCGGGTCATTATTAACAAAATGGTAGGATATGATAAGGCCAAAAAATTGAATAATGTTAAGACAGGATTTCCACTTAAAGCGGTTAGCTGGGCTAGTTAGAACGCGGACTTGTATTCCATCACCAGCGCTAACAAAGGAAATAAAAAAGGAAGAAACGACACGACAGCAGACAGGCAGAATGCTCGTCTTTGACGTGATATTTATTGCACAACGGCAGAGATATATAAATATTTTTACGTGCACAAACGCATAAGGTCAAGCAGTGCGGCGCATGCATGATACCACTCATAACCAAATCGCAGAGGCAAGATAATCTATTTGTTTGGCTGACATTGCAAAATAAGGTGTACTAATGCATTTGTCACACAAGTGTTGAAGATTCGGCGAGTTGGTTCGTCGTTCTTGAACTGGTATATCGCACTACGGAAAAAGAGAAACGGCCAAGCAGACCGACAGACAGGGCGCTAACTTCCAACTGAGCTTTATTCGTAAATTGGATCAAATATGTAGATTTGCGCAAGCATACAAAAACAGCAGAACGTATCGCCAAGATCAGGCAAACCACCGCAATGTCACAGAGCAAAGATTCATAGACGATTCGCCTGATTAAGGAACGACGCCTCATGTTCAGATAGAGCCAACGAAGGGGCGCTGATACATGTGTTTCCAGCTCTTGCTATACAGTGCGCTTCAATTATTTCACGAGTGATTTGTAACGGGTGCTTCCTCACCACTTCACATTGGTCACAGGCAGGGGAACATCCACAATTACGGCAGTGAATTCCAATGTGTCCCCGGATTCCTTTGTGCACATTGTAATGGTGCTCTTTGAGCCTTCCATTCAGGCGGCGCCCCGTCTGGCCAATATTACCTCTTGCCACATGGGAGTGGTATCGGGTAAACAACCACCGCTTCACATGCTCCAAACCGCGTTTTGTGCTTGGTTGGGCAAACAGTAGCGCGCGATTTAAGGAGATTGATTGCCTTGCACAGCCGCTGGAACTTATCCGGCGCCGAGAACACCACTTTCACACCGCCTTTCTCGCCTGTCTTTTTTAGTCGGTGGGAGATGTCATGCACGTAGGGTAAAACTACGGGTATCTTACGGTTGTTTAATTCCGGCTCACCCTCGAAGTTGCCGTCCTTTCTTATTTGTCTTAGCAGTTTTTCAGCCTATAGATGAAAGTAGGACAGCTGGGTACCCAGCACGAAAAAGCCTTTCAGCTTGGGCTGCAAAGCTGTGCTGCATGACATGATGACATGATTTCTTAAGGAAGTTGATGAAACAAAGATTAGTAATGCTCCGCCTAACTAACTTTGAGTGGGAAGAGTCAAAGGGTAAAAGAGGCTTTCTTGTCCTAGGTACTTATAACCAGCACACATGGTCAGGTGTAAAATCAATTTCGAACCTAAAAAGCGTAAGCTGTTGTCACTTGGCATCTCGTGCGTCAACACAACCTGATTGCAACTGTAATTGAAAGTCTTCACAATATCGTCGGTTAGGTGCTGGCAGGCAGAGTCATTGCAAATGATAAAAACCTGAAAGTTGTCAACGTGACGACATACTGTAACCACAATACTTTGGTCGAGCATGCTCATCAGCAGTCTGTCATGGTAACACTTCGTTTGTCTGTGCAAAAGAGTGCCAAGTCATCTGCATAAGCCAATACTTTAACTTCGTTACTTAATATGCTGTAACTATGGATACGATTTGCTTGCATTATGCTCAAGCATAATGGCTCGAGGTAAAGTCCAAACAGGAGGGGAGACATTAGGCAGCCCTGCTTTACAGACGGGCAAATAGAAGCAGGTTTTGAGAGATCATCACTGATAATTAGGCGAGTCGAACACTCACTCTAATAAAATTGAACACCCCTGAGCAACACAGAGCCAATATTGCTATGCTCCAGAAGAGAAAACCGGAACGAATGACTGACACGATCAAAGGCTTTTCCGAGATCTACCTGAAGCCTTGCGAGATGCTCTTGAGAACTGTAGCAGTACTGGAGGATTGTACGAGCGATGTGTATATTGGTCTGTATGGAGCGTCCTCGAATTCCACACGTCTGATGAGAACCAATCAGGATCGACATCACAAATTATAACGTATTTGATAACACCTTAGGAAAAATTTTGTAGTCAACATTTAAGTGCTATTGGTCTATAGCCCTCAACTGAACGAAGCTTTTTTGAGTACTTTTCGGAATTTAAACCCCTTGCAAGAAGAAGATTGTACAGCCATCAGTAGCCCGACCACATTGCAGGAAACTGAGTAGGCCATCGAGCAACTACCCTTGTCAAAAACACCTGGTCCTCATAAAATTGCAGCGGAACTTTACAAAGCTTTCAGAACAACCCTGTGTCCCATACTGCTTGACATATTTAAGATGAGTTATGACATGGAGATGATCCCGCGGTCTTTTTGCAAAAGCCACACAGTTTTAATACTGGGCTACGCCTGCGCTTGAAAAATATTCCCTAAAAGACCTAAACAGGTATAACGTCTGCCGAGGAATCGCATTAACAAGTGTAATGTTACATGGCAGAGTAGTAATACTACACGTAGGGGAAAGTGGATTGCATAACGAGTTCCAGGAATCATTTGAAAGAGCACAGGGCTGCATGGTTTGTAGCTGTGACCCCATTACAGAGTCATCAATATCATCATTATGAAACAATCTTCTTCAACTCTTCCGTCATCAATATTACGAAGCGCTGCCTTTTGAAGCAGTTTTGTTGTATTGTGCCATGCATCACGCGGCAGGCGACGTGCGCAGCCCCAACAGCAACCTGACTTGGCTCTTCGATATACATGATGGCGCCTCCTCGTAAGGTGAGGAGCCGCTGCTGATGAAGCGAATCGCAGAGTTACGCGCGCGGCTGCAGCGAGGCAACGTCGGGCACAAAAGAAAGCTGCTGTGCAGAGAGAAGAGCAAACCACTGCTCGCCGTTGATGCCGGGCCGAGAGTTCGGTTCGTTCTCGAGAAAACGACGCCAGGAGACTCTCTCAGTTATACAGATTTGCACGTTACAACACCGCCGTAATTAATGCGTAGTGAATACTTCCCTACTTGGCGAAATGATAAGCGTTATGGCGCGGGGGATACCTACCACCTCTACTTGCACTAGTTTCCTCAAGCGTTCAAAATGGCACCTAAGATGGTCGCTCCTCCAGCTTACGCTTTCCCTGTCCTGCAGTTCCGTGCAGGCCTGGCTCTCTTATACATTTATTTACATATGTGACTCCACTGTGTACATTTCGCATGTAGCACTGACTATTTGTATTGCCATCTGCTACGCTCTCGGCTGAGAGATGCGATATTGAAAATAAATAAATAAATAAATAAATAAATAAATAAATAAATAAATAAATAAATAACTATGACCCACACCGACTCATATAAAGCTTACATTTCCTACTCGCTCATTCGTTCTCATAGGGGCCAACTGCCGAGGTTCTCGGGAGCCACCCCAGAAATTTCCTAGAGGGCCGAGCCTCTTCCCCCGCTCTTTCCTGACTGACACATAGTTCATCGTGCTGGTCTTTTCGTCCATTTTAACTCCTTTCTACTAACCCCAAAATTTCAATATCATAATTGCGAATTCGAATTAGCTCACCTACGCTTTCCTAGGCTTCAAAGTTTCTGGTTTCATTAACTTGTTTCTAACAAATAAAGCGAGCCCCTGACCCCCTTCCCTCTCGTTATTTCATAGCTTGAGCCTCGTTACGGCAGACTTAGTGCCTTAAGTAGCATATGAGGGCTTATTGGGCAACAGCTACCTCGACATGAGATCACGTTCTGCGTGACACCTCCTGGCCGTAAGAGTGTGCTACACTCGCCACCATGGCTACGAGTGGCGCTGCCTAACACTTCCAGGATTTCATATGCATACATACCCAATAAAATGGACGGAGGGACGAGTGCCTTCGTAGGTCATCGGTGTAATATCGGACACGATATCCGAAGGTCGTGGGTTCGGTTCCCACCGAATCAGCTAAGCCGCCTTGAATGACACGGAACTTCGGGCCGTTATAGCCACTGCCCCAACGATATCGGCAGGTCGACGACTGTGATCGGAAACGTGGGGCCGCGTATGCCGCGCTACTGCCGGCATCGGCTGAGCCGCTGGCTTCCAACCGCAAATATGGCGCCGATTTTGCCGTTCTATTGACAATATGAGGTAAGCTATCGCCTTTTCAATTGGCAACATTGTGCCGTTTATACCACCTTAGAGCCCGCATCAGCTGAGCGGGTAACTTTCTCCGGCAAACGTGGCGCTGATTTTGCCACTCTTTAGACAATATGGACTAAGCCATCACCATTTATTCGCAACAAGGTGCCAAGTATGCCACCTTAGAGCTGACGTCGGCTGAGCCGATAACTTTCTCCGGCAAATGTGGCACCGATTTTGCCGTTTTGCAGCATCGTCCAAACAATGGCGAACTCGGCACTATATTTGCTAAGAAAGATTGTTTCACAGGAAACATTGAGCCATTTCTGCCATCCTCGAGGATGGCAGAAACAGCTCGATGGCTCACATGGCCGCAGCCTTTCATGACTGACATCGGCCGGGCCTTTTTGGAAGCTTACTGTACATAATAATTGAAATCAGATCGAGGCAAGCATGACCGAAATTCACTTGAGAGATTCCACGTAAGAATGAGATGTTGGGCTTCGGATATTCACGTATAGGCATTCAAGTACCGGAGCATGGCACACGTGTTTTGAGCAGCATATAATATTCTGTTCGCGCGCTTTCTTTTTTATAAAGACGTGGCATAAGAACAAGTAGGCATATCGAGATAGTATTGATACATACATCTTGAAGCGGTATTAGCCTTCCGCTAGAAGAAGAGGAGGCGCAACATCCTAGGGGGGAGAGAAGAGGACGTTGAAGTGAAGGTAGAGGTATTAAAGATGGACGCCCGTTCTATAGCTATGTACTCTATTGTGTCCTTGTAAATAGAAACGCTACATTATTTTGGCGCAGCCAACAATCGACTACAAGATGTGGGTGACCTTCTTCCTTGACGAGGCCTCCGCGGAGAATGTCATCTTTTCGATATACCAAGCTCAAGATGAACCAGCGGTGGACCTACCTCGGGAACTTAACTCTGCTGAACTTGTAAATTTGGTCTTGGAGATAGCTTCCATGGACACTGATGAACTACGCCGAAAAGATGATGTGAAAGTAAACCTGCGTCCACAGACTTTTCACAAGCTAGTCCTTCAGCCGATGCGTGGAACGGACTCTGGATCGCGGTCTTCAACGGAGGAGGTGAGCCTCATTTTGAAAGCTCTTCTGCTACAGCAAGAGCAGGTTGTGCAACAGAACCAACTCGTAACGTCGCTGATAAGATCCCTAAACGCCGAAAAGCCCGTGCATAATTTTGTTGAGCCCGACACTTTTGACGGGTCGTCTTCCAGCCCCGACAGTTGGATAGAATTCGATGAATATGCCGCTGTGAAGAATAAGTGGCACTCTGACGACGTCAAGATTTCTAACATGCGCACTTACTTGAGAGGTGTTGCACGCAAATGGCACGAGTTTCGTGTTATTGGAGATGCTAAGCACCCTTAGAATGACTCGAAGGGGTCATTATTGACAACATTCCGGGCCAATCCAGTAGAAAGATGGGACACTGCACTTCAATTCAAATTCACGCAGGGCTCCCTTCTCGAGTATTTTTTTGGGAAACGCTGCCATTTAAAGCTGGATGGATGGATGCTATGAGCGTCCCCTTTTTAACGGGGTGGTGACATGTGCGCCACCAGGCTCGTCAAAATATTTAAGAACTTTTCTTTTTTTTCCTCTCTCTCTTCAAAAGCCCGGTAGCTGGCCGAGCCCTTGCTACCGCCCTCTGGTGTAGTAGCCCTAATAATGCACGGACTGCACGTGGAAGTTCGGAAGCAAGTGTTAGTATGGTCCCCTAAAACTGTAGACGGACTTTTGGAGTGCCTTCAGGACATCCGATCTACTTCAGATAAAAAACAACCTGCCACCACATGCGGTCATTTCAGATGGTCTGTCGCGGGCTGTTCAAACTGTAATGAACGAGAACCGAGCATATATTGTGAGCAGCGAAGAGAAGTCGGGTTGGCGTGCCCCCACAGGTCTTGACACAAACTCGATAGCGCAAAAAAACACGGACGAAGAAAAGAAGGAAACACAGACAGGCGCAAACTTTCAACTATATTTCGGAATGCCAAAGCGGTTCTATATGTAAACGCACACCCTTTGCACACGGGCCACCAGGAACGATACAAAATCTAAGGTTCTCCACGATACCGCTATCAAAACCACAAACGTGAGAATCTGCCGAATAAATCTGATGCATGCGTGAAAAAAAGGATGACAAATGAACAACAAAACAGAGCATAAATGAAGAAATGAAAAAGTCAACAAATAACCAGTGTATAAAAGAAATGAAAGA
Source organism: Hyalomma asiaticum (assembly GCA_013339685.2). Lineage (NCBI taxonomy): Eukaryota > Metazoa > Arthropoda > Arachnida > Ixodida > Ixodidae > Hyalomma > Hyalomma asiaticum. Next base: position 94,139,750 of record CM023487.1, read on the forward strand.
AAAATGAAAAGAAAAATGGAGTAGGCATTTTTCTTTCATTTCTTTTATACACTGGTTCTTTGTTGACCTTTTGATTTCTTCATTTGTGCTCTGTTGATTTGTTGTTCACTTGTCATCCTTTTTTCGAGCATGCATCAGATTTAATCGGCAGATTCTCACGTTTTTGGTTTTGATAGCGGTATCATGGAGAACCTTAGAATTTGTATCGTTCCTGGTGGCGCGTGTGCAAAGGGTGTGCGTTTACATATAGAACCGCTTTGGCATTCCGAAATATATTGGAAGTTTGCGCCTGTCTGTGTTTCCTTCTTTTCTTCGTCCGTGTTTTTTTGCGCTACCGAGTTTGTGTCAAGAATGTACCAACTAGCCCAAACAAGAGTGTTACTGCCCCACAAGTCGAGTGCATAACATCGATGCCGACGCGGAGGAGCCCTCGACGACAAAAAACTAATAACCGAGGGTGATCGAGTAAACGAGGGTGACTGAGAGTGTTTATTTAGCTCGCTCTAGCCTACTTCACATTCCTGTCCAAGTCGGCAACAGACACATGATGGTCCTGGTAGACAGCGGTGCTTCTGTGTCGATATTAAATGCCAAGCTAGTGGATGTGAGTCATATCCATAGCGGAAGAGTGCTACGAGTGCAAGGTTATGACGGAAAGGTGGCACTGCACAACCAGTGGGCGTCAGTAACCATCGACTTTCAAGGTCACAAGACAGATAGTGAAGTATTGGTGATTGAGGGCGTGACATACGACTTTCTCCTGTCCAGGCCTGATATAAAGAAAGTGAAAATCAATATATACTGGGATGATGCGGCTTTAGTTGAAAGATTACCAAGGAACGAGACACAGGAGGGTAAACAAGATGACCTGCGAGTTGTAAAATGTGCAGAAGATATTGAAAAGACATACCCTGAACTCGTATGTGTAGGAAACTACCCAACACCGATGACGTCACACAAGGTCCCTTTTGAACTAGCTAACAAGACCGTCATCCGCAAGTCACCCTATAACATGTCGAGAGCGGAAGATGTGGTTGAAGAAAGAACTACAGGATATGCTGGACGCTGATATAATTCGACCGTCTGTATGACCCTTTGCCTCTCCCATAACAAAAGCGCCAAAGGAAGATGGAACTTTCAGACTCTGCACAGACTGCAGGGCTCTCAATCGTCAAACCGACCTTATATCATTCCCCATGCCAGAGATACACACGATTATAGACGAGACAGGTGGCTGCCAACATTTTTCTCCTATTTACTGATGCAAAGCCTCTGGCAGATTCCGCTAACCAAACAAACAAAATCTACACTGCTTTTATAACGCCTTTTGACCTGTACGAGTATAACAGGCTTCCATTCGGCTGGAAGAACTCGCCGGCATGGTTCCAGAAGATCATGAACGAAGTTCGGAAGGCTTTCCTAGGTGTATTTTCCAATGTGTACATAGACGATATTATCGTTTCCTCAAAAAACAGAGGCTGAGCATCGAGTTCACTTGTCTCAGGTAATAACTGCATTGAGCACGGCGCACCTGAAAGCCGATCATAGGAAAAGTGCCTTCTTTCAGAAAAATAGTTGTTTTCCTTAGAAGAGTCTTTGATGGGACAACCAAAAGCACTGAACAAGAGTCGTCGAGAGGATCTCCCAGTTGGTTAAACCATATGACGTACACTCATTGCGTGTGTTTTTGGGATTAGCAGGACATTTCAGGCCTTTAATAAAGGACTTTGTCATGAAAACAAGATGCCTCACACGCCTTACACAAATGGAAGCTGCGTTTGAGTGGAACAATGAATGTGAGAAAGTTTACCGCGATTGCGTGCACAGAATCTGCTGACCCTGTTCTACGAATACCTGACTTCAATTTACCCTTTGAGCTGAACACCGACGCTTCACACTATGGGACAAGTGCACTTTTATATCAGAAGTGACGAGGTCCGTCCGGACGCGAAAAGCGACCCGTCGTCGGGTTTACCCTCAAGCCATCTGAAGTGAACTACACCACTACTGAAAAAGAGGCACTTGCAGTCCTTAAAGCAATTCAGTCCATCCGCACTTACTTCGAAGGCATGAAGTTCACTTTGTTCACGCATCACCAGGATCTTACTCATCTCTTCAATATGACTCAACCTAAAGGACGCATTGCTAGATGGGTGAACTACTTGCAGCAGTTTGACTTCACCATCTCCCACCGACCTGAACCTCTCTTAACTGATGCAGATGCTTTATCGAGATTATGATACAACCCAGCAAAGAACAACCGGACGAAATTAATGAAGTGAAATTGTGGGAAGGCACTGAACATCTGACTTTTATTGAAGGTCGTTGCCAAGTTCCGCCAATGCTGGTTCCTAAGGTTCTTTATTTCTACCACGACAGCCCAGAGTCAGGAGGACACGACGGATTTTGGCGAACGCACAACAATCTAGTCAAGCGATTTAAGTGGCCCCGCATGAAGGAAGATGTCAATAAGTACGTTCGTTCCTGCCGCATTTGTCAAGTGAATAAGGTGAAATATAAGCAGTCTACGGATGCCATGATACTTCCTTGCCACTCGAATGTGCCCACTGAAGTCATACACCTGGACTTTGCCGAACTAAACAAGAAACGAGGAGTCGGAAAAACGCAAGCGTTTCTTCTGGCCATAGATGAATGCACACGGATGGTTTCAGCACGCGCAGGAAGAGAAGATGCAAATAGTGTCATCGCTCTCCTCCAAAGAAATATGTTTAGGACAGCTAGGACGATCGTATGTGACAACGGTCCGGCGTTCAGGAGTGAATGACTAGCAGGATGGGCTCGAGAACATAATATATCAGTCAAGTTCTGCGCGTCATACCACCCCGCGGCAAACGGACTTGCAGAGCGTGCGATACGGGATGTCAAACAATTCATAAGGATGTACGATAATTTCCCTGGTGGATGGAAATGCTCTTTAGAAGCGGCTGGCCGTTAAGCATCATGACCGCTCCTACACCAGCGGCTTGGGATGCAGTCCACAGTTCGCTTCATCAGGAGAAGTCCCTATTTTGCAGGCGGATCGTCAGTTGGGACTTTTAGAAAATCTCAAGATCATCGAGGAGCGGAAAGACAAAGCGTTGGGAGGGAGGTACCGAACATGAATGAAGCGAAATTTTGACAACAGACATAACTCGGAGATTCCGGACATTCAGGTCACCGACATTTCTAGTTAGGAAGGGTGTGAGAGATGCCAACGCGAAATACTACGGTCCCTATTCTGTGACAACGACAGCCTCTCAGCAAGAAATACTGAAGACGGTTTGGTACATCGGTGAGCGCGGATCAGTTGAACGTGCTTCAATAGGAAATGTTTTCAAGTATTAACCGAGAAGGGGGTAGCAAAAGAAACCCGGAAGAGTGAAGCGGTATTAGCCTTCCGCTAGGAGAAGATGGGGCGCAACATCCTAGGGGGGAAAGAAGAGGACGTTGAAGTGGACGTGGAGGCATTAAAGATGGACGCCCGTTCCACAGCCGTGTATTCTATTGTGTCCTTGCAAATAGGAACGCTACATATCTATAAGCTGTTCTCCGGGAGCTTTGCGAAATAGGCTGGCGCAACAGCTAACATTAGTGAGAAGGATCGACAAGCATGGTACAAAATTATCGGACAGCGCATTTCCGAAAATTAAAGTTCGCAGAAATTGAACTATTGCGTGCCTACATCGATCGCCATAACCAACACACGCTCGCCACCGGCGTTATACTAATGACATTTACAGCCCATGGTATACGGAGGTAACAGCGCGACAGCGAGGGGACAAAACAGATCCAAAGGTAACTCTATATTCAGAAGATGTTAGCTGTTCCTATACACCATGGAACACATATATTCCGTTGCAATGCAAATTCAAACAAAAGCGCTCTTGTCGAGACCACGATGCTAGCGAAAAGGCAAAAAAAAAAACAAAGCACTCATATGGCAAGCATGTTTTCCTCTCAAAGGTGGCAGACCAATGCACACACCTATAACTGATATACACAAAGCTTTTCTGATTAGTTCTGCTAGGGTGTACGTGATCACATAGTGTTCTTGTACAGGTGATCTGCGTATTTTATGGTACATGAAAACAGCAAGCATCCACTGAAAAAAAATCTTTCAAAATCCTAACTCTCTTCTCTCCTCCAGTTTCTTCATATTCACCTCCGCCTGCCCGACTGCGCCGCTCACCTTCACCGCGACGGCGGCTGTCACCACCGCCAACGCCGGGAAACTAGCCGGTGCGACCGATGGAGGTGAGGTCGCAGAAAAGGATTTACCTCAGATGCCTCCGCCAGTTACGATGTTCCGCAACAAAATAAGCGTAGTAATAGATGGATTATGTGCGACAGCTTTAGTGGACACTGGTGCAACCATTTCCGCTATGAGCAATTTTTTGAAAGATCGCATTGGCCGTAAAGTTATGTTTCCGTGGCACGAGTCTACACGATTTCGGGGTGTCGGCGGCGAAATACTTCATCCTCTGGGAATTTGTACCGTGAACGTGTTGTTGGCCGAAAGGGTGTTCCCGACTGAGTTCCTTGTTCTGCAGAGATGTACACACGATGTTATCTTAGGGATTGACTTTCTCCAAGAGTGCGGTGCTTTTGTTGACTGTGGCACTGGTGAACTTTCAGTCAGTGGTGAAATTGTTCCTGTCCTCGCTGACGAACCTCTGCCCGCCGAAAACACATTAGTTGTCTCCGCTGAACTTACAGTGCCACCATGGTCCATGAGCTCAGTCGCCGTGTCTGCTTCCGTCTCTGCCGTTTCTCCCTTTGATGCCGTCGTTCTACCTCTCGCTCTTCCTTGTGCTAAGAAAAACATACTAGTGCCTCGCTGTGTTGTGTCGATTAACAACCACGCCACGTCTCTGTGGGCGCTTAACTGTTCCCCAATGCCAATTATACTACCTTGTGGAATGAAGCTCGCCGTGTTCGACGTCACCATGGGAAATTACGTCTCTGCCGTTGATGATGAAGGCGAGCAACGTTCGGCCGTTTCAAAATGCAGTTGCTCCTACGAATCGCAGATTCTGAATATGGTTAGCAAGAACCTACGGTCCCATGAGCGACACAGATTGGCTGAGCTACTGGAACGACATGCTTCTATATTCGACTTCTGCGAGCAGGAGGAACGCCGGTCTCTACCCTGTTCTCGAGCTCATCACAGGATTGATACGTGCTCTGCGCACCCGGTCCGGCAAAAACCTTACCGAGTGTCGTCGTCAGAGCGGAAAGTTATTGCCGAGCAAGTGCAAGATATGCTCCAGAAAGGCGTTATTGAAGAGTCGTGTAGTCCTTGGGCGGCACCCGTTATTTTAGTTAAGAAGAAAGACCGCTCTTGGAGGTTTTGTGTTGATTATCGACGATTACACGCCTGGACCAAAAAAGATGTATATACTCTGCCTCGGATAGACGATGTTATTGACTGCCTGCATTCAGCGTCCTACTTTTCGTCTCTCGACCTACGATCGGGGTATTGGCAGATCCCCGTGCACCCTGCTGACAAGGAGAAAACAGCCTTCGTGACACCCGATGGGCTGTACCAATTTAATGTTATGCCGTTTGGCCTATGCAACGCTCCCGCAACCTTTGAAAGATTTATGGACTCTATTCTTCGCGGTCTTAAATGAGAGGTGTGCGTATGCTATCTGGGTGACGTCATCATATTTGGACGTACGTTCGAAGAGCATAACGAGCGTTTAAGTCTCGTTTTAGATTGCCTCGGAAAGGCCAGCTTGGTTTTAAACTCCAGGAAGTGCCGGTTTGGTGAACGACAGGCGTTAGTTTTTGGTCACCTTGTCGACAAAGACGGTGTCAGGCCAGACCCCCGGAAAATAGAAGCAGTCAGTGCCTTTAAGCCACCGCAGACTGTGAAAGAACTTCGTAGCTTCCTGGGATTATGCTCTTACTTTCGACGGTTCGTGCACCGATTTGCTGACGTTGTGTATCCACTGACAAACTTATTGCGAAAAGACAACCCGTATGAGTGGACCCCGCAATGCGACGCAGCCTTCTTTCAACTGAAGCTTTTGCTGACATCCGAACCTGTTCTTCGTCACTTCGATCCGTCTGCGCCCACTGAAGTGCATAGTGATGCCAGCAGAATAGGTATTGGAGGAGTACTGGTCCAGCGCCATAATAAGGAGGAATATGTGGTTGCATATGCGAGTCGGTCCCTAAGCAAGGCTGAACGAAATTACACGGTGACGGAGCAAGAGTGCTTAGCAGCCGTATTTGCCGCTCAGAAGTTTCGGTGCTACCTATACGGACGTCCATTCACCATTGTAACTGACCACCATTCCTTGTGTTGGCTTGTCAACCTTCGTGACCCCACCGGCCGCCTGGCACGCTGGGCGTTACGGCTCCAAGAATTTGACTTTACTGTCTCGTATAAAAGTGGACGACGTCATGCCGATGCTGACTGCCTTTCTCGCCTTCCCCTGCCCACTACCGAGGATGGCGCAGACAATTTTGACACCTGCTTTGCTGCTGTCTCGGACACGTTTCCTGATGCCACCGTCTTCCAGAGGGAACAGCGCAGTGACATAAGTTTGGATCCCCTGTTTGCCGATGCCTCCGGTCCAAAGGCTAGTGGTCGCTTTGCTCTTCGCGACGGACTTTTATACAAGACCAATCACTCGGCAAGTGGGGCGCGGTATTTACTCGTTGTTCCAGAAAGCCTTCAAAGTGACGTTCTTCGTGTCATGCACGATGATCCGACGTCAGGACACCTTGGAGTCATTCGAACTTTGCATCGAACGCAGGAGCGGTTTTACTGGCCTAAAATGCGACATTCTGTTAAACAATATGTGTCGAGCTGCGACAAATGTCAGCGTTACAAGCGGCCGACAAGCGCTCCTGATGGCCTCCTTCATCCCATAGCGCCGCCTACTACACCTTTCGAACAAGTTGGTATCGACTTGATCGGACCGTTTCCACGGTCGGCGAACAACAACCGCTGGGTCATCGTGTGCGTCGACCACCTTACTCGGTACGCGGAAACTGATGCGCTACCTTCCTCCACAGCCGCTTGCGTCGCTACTTTCTTGCTACGCCACGTAATTCTTCGCCATGGTCCTCCCCGTGTCATTATCAGCGACCGTGGTCGTCAATTCGTTGCCGACGCAGTGGAAGAGTTGCTTCGACTGTGTACTTCGCAGTTCCGCCACTCAACTCCATATCATCCTCAGACGAATGGCCTTGTTGAACGCACCAACCGTACCCTGACCAACATGCTGGCTATGTATGTCTCATCCAATCACAAGAACTGGGATGAGGTCCTACCGTTTATTAGGTATGCCTACAATACAGCGAAGCACGAAACCACTGATTTCACTCCTTTCTGCCTGCTCTACGCTCGGGCGCCTCGCAGCTCTCTCGATACCATTCTGCCCTTTATACTTCATACTGAAGACTCAATTGCCGAAACATTATGCCGTGCTGAAGAAGCCCGCCAAATCACTCGTCTGCGTACGCTAGCGTCACAAGATCGTTCCAAGGAGCGGTATGACCATCGCCATGAGACAGTATCTTTTGAAAAGGGTGATTTGGTGTGGCTGTGGACCCCTCAGCGCAGACGCGGGCTGTGCCAAAAGTTGCTGGCCCAGTATACCGGTCCCTTCGCAGTCATCGACCGCATTAGTGACCTAACGTACGTGGTCGCACGCGTAACGCCACACGGACGCCGATCAAGCACTACCCAAGTTGTGCACGTTGCGCGCCTCAAGCGGTATCAACCTACCACTCAGCCCTGACTCCTCAGGCCGGGCTTCGTCTGCCAAACGGGGAGTGTAACGCGTCATGGCTGGGACAAGGAATGACGAGGAGGACGACGTGTCGCGCGTTCCAGAGTTCAGAACGAAGCCAGCGCTGAACTCTTTTTCCTCGGCTCTCATCCGCCATCTGTAAATAAAGCCATCTCCTCGCAACTCTTCGTAACAATATGTTGTTGCATGTTTACAGTATAAACTAACTCCCCTAAGTAAAGCCGTTGTTGACGACGTACCCCTCCACTACATTTCGCCAGTGCGTTCGCGAAACCAGTGCATTTCTTTCAAAAGCAGCTGCAATGCATGTATCCCAGCTCGCATAAGCTCAGCTAAGGAAAACAATGATTGTCTACTGGCAGGGTAAGCATATACATCCCTTTTTCACCTCCATGCTCTCTACTACCATGCAGACACAATAGGCTCATTACTCCTTAATATGTCCACCGCGTTGTGTATAATTCCCTTTTTTTCTTTTCTAGTGTAACGACCGTCAGTGCGTTCTTTTTACACCTTTCAAATTCGTTTACACATCGGCCGTCGGTTACGTTGTACTGGTTACAAGAGCAGAATATATTGAGCTTGTCTGTCTGCTCTGTGCAGTGAGTGTAGAATTTGTCACTAATGTTCATATGAGAATATGGCGCTGACATAAGCACATATGTGCGTTTTCTGGCATTTAACAGCTCATTTATTTATAACAAAAAAAAATCACAGCATATCCACGGGGTGAATGATGATGAGTGGGCGAAGCTCCGGAGGGAATCATCGGTAAACCGTGAATCTTTCGCGTAAATCGCCCAGTCGATCATCATGTAAAGGCGTGAGAAACACTGTATTCGTACGCTGGGATCTCGCGTTTAAGGGGGATATGCTGTGCTAGAGCCAGGCCTGCGCGGAACTGCAGGACAGTGACAGCGTAAGCAGGAGGAGCTACTTTCTTAGAGGCCACTTTAAACGCTTGAGGAAACTAGTGGAAGTAGAAGTGGTAGGTATCTCCTGCGCCATAACTTATCATTTTGCCAAGTAGGGAAGTACCCACTACGCCATAATTACCAGTGCCTCCGTAATGGGTTCAAATACAAAGCACGCAGCTCTGTGTTCTTTCAAATGATGCCTCGACCTAGTTATACAATCCATTTTCGCGTCGTGTAACGGAGTATTCGTATTTTTCAACGTAACATTACGTTTGTTAATGCGATTCCGCGGGAGACATTATACCTGTTTAGGTCTTTTAGCGATAACTTTTCAACCACAGGCGTAGCTCAGTGGTAGAACGCTCGACTGCCACGCCGAGAGCCTGGGTTCGAATCCAGGCAGAGGACACACCTTTCGGAATTTTTTTTTATAAAAGTAGAAGTGGCTACGTACATCACCAACAACGAACACCATGGGATGTACAGACCCACGCCCTAAGGAGCTTCGCCCCTAAAAAGGTAAAAGTAGCGCGCGAGTAGAGACAGAGTCACCGGAGTATTTCTTGTCGTGCGGAGAGGCAGCATGTGTCTTTCTTGCGCTGCAGCAACTGGCAGAAATTGATGCACGATTGCGGCGCCATGCGTCCTCCCTACGCTTGTTACGTGCAGTATAGCATTTCGCTCGAGTTTTCAGCTAGAGTGGGTGGGTCAGGTTCTGCGAAATGCTGTGCTCCGGGTAGCTCGCAAGAGAACATATGAGTGCCAGCATACTCCACATGCTGCATCAGGCTGCAGTTAACGGGACCGAAAAGTGGTCATAAGGTGCGAACAGACCTTTGTGCATTTCGTGAGAACTTGAATTGTAGTACTGGAATCGAACACCCTATCGCGATTTGAACAGGATTTGTATTTTCAAACTGAGCTTAAAAATTGCGGCAACTGAAACATGGCGTAGCTTCGTCGAGACTCTCTGGTACTGTTATTTGGAGTCTGAATTGCCATACGTCGCCTACTGTGGTGCATACTCAGAGTTCTTCAATCATACCAGTTGCCAAACTGCGTTCCGAAATCTGGACAAGCCGACGGCCAAATCGGCGGAGGTTAGCAGACTGTCGCCCCATCTGGGAGCCGTAACTGAAAACGCTATACTCACCGGATCTCGGAGGCGATGTTTATTGCATGAAAATGGCGGCCACAAACGTTGGAGCACCGTAACAGTTGCTAATCGCTCTCTTATCACGCGGCTAAAGACGGGCAAAAGAAAGGAGCAAGAGATAGAGACGCCTTACACTGCAATTCGCCTGCACTTGGATCGTCGACTTGCACCATACGCTTTTTCGCTTGCAGACGACACGCTCTGCATTAAAGGCCTTCTGCTGCTGTGTTGACACATCGATGCTGTAGTCATGTGAACTGAATTCCACAGATGCGCGCTTGGTGCTGGATTCCTAATGACACATCGACATTTAAAGACGGAAAATAAAGAATAATTATTCACCGAAAGTCATCCGCTGTTCGAATAACTTTCTTGTTCTTTCACCAGCGGCCTCGGCAGCCGAACAGACGATTCCCTGCTTCTTTCGTGAGAGCACGGACAAAACACTTCGTGAACCTTAAGTGTTCGTGCAGAAGCGACGGCACAAGGTCAGTGAATTTTCTTGTTCTGGTGAAGACGCCAGTGCCGCCAGAACCACGGTGAAATTGACGGATGTTCTGTGTGAATCCATAAGGTTCGCTTATTGACGCGGCGGAGCTTTCTGTGCTCCGTAACACAAAACGCACTAACCTGCCATTTAGTAGTCAGTTTCTGTGTCGACAGATGGCGCGACAATCTGCTAACCTCCGCCGTTTTGGCACTCGGCGTGTCCGGATTTTGATACATGGGGCCTATGGGGAGTTTGGTAACTGGTATGATCAAAGAACTCTGGTGCATACTAACGTAACTCGGCCGTAAACTTCCCGTCGACATATAAAAACGCATCTCCGCCCTGCTATTTGCTTTCTACGAGGTAAGAGGAGTCGACGCCTAGAAGCGGCGCTGCCTTCGCGGCAACCGAAAACCTATTAAATGCGAAGCATTTCTTAGCGAACTTCGGCGAGTTTGAGCGTATCTATCTATCTATCTATCTATCTATCTATCTATCTATCTATCTATCTATCTATCTATCTATCTATCTATCTATCTAGCCGCCTACGATTTTGTGCTCTCCTGGCCGTTTCGCTAATCGGATGTTTACGAAAATTGGTATGCCACATCATGACTACATGGCGAACATAAATGACACGTCATAACATGAAAATCATGATATGCATGTCATGAGCAGCATGATTTACATGCCACGGCCCTGGTGCTCTCCTGGCCGTTTCGCTAATAGTATGTATGCTAAAATTGGTATGGGACAACATGACTGCCTAACGAACATAAATGGCAGGTCATAACATGAAAAGCATGATATGCGTGTCATGAGCGGCATGATTTACATGTCACAGTCTTGGTGCTCTTCTGCTCGTCTCGTTAATGGCACGTATGCGCAAATTGGCATGCCACAGCATGACTGCATAACAAACATAAATGACAGCTCATAACACGAAAATCATAACATGCATGTCAAGATTGACATGATTTACATGCGACGGTCTTGGTGCTCTCCTGGCTGTTTCGTTAATGGGATGTATACGAAAATTCGTATGCCACAACATGACTGCATGGCGAACATGAAAATCATGATATGCATGTCATGGTCGACATGATTTACATGTCACGCGTTTCGGTAACGGTATGTATACGAAAATTGGCATGCCACAAGATGACTGCATCACGAATGTCAATGACAGTTCATAACATGAAAATCATGACATGCATGTCATGAGAGACATGATCTACATGCCACGGTCTTGGTGCTCTCTTGGCCGTTTCGCTAGTGGGATGTGTAGGAAAATTCGTATGCAACGATATGACTGCCTGACGAACATAAATGACAGGTCATAACATGAAAAGCATAACATGCATGTCATGGGCGGCATGATTTACATGCCAAGCGTTTCGTTAATGGGATGTATACCAAAATTGCTATGGCACAACACGACAGCGTGACGAACGTAAATGACAGGCCATAACATTAGAATCATGACACGCGTGTCATGACCGGCATGCCATGGTCCCGGCGCTATACTGAGGTTTCGTTAATGGGATGTATGGGCTCCGTCTACTGACCAGAGGGCGCTACGTAGCTCTCGTCCGACGGCTCAGTCGCGCACGGTGGAAACCGAGGCGACAGCGACGCGCGAGTTTCTTCGCTGCTTTCCGTGCGTGCTGCGAACCACACGAACGCTCGCGGCGTCGCCCTTTGGAACAGTTTGCCGCAGGTTTGGAGCGCACGTCTCAAAGGAAATAAAACGAAAGAAGGTGGGACGGGCGGTCGCTGCTCCTATAGAGTTGGAGACGGGCATCGCGTTCGCGTATTTCCCTGTCATAGTCTGCCCAATTTTGCTTCTTCTCTCCACCAGGCAGTGCATTCTGGCGCTGGTGTCGCACATGGAAAACTCGACTACACGGAGCCTATACGAAAATTTGTCCTGGCACAACATGACTGCATGACGATTATAAATGACAGGTCATAACATGAAAATCGTGACATGCATGTCATTAGCGGCATGATCTACATGCCATTCGTTTCCTTAAAGGGATGTATACCAAAATTGCTGTGGCACAACACGACTGCATGACGAACGTAAATGACAGGTCATAACGTTAGAATCATGACATGCGTGTATGAGCGGCATGGTTTACATGCCACACACATGGTGCTCTTGCGGCCGTGTCGTTAACTTCATATGTACCAAACTCGGTTTAGCGAGACAACAATGGAAATCCATTTTACGTTCCCGATGTGTGCTTCGCATTTCCTTGATTCCCACTGCACGTGGGATCTGCCAATTTTTTTAACCTCGGCGCATGCGCTCAGTGGCTCCCAGACACAGAGCGCATGCGCTCTGCGGTGGCATATCCTGGCGCGAACACATCCGACGGCTGTCGGCCTCTGTATGCGACATGTGTTGCATCTAAGACTCCATAGGCGAAAAATTCTTATAAAAGATGTTTGACGGCATTTCCCCTGTTGTCATTGCATGACAGGACACTCTGACCGGTAAGCTTTCCATTGAAATAAAGAAAACAGGTACATTAAACAATTGGTTGTCAGTCCCCTTAACAAATACAGTCCCGGCGGGTGTCACCGCCATTCTGCATACATGCTCGCGCAGCAGGCCACGGCGAAACGCCATCCACTAGGAAAGGGGACAGGCGACGCAGCTCCGCGGGCCAGCTTTCTGCAGAAATGCTGTATGCCACCTTTTGCGATAACTACAAGAAAAAAAGAAAAACGCGCGTATTCTGTGATGAAGTTACACAAGCAGCGTCGCCGAATTTGTATACTAACTCAAACCTGAAGAGTGCACAGCCGATACCAGAATTCGGTAAGTTGCTGGCCTGTTTTTCAAAATGGGACATAACACTTGCTGTTGTGATATGAAAGCACAGGTTCCCCATTGATATATTATTTGCGTCTTGAGGTGCGTAGGCTCTTTATTTTCGAATTCTCTCATAGCAAAACAGCACTGTCGCAACACAATTTTACTTCATATAATCAATCCTGTGCTTGTATCAAACACCCATTGTTTGGAGACTTACAGTTCTTGCAACATATTTTATCTTTGCCTATATTTTTAAAGGTTTATCCTTGGTGTAGGGCACGGGAGCCAGTTCGGCACGCGATCGCATTTTTAAAAGGGCCTTGAAATCATGTCTCTTCATAATGCATCTTGCATTAATAATATCTTTTCATAATGCATGTTGCACCTATCATTTAAGGACATCTTTTGCCACATCTACACTTTCGCCACATCTACAGGAACTGCTGCTGGTCCACTTGATAGTGAAATGGAGCAGTTGTTAAGCGCATCGAAAATGTGAAAACACAAAATCAAAATTTTGCAATTTATACGGTGCGATACACGTGGGGTAAACACTAGAAACACTATAATGGCTGTGAACGCTTGCGCAAGGGATTTGCCGATGTCGGCGGAGTCGACAGCACGCCAAAAACGCCTGAATGCCTGCAACACTGGGCACTTGCGGCCTCGCCAAATCACCCATTCTGGCTAGCCGAATTCCGCTCAGACTGGGTGGCCAAATTCCGCCCACACTGGCTCGCCAAATTCCGCCCACGCGGGCTGGCCGAATATGACCCATGCTGGCTGGCCAAATTCTGCCCACGCTGGTTGGCCAAGTTTGCCCACGATGGCTTTGCCACAATAGAGCCATTTGGCTGGCCATCATCGGGCAGATGCAGGTGAAAGTAGCGCGAGCGCGATTTGCCGATTTACGCCCGATATTGCCGCCGACATTGGGCGACTTCACGCCTACATCAGACCTATGTCGGCGTGCTGCCTGGTCTAGTACGAGTCCGGGAGGTGGTTCTGGTCGCAGGAGCAGTGCTATGTACTGGTCGGCTCTGCCGAATTGAAGCAACGGTCCAATCTAAGTCCTGCCAACCGAGCCGTTTTCTGTAAATATGTATATAACGTCTTGCATATAAAGCCAAGTTGTGTTTATGTGAGACAAGGGCTATCCCCATCCTTCAAGTAGAGACAATGCCCAATGACACACGGGCAGCAGGGGAAAGCCTTCCACCCATTCTACTTTGCAGCGGCAATGTCAGCTGGCGGAGCTTGGCTCTACTAGTAAGAGAAGTAGGAGGAAGGAGAAGGTGGGAAACGAAGATAAGTTCACCAAATTACCCTTTGTGTTCAAACATTACTGGCGCAGTCGACAGGATCGCAACAACGACAGCAGCGAGTGCTCTGCATACGAAGAAGAACGTCGTGCTGAGGGTGACTATCCCCTCCGGGGAGGAACAGGCCAATGAGCTCCAGCAGAAGCGAGGAAACCAGCGGCCGAGAACGACCACGTCATCGGCCCAAGAGATACGACGAGGACCGTCCACCAACATCTCAAGCAAGGCTTGACGACGAGGGCGAGCCGGCATCTCGGAAGGCGTCGGGTAAGTGAGCTACATCGTCTCAAGAAGTGGTGAACCCTCTTGCGTTCTCACACCTCAAGGGTACAACTGCCTCGCAGTATAATAGTGTGATACATGGATACGAGATTCGCTCACTTCAACCCTGATAGGCAAATGCCAAGCATGAGTCACAACTAGGGAGACGAGAGTGACGCGCAAACCTGGAAGGGACTCATCTCCAGGAGGGCCAGAGACATGAGCTGTTTGGAGACCTCACTCCAGAGCGCAGACTACAGGAGTTGCAGTTCGAGATGTAGAGACTGTCACAAATGATGAGCGTGAGTTCACATAGAAGCATGCCGGAGTTCGCCAGGCGGGATTCTTGTAGCGAGCTGAGGCGCTATTTAAATATTCTCAGTGGTGTGCTTCCGAGATTTCCGACAGAGGCTGATGCACCAGTGCGGTTGGAGTCGTGGAGAGTGCCCTGGAAGCGAACGAGGTACCGAAGGACGGCTGGTTTTCCCGTTGGTGGCGGAAAAGGTCACTTATTTATCAACGCGGCTTAGCTCAGCACGGAATAGGGATTACTTGGTAATCAAAAAACGGTGACTGACGAACTCAAGCTGTCGGCGGGTGAAAACCTCGAAAGGTTCTTGGGGTCACAGAAGTGCGCAAACGAAGCCTGGGGCCGTTTGCAACGCATCTCCAGAGTTATTTGCACATTTATCTAGGCCCGAGGGAACTGTCAATGTTTGAGGCGCTGGTTTAGCTATTGGTTGCCGACCATTTATAGAGAAACCTGTCCGAGGAGGAGTGGCTGCACGTAAATCTCCAAAAAAGGGAGAAAATTGATGAATGCCCCAGACACAGTTACATTTCTGCAAACCTTCTGTGAGCACTCGGTGCGAACAGCGCGGCGAGGTAGGTCAGTGAAAAGGCGGTAGAATCGCAGAGCTCGAGTGGTTTTCAAGTGTTCACAGCCAGGTAATCGTAGCGGCACAAAGAGCCTAGCCGCGGAGGTAAAGGCGAAGCCTAGGGGCTGATGCGCATGCGGTGATAGCGGGCATCAAAGGTGGAATTTTCGGGTGCGAGAAAAATCGCAAGCATCTAAATATCCGGGTGTTAACAGTTGCATCTTAGCAGCGCGCTTCTCTGTAGAAGAGCCAGCAGCAGCACGTAGTGACGTGACCCCGTTGTCGCTCGACTACAAAGATATGAATATCAGGGCAGTGTTGGACACGGGGGCAGAGATTACGGTGCTGCGTGAGAGCTCCACCCCGCCAGATAAACTGCGTCCACGTGGGACGGATAAGCTGACTTCGGCGTTCGAAGAAAGGGTGCAACCGAAGCTCGCGGTAGTTGCGTTGGCGATTTCTCACGGAGTCAGTATCTCGAAAGATGTCAAGAACGCTGTTCCAGTTTTATATCCTTTAACAGACCAGCTTATAGAATGCACCCATTACCTGCTTTCAGAAGGTGCATGGAAGTTGCGCATGTGTTTTGAGCAGCATATGAAATTCTGTTCGCGCGCTTCGTTTTTTTTTTATGAACACGGTGCACAAAGAACATGCACATAGAACTATTGATACATACATGTATAGGCTCTCCTGCTGGAACTGCGAAATAGGCTGCCGCAATAGTGAACAGTAGCCAGAAGGATCAGCAAGCATGGTGCAAAATTATCTCAAAGTGCATGTCAGAAAATTAAAATTCACAGAAATCGCACTAGCTCGTCCTTACATCGACCGCCATAACCACCACTGATACACTAAGGAAAGATAAACAGTCGGAAGCGGTGCTATACTACTAACATTTAGCAACCTATGCAAGGATAGGGCATACGGAGGTAACAGCGCAACAGCGAGGAGACAAAAAGATCTAGCGCAGACTTTCTGGTGCGCTGAAGCGGAGATAAACTCTCGCAACCGGCGTTATACTATACACTGATATTTAGCAACCTATGCAAAGGAACGGTATACGGAGCTAACAGCGCGACAGCGAGGGGACAAAGCAGATCTAGTGCTAACTCTATATGAGGCTGTTGATATGTGACTTGGTTGGTGATATGTGACGTGTTGACGTGAGCTTGTTGATATGTGATTCCTCCTCTCTTCCCCCTCTTTCGAGTTGTTTGGAACATGCATGTATATTCAATGACGGAATCAATAAAACCAGTTGATAGTTTGCGCTCTTTCCGTTTACTCTGTCTGTTCCTTCCTGTGTTCGTCCGTTGAATACGCAACAGTAGCCAACAAAGTATGAGACGTAGCACTTCAATGGTATGCCATTTATTCGTCGACGCTTCGGTCAGAGCCTGACTTTTCTTAAGAAAAGATTTCTTTTTCTCCTGTTCGTTTATATAGGCTTGGAAGGGCGGAAACTGTTCACTAAGTGGTTGGCGAAAGTGAGTGGGGAAAGATGGGAGGGGGCAGAGGAGCGCCTTTGAGTGCGTGTACAGTAGCATTTTTGAGAAAGCGGCGACGAAGGACGGGGGTTATGGGCTTGTGACATGCTTCGCGGAAGCACTCAGAAAGAAAAAAAAACAAGAAAAAAAGAAAACGAGTGCTATTCCGCGTACTACATCGGCGCGATCCCGGGAAAGCCATCGCCAGGCTAGTAGCACGTGCAGCGAAAGGCATGGCTCTAAGTGACTGCTCAATTTGGGGAGCCCAGTGGTTAACAATGCCACAGCTGTTCAAAGCGGCCGTCAGGAGGGGGAGGGTGGAGGCGTTCGTGTATTATGTCTACCCGTTGGCAGAAGCATATCTGCAGGCTGCTGTGCCAAGAGCAAGTGGACATAGTCGCCGTGCAGGAGACGATGATTTCATTTGACGATGACACCGCTAAGTTTGTAGCATAAAATGTCAGTACTTACGTCGTGTGCGCGAGTATCACTCTGGGAGTTTCAGCAGGCTGCTTAGTCCTTTTGCGCAGGAGCGTTGGCTACAATTTTTTGTCGCTTCACACTGACAGCTTGGGGCGATCAATCTGTCGCGACTCTCTGCTCAATACATTAAGTGTTCGTCTCATCTGTGTTCATGCGCGGAACAACACTGGGGATAGAAATTACTTTTTAGTGCACTTGCACCATTTTTGTCTTCAGAGCGCGAAGTCGTCCTTATTGCTGACTTCAATCGTGTCTGCATCCCTTGTGATTCTGCAATGCACAGTAACCGATATGATCATAACGCGGTCTGTCCGCGTCCAGTGGTTATTACTGCCCTCTGCTGCTTCACAAAGCTCACCGCTGCCGTGGACAGATGTTCTGCAGCTGCTGGACACTGAGGGCGAGGGTTTAGTTGTAGACATCGGTGGGACGTGGCGGCCAAGATAAATAAGGTAGCATCAAGAATCTCAGCGAAATAGTAAAGGTAGCAGAAAATTTCTACTCTGAACTGTACACCTTTCAGACAAACCATACAACCTTAATAGCGAAATTGTTTTGTCCGTTTCGAATGGGCTTGTCGATGTGACGAACGCGAACACGCAAGAATTCGGTTTACACATTTCAACTGCTCGTCTCCAGCCCGCTTAGATATAATTTATGTTTCAGAGTGCCTCGCAAAACAGTGACAAATTAAGAACTTCCCCCTGTGTTTTTCTGGGATCACTTTTTGTATCGGCATCACTCACTCAATCAATCAAAACCTTTTATTTTCACCATTTCCTACATAAGGTGAAAAAAGGAGAAATGGAGAAATAGCCGAAAGTTCTTCGGCTTGACGAGGCTCTCGTCCCCGAGGCAGGCAGTGGTGAATTTGCTTTCAGTACCACATTAAAAAAACGTTTAAACTGCATATGAATAGCATAAGAATGAATTAAAACAAATATACAGCAACAACAAGATACAGCCTAGAAACAATTTGCATATAACATATAGAAATGTACATTAAAAGCAACATGCGATTTTGTTTGCTATCCCATGTTGTTAATAAGCTTCTACACGAACGGGTCCAACATCTTGGTTTTGTTTAGTCGTAACACATCAACACTTTCTCAAAATGGTTAAGTAGGGAAGGGAACGTACGGCAAAGGCGCTGTTTCCCATAACTAGTGCGCGAAAAAGGGATTTGCCATGGGGCCTGATGGCGACAGGAATATGTACTTTATTTTCTTGTATATCGGCGAGGGTTAAAAGTGAATCTATTCTTCCTAGCATAGTGACACGTGCGGTTGTTATCGTGAATGCCGTTATCACCTTCCTATGAATCGCGCGCTTGCTTTGATTATTTGCGGCGAGTGCAGTTATCACTTTCTGTTATGCCAACGCAAGCCGCGTTTCTCTTGCATGTCGCTTCGGGAAGCGCGTCGACAATTCCTGAAACTTTGCATGATGACGCGCACACTAGAGTAACTTCTGGAATTCCAGCGATAATGCGAGAACGCATTAAGCCATGCGTATAAAAGCACTGCGCCGCTTGTCAGTGTTTTCCGTAGACCCACGACTGTACACGCCGCTATTGCTGTGCATTGTCACTGGCTTTGTTTTGCTGGGCACAAGTTCGCCCAATAAACAGTTCGCCTGACATCACTTGAGTCCTGCGTGCTTCGCCTTCAGTGCTGTGTGCGTCACTACCACGTGACATCTGGTGGAGGTGCTTCACGGTCCATGTACCGTATGCCCCCGTCCAGCCATGAGCCAAGCCCAAGCCGCCAAGAGGACGACTCCAACCCGGTCCTTCGAGCCATAGCCGCAGACAGCAAGGACTCCCGCAAGAACACCTGCCGCTCCCCAACAAGGACAAGAGGACAAGGGCTGCAACCAAACCAGCATCCACGATGACGGAAGCAAGATCTCCGGCTACCGTGGTCATTCACCAGCCCAAACAACCGCCTACCTTCCGCGGATCGTCCTACTAGGACCCGGAAAGCTGGCTGGACACCTACGACCGCGTCGTAGCTCTTAACAAGTGGGACCCCGACGACAAGCTGCGCCATGTGTATTTTTACTTGGAAGACGCCGTAAGGACTTGGTTCGAGAACCGTGAGTCAACGCTTCGAACCTGGGACGACTTCCGCGCTGCTTTCTTGCCCACCTTTGCAAGCGTCGTGCGGAAGGAAAGAGCCGCATTACTGCTTGAGACTCGGGTGCAGCTCCCCAACAAGAACGTAACCATCTTTACGGAGGAGATGACGCGACTTTTGCGCCACGGCGACGCCTACATGTCTGAGGACAAGAAGGTTCGCCTGTTTATGCGAGGAGTGAAGCAGGAGATCTTCCCTGTACTAATCAGAAAGCCGCCAAAGACGGTTCAGAGTTCCTCTCCGACGATACCACCATCGAAAAGAACCTCGAGATGCGCACCCGGCAATACAATCGCCGCATATTCCCAGACATCGCGGAAATACAAGGACTCGGCCCCGACGACCTACGCGAGATATAAGGGCTGTCGTTCGCGAAGAACTGCGCACGGTGTTCCCGTCGTCGCAGCCCCAAGTCGCCTCTCTCGAAGACGTTGTTCGCGAGGAAGTACAGCGCTCACCACGACCACAGCCCCAACGACCACAGCCCCAACCGGAGGCAATGACCTCTGACGCCGCCACCTCTGACACCATCCCGCTCGTCAGTAATCCAGCGCGCGCCGAGGAAAACTGCCGTTTGGCGCACCCCGAACCACCGCCCACTATGCTACCACTGTGGCGAAGCCGGGCACACCTACCGCTACTGCCAGTACCGCGAGATGGGACTGTGCGGCTTCGACGTGAACGCCCCGCGTCCGCGCCCAGGGGAGCGACCTCGCGACATCGCCCACTACATCGCCGGATCGCAACGGCAACGACGACGACCATCTCGTTCACCTTCGCCTGGCCGCTACGTCTCCCCGGATCGCCGCCAGTACACCGGCCATAACCGGGGCCGATCTCCAAGCCCCTACCCGGGAAACTAAAGGCAGCAACCGATGGAGGTGTGGTTGCTGCACGTCGCAATGCCGAAGATCCTCCGCCGCCGACGACGACGACCACGATGCCCGAACTCTCCGGACGTAGTCGCAGCACGCCGCCTGACCAGAGTCCTCGCGAGAAAGCCTCGCCGCCGACACGACATAGCAGCTCCGGACCAAGCCGGCGCAGCCGTGATCCGACGCCCCGACCTAACCGGAACGCCAGATGAAGAACCACCGACCTCGACGTGATCATCGACGGCCACAGCGTCACCGCCCTAGTCGATACCGGCGCCGACTACTCTGTCATCAGTGGTCCCTTCGCCGCCAAGCTGAAGAAGGTAAAGACTGCCTGGGAAGGACCACATATCCGAACAGCAGGGGGCCACCTTATAACACCGACTGGAACCTGCAGGGCAAGAGTCACGATTCACAGCCAGATGTATTCGGCGAGTTTTGTGGTCCTGCAGCAATGCTCGCCAGACGTCATTTTAGGCATAGATTTCTTGGACCGGCACGGCGCAGACATCGACCTAACATCCAGGACAATCCCGCTGTCCGCGGATAATGCAACGCCGTCAGACAACTTCGCTTATCATGCCTTGAATATGACAGAATGGTAACCGTCCAGCCACTGTCGAGCGTCATCATTTCCGTCGGCACAAAAGCACCTACCAACATACAAGGTGTCATCGAAGGCGACCAGCACTTGCTCGTAGACCGTCAGATATGCGTCTCAAGAGGCATAGCCAAGCTTCATAACGACGAAGCCAAGGTAATGGTGACGAACTTCAGCAACGAATATAGGCGCCTGAATAGGGGTACGAAGGTAGCGCACCTAAGTGAATTTGTGGAAGTAAGCAATGCCTTCGCCCTCACCGATTCTCACGGAGCCGCAACGACGACCGCAGTGTCCGCGCCCTCCTTCGACGTCAATGAAGGCCTTTCCAGGCAGCAACTAAAGGAGCTCAAGGCCTTACTCCAGCAATACAAGGACTGCTTCTCATCGTCATCGAGGCTTAGTCAGACCCCTCTCGCGAAACATGGTGTCATAACTGACGAATATGCCCGTCGTCTCCGTCAGAGCCCCTACCGAGTTTCGGCAGGGCAACGCGAGGCCATCAACCAACAAGTCGACGAAATGCTGCGTGACGACCTCATTCCGCCGTCTACGAGCCCGTGGGCATCACCCGTGGTGCTAGTGGGGAAGAAGGATGGAACCCTAAGTTTTTGCATCGGTTATAGTCGCCTAAACAAGATCACGAAGAAAGATGTGTATCCTCTCCCACGGATAGACGACGCTTTGGATCGACTCTACAACGCAAATTATTTTTCGTCGATGGACCTCAAATCCGGCTACTAGCAAATCGAAGTAGGGAGAGATCCCGAGAGAAGACTGCCTTCATAACACCAGAGTTTAAGGTCATGCCCTTTGGTCGTTGCTCGGCGCCTGCGACGTTCCAACGGGTTAAGGACATAGTACTCGCAGGCTTGAAGTGGCACACCTGCGTCGTCTACTTGGACGACGTAGTCGTATTAGCTTCTAGCTTCGAGGAACACCTCCGGCGCCTTGAAGCTGTTCTTCCGGTAATCAAAGCGTCCGGAGTTACCCTGAAGCCAGAAAAGTGCCGACTCACCTACGAGGAGCTATTGTTCCTTGGCCACGTTATCAGCAATCCGGGAGTACGCCCTAATCCGCAGAAAACAGCTGCGATCGCCGAGTTTCCTCCACCCACCGACAAGACGGCAGTACGCCGATTCCTTGGCCTCTGCTCTTATTACAGGCGCTTCGTTAAGAACTTTTCGCGGATCGCCGAGCCGCTAACGTAGCTCACGAAGGCCGACGTTGACTTCAAATGGAAAACGCCGCAAGTCGAGGAATTTCAAGAATTAAAGCGACGCCTGCAAACGCCGCCAATACTCGCGCACTTCGACGAAGAAGCCGACACCGAAATTCACAAGGACGCAAGCAGCACAGGGCTCGCCGCCGTGCTTGTGCTGAGGACCGACGGATTTGAAAGGGTTATTAGTTACCTTAGCCGATCACTTTCTAAGGCGGAAGCGAATTATTCCACCACCGAAAAGGAAGGCCTTGCCATCATCTGGGCTACATCAAAGTTCCGCCCCTACCTGTACGGCAGGCCTTTGAAAGTCTCACGTGAGTGAACACCACGCCTTGTGTTCGCTAGCTAGCTTGAAAGATCCTTCAGGACGCCTCGCACGATGGAGTCTTCGACTGGAAGAATTTGATATCACCGTTGTCTACAAGAGCGGACAAAAGCCCTCCGACGCCGACTGCTTGTCTCGCGGCCCCGTCGATCCGCCGCCCCAGGGTGACCAGGACGACTACTCTTTCTTGGGAGCCATAAGTACCGACGACTTCGCGGAACGCCAACGAGCTGACCCCGAGCTCAAGAGCCTCATGGACTACCTGGAAGGCAAAACCGCCGCCGTGCCTAAGGTATTCCGCCGAGGACTGGCTTCGTTTTTCCAGCAAAACAACGTTCTCCTGAAAAAGAACTCGCTGCACCGCGCCGACCACCTCCTCGTGGTGTCTTCAGCGTTACGTCCAGGGGTTCTGGAAGCTTTACACGACGACCCGACAGCCGGACACCTCGGTTTTTCCCGCACAGTATCAACAATACAAGTGAAGTACTATTGGCCTCGCCTCACTGCCGACGTCGCCTATTACGTAAAGACATGCAGAGACTGTCAGCGACGCAAGACGCCAACAGCTAGGCCAGCCGGACTTCTCCAACCCATCGAACCACCTCAGCAGCCGTTCAAGCAAATCGGCATGAACTTACTGGAGCCGTTCCCGACGTCGACTTCTGGCAATAAATGGATCGTCGTAGCGACTGACTACCTCACCCGCTATGCCGAAACAAAGGCCTTGCCCAAGGGCACTGCCGCCGAGGTCGCCAAGTTCTTCATCGAGAACATCGTCCTGCGTCACGGAGCCCCGGAGGGCCTTATCACCGACAGAGGTACAGCCTCTGTGGCTGACCTAACTCAGGAGATCTTGAAGTACATTCGCACGAGCCACCGCCGAACGACCGCCTACCACCCGCAGACGAAAGGCCTCAGCAAGCGTCTAAATAAGACCATCGCCGACATGCTGGCCATGTACGTCGACGGCGAACAAGACGTGGAACGCCATACTTCCGTATGTGACCTTTGCGTACAACACGGCCGTCCAAGAAACGACGCAGCTTGCTCCATACAGGCTTGTCTACGGACGGAGCCCAACAACGACGCTTGACGCCATGCTACCGGTCGGCACCGGCGAAGAAGACCTCGACGTTGCCAGCTACCTGGAGCGCGCCGAGGAAGCTCGACAGCCAGCCCGCCTGCGTATCAAGAGCCAGCAGACAGTCGATAGGGGACACTACAACCTTCGACGACGCCACACCGAATATCAACCCGGTGACCTCGTCTGAGTCTGGACGCCGATACGACGACGGGGATTGTGTGAGAAGCTCTTGCGGCGCTACTCGAACCCTACATGGTACTCCGACGTTGTGGTGAACTGGACTATGAGGTCGTGCCCGATGGCCTAACGTCATTCCAGCGGCGCCGTGCACGACCCGAGGTTGTACATGTGGTGCGACTGAAACATTATTACGACCACTGTGACTAACTGTTACGTATTGTTAATTTATTGCGTGTACTCTAACTTCCATGTTCTGTTTTTAGCATCCGGACGATGCTTTGCAGAGGGGGGTAGTGACACGTGTGGTTGTTTTCGTGAATGCCGTTATCACCTTCCTGTGAATCGCGCGCTTGCTTTGATTGTTCGCGGTGAGCGCAGTTATCACTTTCTGTTATGCCAACGCAAGCCGCGTTTATCTTGCATGTCACTTCGGGAAGCGTGTCGACAATTCCTCAAGCTTTGCATGTTGACGCGCACACTTGAACAACTTCTGGTATTCCAGAGATAATTCGAGAACGCATTAAGCCATGTGTATAAAAGCACTGCGCCGCTTGTGAGTCTTTTCCGTCGACCGACGACTGTTCATGCCGCTATTGCTGTGCATTGTCATTGGCTTTGTTTTGCTGGGCACAAGTTCGCCTAGTAAACATTCGCCTGGCATCACCCTGAGTGCGACGTGCTTCGTCTCGAGTGCTGCGTGTGTCACTACCACGTGACCTTCTTGTAGCGCTGTAGTGCTTTCAGTTTGCATATATCACCAGCTTTTATTATTCTGATTTGCCGGAAAAGTTGTTGCATATATTCGGAGAAGGAAACATTTCCTACGGCTCGGACTGCATCCTTTTGACGTGTTTTCAGCATGCGCATGTGTGGTGGTGTTACCCCATATTAGTGAGCAATGATTGAGGTATGAATGGAAAAGGGCATAATAAATTATGCACTAAATTTTAAGGGGTCGTCTATTTGAATAGATATTTAAGAGACCATGAACCTTCCGCAATTTCGAACAAACATTGTTAACATGTTCATTCCAGGTCATGTTGCTGTGAATATAATGCGAAGTGTTTTCATAGAGAACGTAATGGTCATCGTGTATGGACCTAGAACAACGTTATCCGGGAATGCAGTAGACATTCCCTGAGCACGGAAAATAACACATATTGTCTTAATTTCATTGAGAATCAAGCAGTTTGCCCTCGACCATTGTTGAAGTTTGTAACAGACAGCACTAGCTGTAGCAATTATTTCTTTTAAGTTTTTTCCTGCAAGTGAAATCGAACAGTCATCTGCATACGCGATGCGAGTCATCTGCATATCACTTGCAACATTTTGACGCCGCTGGCGCAAAGTGCATTGTGACCTTTGGAAATTCAAGAACACACTAATGGCACGTGATAACTTTGTTGGTGGTGTTCACCGCGCTATACATTCTTCATTCGCTTATACAGACTGCAATATTTTTCCTGAGTGGGATACTTTTAAGCCAGAGGTTAAGCTACTTGCGATAGAGCGCAGTTATCACTTGCTGTTATGCCAACGCAAGCCGCGTTTATCTTGCATGTCACTTCGGGAAGCGTGTCGACAATTCCTGAAACTTTGCATGCTGACGCGCACACTTGAACAACTTCTGGAATTCCAGATATAATTGTTTATATCATCTTGCTTAGCTTTCTAACGAAAATGGGAGAAAAGTGAATACTTAAGTTTGTGAAACTGCATGAACTCCAGTATGAATACCCTCGATTATATGCAGAAGCAATATATTCAGCCAAAGCTAACTTGCAATGCTTAGACACAGAACGTTATAAAGGGGGCACTTATCGGGCCTCGTGAGAAACCATTCTTGTATTAGCAGCCTTCGAAGCGGAGTTTCGATGATGAAAAAGGCATGCATTTTTATTAAGGAAATTAATGAGGTTCAAGGACCAACAAAATTAATTTATGACAGGACTTCAATTTTTGAAGCACTCGAGGACCACTATGTTTCACTTTTTGGGACACCGACGGCTACTCTCCGAGGCGATGCCGCTTCCAAACAACTTTTGCATAGGTTAAATGAAGAAGAAACATTGCTGATAGAACCTAACATCTGTCTTTTGGAGAAATCATATTCGCAGTGGGTAATATGCAAGACCACAAATCACCTGGGCCTGATGGTCGCACAGCTGAATTTATAAGCAATTTCAAGGAAGGTTATGCCAAATCCTCTTGGAAGTTTTCAATTATGCTTTTGAAACTGACACGTTACCGCCCACTTCTTACCATGGTCGTACTGTCCTCACACGGAAGGTGAATCGGAGGATATCAAACGACAAATAGGAAGCTATCGACCAATATCATTACGCAATGTTGATTACAAAATTTTTGCTATAGCTCTAGCAAATACGTTGTACACTGTAATTTTTGCTCTTGTCGGTGAACATCAGACAAATACAGACAAATACACATATTGCCTGCTCAGTTCTAGAGTCTGCGTGTCAGACGGCTATGATGAGACTGCTGTTATCCGAATTGATTTGGCCAAAGCATTTGACAATGTGAGCCACGATATCCATTTTGACCTCCTCGGTCACATAAATGTCGGGAGCATTCTGCTTAACTGAACCAGGATGTGCTACAGTAGCGCAACAACTAGCCTAATTGCAAATCGTTCTCATTCAGTTCCCCTTCGTATTCGCTCGGCTGTCGGACCAGGATGTCCGCTTTCGCCACTCCTTTTTACTCTTGAACTAGAGCCTTTGTAGCTTCATGCAATTGCCTAGAATACGACTGTCGGTTTCAATTATGGTAATTCATAAGTCCTTGCTTATGCGGATGATGTTGCATTTGTATGCTCTGATAAGAAGAGTGTGGAAGGTCATGCATCTAATGCAATAATTTTTGTTCGGCTACCGCTGCCTCAGTTAACCTTGATAAGTCCCGAGGACTCTGGTTTGGTGTGCGAGCAGCCACTTGAGCACAGTATGCCGATGTTTGCTACGACACGACGCTGTGCGTTATCTAGGCGTTCCCCTTGACCAATTTCACAACAGCAGTCCACATTGGTCGGAATGTGGCGTCAAACTTGGCCTCGCATCTGAGGATCGCGGAAAAAAGGTCATTTACATCTTTGCAAAAGGGGAGGTCTGCCAAACCTTTCTGGCGCCAAGTTAATTAATGTGCTTCAGGTGCGTTTGAGCAAACCTATTTAGTTATTTCACAGAATATTCGCCGGTTTCGTCTGGCGCTCTCAATATCAGCCAGTGAGGCGGGATAACTTGTTTCTGCTACTCGAAAATGGTGGTGTTCGACTTACACATTTGTTTATATGGCAGTTATTACTGCGTTTTTTGCACTTCCGTGATCACACGCATCCTTTCCTAAGAGCGGTGCATGAACGCCGCCTCTCGTACTTACCTATTCTTGTGGTGTTCTCAATTGCTCAAAAATGTTCATTATATGGATTTCAAAAGGGAATTTTTTGTATAATTTCTTCAAGCAATACATTCAATAACTTATTCATTTAAGTCAAGCCGGGAGGAGTTGGTGCTGGATGTTCCTAAAGTGTGTTTTGTCATGTCCCTTTATCGACGTATGTTGGGAAATTGCCGATCGTTTGGTGCTCTGACACACGTAAAATATGAGTGCCGTCTCCGGGAACAAAGACTTTCTTCTTTCACACGGGTACTCTTCCTTTGAAGACATGACAAGAAACTAAAGGGTTCCTTGTTCCCAGGGACACCAATGACAGGTGCCTCTGGAAGCTGTTGTTATGAGGTTTTCCAGCACACACTGAAAAAGGACTAATATTTCACCTTCCAACATCCGATACCGACGCTTGACAAAAGGCTAAGCCATACCGTATGAGCCCCTCTTTCTCATTGGCCTGCATAGTGTCTGGAGACCGAGAGTGATGGAAATGCATGCTGAACCAGCGCAAAAGACGAGGAACAAGAACAAATAATTCTAGTTCGGAGCATATGCGGGAACTCTCGTGACACTCTTGACTGGTTTTTCACCTTTTATAAGCGCTTGAATATGCCTTATGACTGATTTTTCCAAATGCTTGTGCCATACAGTGTTTCTTCTTCCCTGTGATAAAGACAAGAACATTCTGGCATGGCACAGTGGTACCAAGCTGTGTTGGCGATTCAACCCTCTTTCCTATCTTTGTGACGTTTCTACATGCTTATACAAGCTGAACCAAGAACAAATAGACCAGATGATAGCTTGCGCTCTTTCTGTCTGCCTTGTTCTTCCTGTGATCTTCCATTCTTCGCGCAGCAATCTTGAAAAAAGTCATGTACCAACTCGCCCAGCAGGAAGTTCTAATATCTCAAGGTGACACGTTCGAATCTTGGCTGTGACGAGCTTTTTTTATTGCGACATGAATTATATGGACAGTCTTGACGGGCGTTTGTCATCGCCATCATGTTCCGTATAAAGTCTAAATTGACAACAAACTCCCGCGCATCATACCTTCTACCCACGGGTAAAATCCCGCGAGTGGGGGCAACGAATACGGCTGAACCATAGATCACAAGAACCCAGCCCACCTCCGTCGCTCCGAGGGCTTATGCGATAACATCACCCCGCTCGGGACGCCTGCTGTCGAAGCAGAGAGGAAACACCCCACCCGTCTTTCACTAGCATGAAAAGACGCAAGGGGGAGGAGGTCGCTTGAGCAGCAACTGTGGACTTCCCGCGGTCACATTAGCTGGCACGCGCTCATCTCGGCAGCCATCAGCGGGCCGATCGCAAACGCTTCTACGTAAACGCTTCTACGTAAACGTACAACGCGAAGGGACTGCGAAAAGTGTCCCTGGAGCTGCCGTGTTCGCTTACACCAGCGTTTTCCAGGGGTACGATTGTATCCAAAAGAGTTAGCCACCAGCCTTGCTTCGTATAGCATTGCAATTTCTTGATACGTCGCATTCACGGCTTCGCCCTTTCGGTAAAACTGTGATTTTCTCCATGGATGATTTTTTTTTCGTTTTTGCTGTGATACGTGGCCTCGTTTCTTATATATTTTATGCATTCCTGGCCCGGAAGCACCACCTTTCTTTTTCTTTCTCTAGAGCAATTTTGCATGCCAGTAACCTGCGCCTCCCTTCACCAGAATGCCAGTGTGCAGCGTCGTACTGGTTACAACATCACGTATGGCGCTCGACGCTAGTGCCCATTGGCGCAGGGTTTTGCGATAGGGAGGTAAGATGTGCGCCGTACAGACAAAAAAAAACGAACTGTTGCAAGGTAAATTAGGAACAGACAAATGTCCAGTAAAGCACGCCGCCAGCAACAATTTCACCGACTGTCGCATGAGTGTCATGCATAAAAATGCGCAGATTAACTGTGTGTCTCGTTTTCTGTCCGTGTCTTGTACCTTTCCATTATGAACCTTTGCAAACTCTTTAGCTCTGCCTTTTTAAGTGACATCGGAAGCTCAGCGCCAAATCGCGGCTAAAGTTGCAACCTAGGCATTGAGCACTTCACCAGCTCAATCTCATTCACATCGTGAATCAGTGATACCACACGAGCGTCATAACGCCATGTCATTAATCAGTGAATGAGATAAGACAATGTACCCTTCAGGTGCAAATTATGAGCGCAGTGTTTGTACACCTCCCAATCTTGCTGGCACTCCAAATTCTACTGGAATTAGAAGGCGCGATTATTTGTTGAAATCTTCGTTATTCAAGGAGCAACTGTAATTGGAGTATAGTAACTAAATATAAGTTTACTCCGCAGTCAGTCATCCTTTATTTCCCCATAAATAGAATCAGAAGTCGGACTTGAAAGACATGTGCAATTTGTTATTGCTTGTGTTTATTGCAATATTTGACGTTGCATTGGTCAAATATGTCAATGCCTTCAGAAATATAATTGTCTGCGTTATTTACACGGCAAACTGGAGCAAAATTACGGCACTGTGGGTTTAATTCGTTGAAGCTCAGCCTTCATGCTCTTTCGAGGCACCTTGCCTACTGAACAGGCGAAAACGGGTGGTGTTCACGTATGTACACACTGCGCCCGAATGGGATACATCCCCGGCAACAAGGCGGAGGTACTACGCACACACAAAGAAGCAGAGATGGCGTTTTGAAAGTGATCCTCTCACCTGGCTTCACCGGAGAGTTGCAGTCAGAACACAGGGGCACAGGTTCTGCAGTTATCCTGTCTGCAAAGCACAAGACAGTGTTACCTCTGCTGAATAAATTTATTGAGCTTCGCATGATCCTTCGCATATCTTAAAAATCGAGGGGTGAAAGGCTTGCTGCACACAGAGTTCACATTTGGTACTCAGGTAGCGATGCATTTTTATAAATCACTGCTTACTGACTTTAAATCAATGCAGATCGCTAAAACAAACAGATCGCTAAAAACGATTCAGCACAGGGACTGTCACAGGAGTCAATGTTTCGACAAGTGGACTTGTCTTCGTCAGGACGACGACTTTGCTATGCGAGAGATATGCATGACCACGTGCGTCGTAGACACCTCCGTCTGTTCAGTCGAATTGCAAGAAACAGTGATAAACAACAAATCATGCAACGGAAACTGTCCCTTCGTTTTTGTTTTGTATGCTAGCATTGTACAGTGCCCACGTATTGAAATAGGATATATAAACATTGAACTAAGCCAACTAAAATGTGCAATTGCTCGCTGCAACCGCGTCATGTAGCTGTGAATCTGGCCTCTAAAGGTGGTGTTCTTTCTTGTGCATGCATACGAACCAATATTACACCGTTAGCATACGAATTGAAGATTACAGAAACAAAAGTATGTACATTACTTAACCCTATCTTTCCTATTTCAATGCGTGAGTACTCTACCTTGTGTTTATCCCAGCATATCATGGAATGCGGACGATGGTGCTCCCAAAAGTGGCGCTTAATGCGCCGCGACTGCACTGCTTTTCGGCTACTTCAATAGTGCCGGTATTCTATGGACACGGTGGCCACAGTGTCCGAGGCACTTGCTAGCGGAGCCGCGCCAGGAGCTTCACTGCACAACGCTCGTTCAAACAATAGCGTTACCCGGATTCATATCAAAAGACAAGTGAGCATTCCGCGTTGGCACGTACCTTATTCACATCCTTTGACGTACCGCCACGCGAAACCATGGCTGGGCAACTATTCAGCATGTCATTTTGGGTACAGTAGCAGCTATCGACACAGCTCCGATTGCTACATTCCACCTCCTTGGATGCTCACAACACCAAAGTACTTGCAAGGAAACAGTCGTCATACACCTAAGACGCAAAAACGGCAGAATAAATACTGCTCACCTTAGTTCATTCCTTGAAAGGAAGTCACATGCGTTTGTTTTAAAATAAAACCTCGAATTGAAAAGTTCATTGTCAGGCAATCAAATCTCGTATTAGACTTCCTTCTTTTCAAGGCCCCCTGGCACTAACCTTTTAGTTTTAAATGTAGCCTAATAAGGAAACATTGCTTCATCGCCACGGTAGAACGTATCACGTGAAATTATATCACGGTTTTATGTCAGAGAATTTGCATGCGTTTTCTTCTTAAGATGCTACATGCAAATTTTTTCCCTACGTGTTATTTCTGTAGCTAAGTTCAACGTTTAATTGTTTATAATGTCCAAGAGGTCGGTCTCCAATTCCAGTAACTCTTCGACCATATTGTTTCGTAGCGATATAAATTGCAGTAATAAAGCGTCATTCTGATTCTGGCATTCACTCACACTTTGCCACTTATATACATACATTACAAACATTCCCTCGATGCCTGGTAATGCATCACTGTCAGGCATCCGGCTCTGGACTTTTGTATTCATACAAAGCACGAACAGAAGGCACCGACAAAACGCTACAAATCCGCTTTGCTAAGCCAATGCCAGTTTACTGGTGACAGACAACGAACGTGGAGAGACACGAACAGATGCGTGCAGTATAGTGCGGTCCTTCATGAACGGGTACATGTATAATCGGCGGCGACTGCACGCGCCAATGGCATTATTTATTTATTTGATTTAGTTATTTATAGAATACTTCAGGCCCATTTAGCGGCCGAAGCAGCCGCCTTAAACATTCATTTGTGCATTACACATAGTACACAGTCAGATTCCTATGTTGTTATATGGGGTTTAACGTCCCAAAACCAGCTCTGATTATGAGAGACGCCGTAGTGGAGGGCTGTGGAAATTTTGACCACCTGGGGTTCTTTAACGTTCACTGACACCGCACAGCACACGGGTCTCAACATTTCGCCTCCATCGAAATGCAGCCGCCGCGGCCGGGATTCGATCCAGCGACCTTCGGATCTGCAGCCGAGTACCATAGCCACTAGACCACCGTGGCGGAGCTCAGATTCGTACAAAAATAACGCTATGCATTGTGACACAACAAAGATGTAGAATGTATATACATATATACATTAATAATATTATAGAACAGGTAAGGTAACGTACAGTAAAATACAGTAGGTAGGTTACATCAACGCGAAGCGACATACTACTTCATCCTATTTAATCATCTGTTCTATTAGATCAGTGCTAAGCAATCATGTCAATGGAAGGGCGTGCCACTTGTTTACCGTGCGTGGAAAAACGAAAACTTAAACGCATTGGTTCTGTTGCTGAGGGGAGTAAGGCACTGAGCATGACGGTGCCTCGTGTGTCGGGTTAAGAGGGGTGGTATATAATCATATGGATTTAAAGCTAGATTTCTGTGTTTCAGCTGATAAACAAACTTCATCCTCTGTATCTTACGTCGAAGCTGCAATGTTTGAATACCACGCATTAAAAGGGTTGGAGAGTCAGTCATCCAATACTTTGAATGAGCAAACCGCACAGCTTTCCGCTGTAGCCTTTCGAGTGCAGTGTGGGTGAATACCACGCATTAAAAGGGTTGGAGAGTCAGTCATCCAATACTTTGAATGAGCAAACCGCACAGCTTTCCGCTGTAGCCTTTCGAGTGCAGTGTGGGTCTCAGACAATAGCGGCGTATTGAAGCTTCGGCTGAATAAGTGATAAGTAAGCTAACCTCAGCTTGTGCTTGTTTTAATTTATGTCTGAGTAAACACTTTTAGGAAGGAGGACGCACAAATGCTTGATATGTGCGATTTTGATATGAACGTGTTTGTTACAGTTACACTCAGATGTTTGTAGTTTGTAACTTCTACAAGCGGAACTGATTCCGGCAAGTACGGAAATACAATAACTTTTCCTTGTTATTTACATGAAAACAGCTTTCTGGGCATTGAGAACAATGTTCCATTGCTCACACGACTTATGAATATTCTGTAAATTATATTTAAGGAGTACTTGATCCTCAAAACGTTTCACTTCATTAAAGAGCACAGATTTATCAGCAAAATGTCTTATACAAACTGGCTCACTAATTACATCAATGATATTACTTATGTATATATAAAACAACAAGGGCCTAAGGACACTTCCTTGTAGTACACCAAATGTCATTAATAGCTACCGCTTAAATAGCTCTCGCTTAAATATGCTGCACCCTAAGAAACTATAAAGACTGGAAAGCCTAAAGCCTGAACCTTTAAGATTAGTTTCGAATGACATGTAAAATCAAAAGCCTTTTCAAAGTCTAAGAAAATTACATCGACCTGACCTGATTTGTCTAGAACCGAGCCGAACCTATGGGCGACTGCTGCCAACTGGGTGACTGTAGAGAGCCCCTTTATAAAACCATCTTGAAACGGAGTTAACTTACTATTGCTAGTTAAAGACTTGTTTATGTAATTAGCGATTACATGCTCCAGCATTTTGCAACATGATGCTGTCTGTGATATTGGTCGATAGTTTGTTGATAGCAAGATGTCTCCTTTGTTTAAGACGGGAACGATTCAAGCTGTTTTCCAATCAACAGGAATGTTAGCCGATGACAGGGAGGCACAAAAAAAAACAAGGAATTTCACAAGCAATTCGGCATACCGAAGCAGAAAAGAGTTCGGTATTGTCAAGTCCAGGTGACGATTTTGTTTTCAAATTGAACAACACAGAAAGAACAAGAACTTCTGAAATAAGGGTGAAATTTTCATGCACGCTCTTACGACTCCGACGCAATTGTTCAGTTTCACAACAGAAAATACACTGTGAAGCTATTCACTGTACCTTCTGGACACGCACTCGGTAGCGCAAAAAAAAAAAAACACGGACGAAGAAGGAACACAGGACAGGAAGTGTTTTCTTGCGCTACCGAGTTTGTGTCAAGAATTTACCAACTATCCCAAACAAGAGTGTCATTGTACCTTGCAGGTATACTATGTTTATTATCGATAATCACGCCTTCGCACATAATTCTCTCAACTGCCTTTTTCTGTGTGGACACGTATCGCCAAAACACCTCAGGGGAGCGTTGGATAAAATTAGGCAATGTGTAACTGAAATAATGTTGTTTAGCATTATGGATTTCCTCATTCAAACTTGCTAGTGCCATTTGCACTGTATTATTATTTGATTTATCTGTTTTAGTCTTTGAGACTTTCGTTTGAGGTGCAGTATATCTCTTGTTATGCAAGGGTTATTTTACGCGGTTAACTTTGTTCTGAACTGAATTGTGAAGACAGTACATGAGAAGCTCTTAAATGAGTTCCAGAGTACCTGCTGTTCTGGAAAGTTGTCTAGGTTATAAAGCAGATAATCCATAACACGTTCATCGCTAGCCCGAAAGAAGTATTCAATCAAAATTGGAGTGTTAATTGTTTTTCGTACCTCGACGGAACACGTAATACCCCGCCATGCGGTGGTCAGAGATACCTTCTTCAAGAGATATATTGTGATTTTCAACCGAATGGCTGATAAAGATAAGATTCAGTAGCGAAGCGCAATTATTTTGAACGCGAGTTGGCTGAATTACAATCTGGCGAACTTCAGCACTCAGTATAATTTGGGCCACGCAATCAACATAGTTTAAGAAGACTTGATAGTGGGCTAGATGGTGCCTATTCTTTATCAGGGTAATGTAGGCGCAGGAACAACACTTACAGGGACAAGCGCTCTCATGTCTCCTCTTGTCACTGTGAGTGTTGTTCCTGCGCCTACATTACCTCATAAAGTAATCAACGTGCCCACGTCTATTGCTATTCGGGTATGGGCATTTCCAATCAACGTCTAGAATCTTAAAATCCCCGGTTATAATGACTTTGTCATCATGAAAGTGCGCCACATGATCACACAGACGATTCGAAAATTTATGGGCTGAATGCGGTGCACGATAAACCGCAATCAGAACTACACAGCGTTGCCTACACGATAAGCTCCGCGTGATGCTTTCGTGATTATCAACTTGTTGTGTCAGAAAAGCCGGTATATTTCTTTTCACATGTACCGCAACTCCCCCTCCCTCTGAGCATCGGTCTTTTCGAAAAACTTGATACGAGGGTCGAAAAACACTTGCGTCATCAATATCACTGTGTACCCACACATCCCTGGGATTACGACAACATTGGGAGCATAACGTAGAAGTATAGATTCAAGCTGCGTAGTTTGCGACGCTGAAGGCCACTTATGTTCAAGAACTAAAAGTCAGACCTTTGAGATTGGTCACACAACTTTTGAAAGATCCTTTGTTCGCGATTTCGCACTTTCATTCGGCTGTTACTGCTTCCTTCCCAATAACAGAGGTCACCATCGATTCGCAGTTGGTTGTGATTAATGGTTAATTTCTTGCCTCGTTCCTTTTCGCTTTTGGCACTGTTCCACAAAAGTTTCCGTATCTTCAGTGTTTCAGGTAGGCAGTCATTCTGGATAGCCGGAGAGCACTTGGTGCTTCTGGTAGAACACAGGAACTATTATTCGGGAATCGCGCAATGGGTATTGCGAGAGCGAGCAGCTGACGCCAAGGACGACGTATTTTCTCTGGACATATACTAGTTTCTCTCTCTGGAAGAAGCCGCAGAGCACCGGTCACGCGACAAGTGTTACTTTCCATGAAGCAAAACACTGCATGTGCATGTAAACAACGTGTGCTGAAAGAAAATGGAAACAAGGAGCCAGGCAAGGTCGCGGGATCGAATCCCGGCCGCGGCGGCTGCATTTCGATGGAGGCGAAATGTTGAGGCCCGTGTGCTGTGCGATGTCAGTGCACGTTAAAGAACCCCAGGTGGTCGAAATTTCCGGAGCCCTCCACTACGGCGTCTCTCATAATCAGAACTGGTTTTGGGACGTTAAACCCCACAAATCAATCAAAAAGGAGCCAGGCCTGCGCGGAACCGCAGGACAGAGGCAGCGTAAGCTGGAGGACCGATGTTCTTAGAGGCCATTTTAAACGCTAGGAGAAACTAGTGCAACTAGAGGTGGTAGGTTTCTGCAGCACCATAGCTCATCATTTCGCCAAGTAGGGAAGTACCCACTACGCCATAATTACTGCGGTATTGTAATGTGCAAATCTGTATAACTGCACATCTTCGAGAGTCTCTTGGCGTCGTTATCCCGAGAACGAACCGAACTCTCGGCCAGGCATCGACGGCGAGCTGCGGTTTGGGCTTCTCTCTGCACAGTTATCTGTTGTGCCCGACGTTGCCTTGCTGCAGCCGCGCGCGTAGCTCTGCGATTCGCTTCTTCAGCAGCTGTCCGCACGTTACGAGGAGGCGCCATCAGGTATATCGAAGAGCCAAGTCAAGTTGCTGTCGGGGCCGCGCACGTCACCTGCCGCATGTCGCAGGCCACGATACGACACGATAAAGGGCAGCGGTTCGTAATAATGATGACGAAAAATTTGAAGAAGTTTGTTTCATAATGATGACGTAGATGCCTATGTAATGGGTTCAGAGCTACAAACCATGCAGTCCAGTGTTTTTTCAAGTGATTCCTGAAACTCGTTATGCAATCCACTTTCCGCGACGTACAGCGGCGTATTATTATTCTGCCACGTAACGTTGCATTTGCTAATGCGATCTCCTCGGCAAATGTTATACCTGTTTAGGTCATTTAGCGATGTTTCTTGAAGCACAGTGGTTGCTGCTACGGCTGCGCCACCGCAGCAACCCCGTGATCGGGGCCCGTACTGCTGAGCCGGTGATGATTTCGGAGGCCCCCCCGTCCTGCCATAGCCGTCTGCCGAGCACCCAGCGGACCTGGACCGTGGAGAAGAAGCAGTGCCTGCGGCTGAGCCCAGCAGTCCTGCCGTAATGAGGGTGCAGCGAGAGCTGCACGTGACCGGTTTCACCAGACACGCCCCCCGTCTCGGTGGCTTCACCGCCAACGAGCAGCGCGGCGACGCCCACCAGTATGGCCTCATATTTTGAAACCCCGGTGAGGGAGAACTGTTTTTTGTTTAACGCGCCTGACAGCGATGTGTCAATTGACGACCTAATCGACGCGATAGAGTTGACAGCTGGGGATGACAGTGTACTTGTTTTGCAACATATGGGGGGATCCAAGTTCCTCGTGTGCACTAGGAATGCGAGTCAGGCCACGAAGGTCATGGTAGCTAAAGGCTTTAGGCTGAACCATGAAAGTGGTGGTAGAACCTGTCGGACCGCCTCTAACTTCCGTGAATGTATACCGCCTGCCGGCGTAGTTGCCAGACGACACCCTAACCCACACTCTCCAACAGTTCCGCGACGTTAGGGGCGTCAACTTCGCCACAGTTGCGAGTAGACAAAACAAGTTGAACGGCGTTCGCGTCGTGA
Source organism: Hyalomma asiaticum (assembly GCA_013339685.2). NCBI lineage: Eukaryota > Metazoa > Arthropoda > Arachnida > Ixodida > Ixodidae > Hyalomma > Hyalomma asiaticum. The sequence continues at coordinate 94,177,378 of CM023487.1, forward strand.
AAATGCAGATGAAAAGACCGGTGCCCAACTTTGCCACAATACAGAGACACCGCGTTATGTCTGAATATCGCGGCATGCGCCGTGTGTGTGCCCGTTGCGACGAAGACGGCCACATGGCCACCGCCTGCTCGTCTCTATATTGCAAACGTTGCGGTACCTTCGGCCACGAAACCGAAGGGTGCGAGGAAGAGTGCAAAAGGTGTGGCGGCAGGCACGGAACACGCGAGTGTTTCCGTAGACGGTCCTACGTCGCAGCAGCTCGTGGTTTCCCGCCCATTAATGAGAACGCCCCAAACCGAGAGCAGGCCAGGGAACACACGTCGCCAAAGGCGGTGGCGTCAACTTCTGGCCTCCAGGTTCTGAAACCTAGCAGCACACCCGCAGCTAAGAGGGCGCCCAGTTACTAGGACGCCGAACGCGCCGACGAGAGCGACGCTACTGGTACTGCACCGGTGCTCGCCACATCAAGGGAGGACGCGCGTGATAGCGACGGGGACACGCCAAGCGCGGCCACCGACAGCGAAACTACAGGGAGCAGCGAATCCGAGACTAGCCCTGCCCAGTCGTCGTACAACACATCGCCCGCACCACGCCCTGGTGGTGAAGAGCTGCAGGTCACCACATATTGAGAGACTTTAGAGCAAGATGTGCAAAAGCCACGGAAGGGGCAAGCGAGAATAAGTAGTGAGCAACCGGGCGAGAGCAACCACGTGACAGGCCATGACGACAGCAGACCGATTGTCAGCTGTGGCCGATTAGTAGTTCCAGAGCAAGAATAAGGTCCACCACGGACGCGCCCCGACGTCACTCTGCAACCGACAACGAGGAATGACACTGATTGCGCGGCCAAAACCGCGAGTGCGTGACAGCCTGGCCACGTGCGCCGGCATCGATCCAGTTCATGCAGAAGATCAGCCGACACAGATGATAACGCGGCGACGAGCAGGGCAGCGAGCGCGGAAAACGAACTGCGTCGCTCTAAAGCAAACGTGCCCAGTAGCGACAATGACTTGGCCAGCGCGCACAAACAAAAAAAAGCTCGCAAAGCCTCTTCGACCTCGCAGCCGAGCGAAAACGAAGTGGACAACTGATGCTGACGCTTCGCCTCGGTCGCGAAAGCCACCTACGCACAGGTGTTTCGCCCCATTATTCATGCCGTAGTGCGACCCGCCCCCCTGTTACCTTTCACCTTGGTTTCTTTACCCCACTTACCGAGGCCAACGGTAATGCCCACCCTTAAGTTCGCGACCTGGAGCGTCCGAGGGTTCCGAGACTAGAAAAAACAAAATGACATTTTATGTTTCGCCAGAGAGCAAGGAATTGACCTCCTCTTCATACAGGAGGCGAACATTCGGACCCCTCTGGAGGTTGTCCAATTCTTGTGCGATTTCCAAACCGACGCTTTTTTTGTTTAGCGCACTCGCGAGCGTGCGGTGTCGGGGTGATATTTGCGATAGGGCGCTTCCGCGAGAAAGCGCACTCCACCTTTGGGCAGTAACACTCTTGTTTGGGATAGTTGGTACATTCTTGACACAAACTCGGTAGTGTAAATAAAAAGCACGGACGCAGAAAAGTGTTCCTTCTTTTCTTCGTCCGTGTTTTTTTGCGCTACCGAGTTTGTGTCATGCACCTTTGGGGCTAACGGTCGGATGATCATGGTCGACGTCTACGTGGACCAAAAGAAAATACGCTTTGTCAACATCTACGCCCCCGTGCAGAGATCCGATAGAAATGTGTTCTTTAAAGATCTCCATCCTCTAGTGCTCGAGCCACTACCGCACGTTCTCGTTGGAAATTTTAATTGCGTCGTGGATTCCAACGGAGACAGAAGGGGTCCGGGCTAGGGCGGCTCAACGTGTCGTGCAAAAGAACGAAGGTTTTGCGCCACCTTAATCTAGCCGACGCGTGGGTGTTCGAGCCTACTCGCACATCCAAAACGACGGCTAGCAGGATCGACCGCATTTACCTCCCGGAGTTTTTGGTTCCCCCGCTTGAAACGTGCACCGTCCTTAAATTGCCGAATCACTTAGAGGGAAGAACGGACCATTTGCCTCTGGCCGTAACCATCAGAGGGAGTCCAGGCCCCAGACCGCGCAACAGAAACTGGAGACTTGTACCAGCTCTGTTAGAAGACGAAGCAAGCATCGAGAAGCTCCAGGAGCAGATTCAGCAATCAATGCGTAATGTGTCTGTTGTCAACCCGGATGAATGGGATAGGCTCAAATCAACTAATCAACTTGGAAAGCACTCCTGCCGGAGGAAGGCAGAGCCAGGCAGAGGCGGTACACTGCGGGTATGAATGAAGTTCTGCCGAATGCAGATTATCAAAAGGGCTGACCTTCTGACCTCTTGCACAACTGATTATTTGGAAACGCTACGTGCGAAGCATGACCGCGTACTCCTGAAAAAGGTGCGAAGGCCGGCGAGATCCACCGACTCAGTAACGCACATATCAGAAGAAGATATAAACGCGGCCAATGGGAACGGCACAAGGCGAATAACCGAAGTGAAACGTTCGGACTGCTCAATTTCCACCGACCCGGCAGAAATAGAAGTCGTCTTCCGAAGCCATTTTAAATAACAGTTTGAACGGGCATGTACTTCTAACGCTGACTCCTCCGCGGAAAGCATCAAAGAGTTATGCCAAGGCCTTCAGCGGCCTGAGGAGGAGGACGTCACGGGCATAGACGACGACGTCACAATGGAGGAGCTCCACAGCAACATCAGGAGTATGAGCCAGAACACAGCTCCGGGAAGCGACGGCCTAACAATGTCCTTTTACGCCACCTTCCTGGACATCCTAGGGGAAGCATTTGTCACTCTAATTAACACAGTATTCCAGCAACATAAGAAACCAATCTCCTTCGCTGAGGGGCGCATTGTGCTTCTCCTCAAGGAAGAAGGGCCGCAGAACGACCCCGCGTCATGGCGTCCCATCGCTTTGCTGAGCACCGACTATAAGATAATAGCGACCGTCATCAACACACGCATGAAAACGATCCTCCCGATGATCATATCCCCGCACCAGGTGTGCGCCTTGCCGGGCCGAACCATAGTTACGAGTTTGACCGTTACCCGGGACGTCTTTGAACGTGCATCCAAAAAGGGCCTGAGAGGCGCCTTCCTCTCCCTGGACCAGGCGAAAGCCTTCGACCGGGTGAAGCACCGTACTTTCTCGACGTCTTAGAGGAGTTTCGCTTCCCGCTAGAATCTGTTAAGGTCGTGGAGCTCCTATACAGCGACCTTAAGTGTAGCGTTGTTGTCAACGGCTCAACGTCGCCTAGTTTCAGATACGAGATGGCTATAAGGCACGGATGCCCACTAGGGCCGACCTTCTTCGTTATATCGATTGAACCGTTGATCAGAAGACTTGCAAGCCACGCAAACATCCGCTGTTTTCCGCTGGTTGGGCGGGAAGAGGTGAAAGTGTTGGCTTATGCCGACGGCTTTTCCCTGTTTGTGAGGGACGCAAGAAGTTTGCGGGAGTTCGAGACAACGCTTGCTGCGTATGCCGAGGTTTCTAGGGCGGCAATCAATGAAGAGAAAAGCAAGGCACTGCTTTTCGGTTTCTTCCCGGCAGACACCATAGCCGGCATCCCGACAGTCAGCGTACTCAAAGTCCTCGGGGTGTACTTCTCGTGCGCGGGAGTGGCGGCAACTACGTGGGAAAAGGCACTTGAGGGGGCTAACCAGGCAGCCTGTTACGTTTGGCGTGCAAAACGAGCCCGAAGAGGAAAGTCGCCGGCTCGTTTGGCCTGAGCTCCGCATCAGCGCAGATTAAAACCATATGCGTTCAGCCGAGGCGCCGTGGTGGTGCCTAAAAATACGTCAGTTGCTGAGCCGAAGGGGTGGTCCTTTGTTCGAGACCCCACCCGTACGTTTCGCCATCAGACCGAAGAGGCAACGCCACCCCGTCCGGCACATCTGGAAGTGGTTGAGTGCCTACCTTATCGGACCACACAAATTTTACCGGGTGGAATGTCTCCGCATGCGCACGAGTGATAACGTTGGTGCTGGCCGCGTGACGGCTTCGGCATCATCCCCCGGGGCCTTCGGTGACTACAGCCATGGGCGGGTCAAGGACGTTCGTTCTGCACACGTCCCATCCTCTCCCTCCTTCCTCGCCCAGGAGCCAATGGGAAAAGACCCCGGGAGACAAAAAGCGCGGGACCAAGGAAGAAGAGCGCCCTGAGAACTCTCTTGCGAGTTGAGTCTTGCGGAAGCAAGCTCTATGTAAATATGTGAATAAACGCAAGTCTTAATCGTTTCTTCCTTTCTCGATTCTCACTGGCATGTTGTCGTCCCCGAAGAGGGCGACTGGTGGCAGCGGAAGGCGATCGCAACAACTGATGACAGCGGTGCGGAGCTTAATAACTGGTGTCAGCGGTGGAAGCCTAATGACTGGTTGGCAGCGGTGAGATGCACCCTGCGGCGAGGTGCTGTATTGTGATGAGTTCTTGGTTCTTGCTTTAACTCTCCAGGCTTCATTGTGAGATTGTTCGTAATTCGAGTAGAACAGAGGCTGGATTGTTTGTTTAGGTAGATCACATTCTTGTGTGGGCGAGTGTGAGTTTAAGGGATCACCTAGTTATGTTTAGAGCGCAGGACCAATGCAGTGAGACAGCAGTGATGGAGGTGAAAACAATTCCGAAAGAGGAATTGTTTCTGTGTGAGGATATAGGCATTGTAGTTAATGAGAGTATGAGCAGGGCAGAAATCAAGAAGCTGATTTTAGAGAAAGCCAGTGCGGATCAGATTGAGGAGGCAATATTTATTTTGCGGAAGTTTCAGACACGAGAGAAAGAAAGAGAGAAAAAGAAATAGTAAGAACAGGAAAGGGAGAAAGAATGGGAGTTAGAGAAAAGCTTGAAAATTAAAGGCAAGCACTAGAGACAAGAGCGAGAGAGGAACGACAGAAAGAAAAGGAGGAATGCGGTTTAGTGAGAAAAGAGCTTGAAAATAAGAGAGAGGCACGAGAGGCAAGAGAGAGAGAGAGGAGCGCGAAGAAAGAGACCGCATAGAAAGGAAAGAGCGCGCCGTTCTAGTGGAAGATAGTGAGCGAAGGGTTCAATTAAACAGATGGGACGAAGTTCTTTCCAGAATGTACGTGTTGCTAAAGAGTGAAAGAATTGAGGATTTTCTTCCCTCATTTGAAAAGGTTTGCGATGACGTAAGCCTTGATCGGAGTTATTGGTCATTGGCGTTGTTATGTGTTCTCCCTTCAGATGTGTCGGAAGTGTTGGCTTCTCTTCCGAAGGAAACAACTTAATGAGCAAACAGACAATCAAGCCTAGGAAAGCCTAGGGGAAGTTACGTGTGGTATTGTAATTGTGTAGACAGTAGAAAGGAATTAAAGTGGACGAAAAGACAAACCTGCCTTCGGTGGGAACCGAACCCACGACCTTCGGATGTCGCGTCCGATGCTCTAACGACTGTGCTACGAAGGCGGTCGTCCCTCCGTCCACTTTATTGTGTATTTATGTACGTATTATCCTGGATGGATGGATGGATATTAGGAGCGTCCCCTTTATAACGGGGACGTAGCCGGGCCACCAAGCTCTAGCTTCATTTCTGTTTCATCTACAAACAATTCTTTTCCCGAATCACACATATTCTCACAACTAATTTTTCTACTCGTTTATTTATTTTATCTATTATCGTTCCACTGTGATGTAACAATCTTACCCGAACTACCTTGCGCTTTTGTTTGCTCCATACTTTTGCGCCACCAATGTCCTAAGCGCCTTTTACTTATCTCTATCGGCGGTATGTTCAGCTTTCCCCTGTTACTCCTGAAACCCATGGCCTCCTGTAGGGTAGTGTCCACAGCTACACCTGGGTGGACATCTGTACATTCAATCAAAATATGATCTGTCGTTTCCCTAGCTTTTCCACAGCACGTACATGTGTCCCCTTCTTTATTGAATTTCGCTCTGAAACTTCGGGTTCTCAGGCAACCGGACCTTGCCTCAAACAGGAAAGCGCTTCCCTTTGAATTATCGTAAAATTTTTCTCTCTTGATTTCGTCTTTCCCTTTTCGGTAGTTGTTGAATGCCGGTTTCTTCTCCATTCTTGCTATCCAATCCGAGTTCTCCGCCGCTCTGACCATGCTCTTAACGCTCTTTTTCGTCCCATCCGTTTCGTTACTGGATGTATACTTACTGGTAAGCCTCCTAGTTCTCTTCCTCCATTGTGAATCAACGTTCTTCCTATACAAATACCTGAATACTTTCGCTGCCCATCTACTTTCTTTCATATTCCCTAATCTCTGTTCGTACCTAATTTTACTCTGAGCTTCCCTTCCCTCAAAGTCAGACCATCCCATATCCCCCTTAACAGCCTCATTTGTGGTCTTCCCATGGGCGCCCAGTGCGAGACGTCCGACCGTCCTCTGATTCACGTCCAGCCCTGATTGTACCTCTGACGTCATGCACACTACTGAGTTTCCGAATGTAAGTGCTGGAATTACCTCGAATTACCACAAACCTCGAATTACCTCGTATTTGTTGTAACCCCACAGCGCTCTATGCTTCATTATTGCGGAGTTCCTCTTTCCTTTAACTATCATAGCTTTTTCTTGTACTTCCATGTATCTATTCCCATCATTTATCCATATCCCGAGGTATTTGTACTCTCGTACTCTGGGTATCTCCTCGCCCTGTATTGATATGGTCTGATCGTTGCTGTCATTGAATATCATCCAGCCGCATTTTGTCACACTAAATTTTAGCCCTAAATCTTCACTTTCCCGACCACATATATTAACCAGACCCTGCAAATCTATTCGACTGTATCATCAAAACCTCTTGTTGGGCGAGTTGGTACATTCGACTGTCTACGAATAGCACAATATCGTCTGCATAAAACAACCCGGGGAGCTTTTGTTCTATCACTATACCTGCCTGTCTGTACGACAGCTTAAAACCAATATTGCCCATCTCCAATGCTTTCTCCATTCTCATGTAAAGCATGAATAATAGTGGGGACAACAGGCATCCCTGCCTCAACCCCTTACCTATATCGACGGCCTCCATTCCACCATTACTCGCTATACCTTCCCATTCCACACATACTGTATTTCCACTGTATATTTCCTTTAAGAGCTCAATACAGTCATCCCCTATACCAGCCTCTTTCATTATGTCCCATAAAATACTCTGATTCACATTGTCGTACGCACCTCCTGGGAGTGTTAGGCAGCGCCATCTCGTGACCAAGGCGGCCTGTGTGGAACGCACTTTCTTGCCAGGAAGCGTCACGTAGAACGTGAACCTAGATGAGATGGCTGCTGCCCAATAAGCCCTCGCATGCTACCCAAGGCACCAAGTCTGCCGCAACGAGGCCCAAGCATTAACACGTAACTGCCCCTATGCTTTCCTAGGCCTCATTGTCTGTTTGCTCATTAAGTTGTTTCTAACAACTAAACAACGAGCCCTTGACCCCTTTCTTTTTGTTACTTCCGAAGGAAAGGTATAGAGACTACGATGCCGCAAGGAGAGCCTTGTTTCGTCGTTTCGGTGTCGCATCAAGGGATAATAAGTACACGCGCAGAGAACGTTTTCTCGAAACTAGGGAGCGACAGGGCGCGGTTTGTGAGAGCGCCTCAAACGAGCGTGCGCGTCTCTGCGACGGTGTCAGATCATCGAGGGTGGAGAATGCGGAGAGCGAGGCCGCGGGCTGTCGAGAGAGTAGGGTAGTTCCGCAAGGCGCTCCTTGCTTAGGACAATGCTAGGTCCAGCCACCCAGATCGGGTCACTGAGGAGCTGGAAACCGGCGTCGTACCTAAGCGTGCGAGCTACCTTCCGGAAATAGAGAAAGATTGCACTGGAGATGAGGTGAAACAGGCGCTAAACAAGGTTACCGGTTTTGTCGGAGAGGCGCCGGCCGTGAAGGTTGTAAGCGATAACATAGTTAAAGTGAAGGCCGTAAGTGACAGGGTAGTTAAAGCGGAGCCGGAGGGTAGTGATGGAAGTATCGAGGAAACTAGCATAGAAAGTGGAAAGGTTTTCACCGATGATCAGAGTTTGGATGATGCACGCGACGCAATGTGTAGCGGCGAGGAACAGCGCGAAGAACTGCCTGAAACGAATTCAGGAGAAATAACCGAGTGCGCGCCGTATCAGAGTGAAGTTTTGAGCAGCGCTACAGACGTCCGTGGGGAAGGAGATATCCTTTTCGCGAGTGAGGCGAGCGGTTCTTCGGTACGAAAGGAGGAGACGAGTGCAGGGGTATCCTTCCAGTTTGAATGCCCGAAGCTGGGTTCTAAGGAGAGTGCAAGCGCGTCAGGTGTTCGTAAACACCGGTGAAAAAGGAGAAAGCGAACTCGTGCTGCACATCGGAACGGTGCGAAAGAACGACCAGGAGGACAACAGGCGAGACAAAAGGCCGCGCGAACGCGCATCATGGGGAAGTGCTTTTGTCGCGGTCAGCAAGGCGAAGGCGAAGAACGCATGTTGTAGGTAAACGGATGCGACCCCCACGACGAAAGGAAAAGGTCAGGTTTTTCTGGAGAAGAGTAGCGTCTCGATGTGGTTCGTTCAATGAGAGGTGCCCTGCGCGACCAAAAGTATAGGTGAAATTTTTCTTGAGACGTCAGCCGTGCCTAATTGGTCTTAAGAGTGATGTGCGCAGGGAGGTGAACAGGCCATCGTTCCCGCTATGCGTCAGGTCTGCCCGTCGCAGAAGTGAAGGAAAGCGGCCGAAGAGCCGAATCATCCATGACGGCAGAACGAGCGAAAGGGCTTGAGCTTTGTGTCCATGGCGAGTGAGAAAGCCGTCGGGGGCGAGACCCCATAGGGTGCGAATTAAAAGAATCCGCTTATGGTAAACGAATAGCGGTCCGTCGTGGTCATTTTGAAAGGGCGTGCAAAAGTGTGGTAGGTTTTAGTTCTTTTCAAAAGACGACTTTCAGGTGATTTAATTTAGGTTCTGTCAGACAGTGTTAAATTGTGAGTAAACGGAGCAGTAACGCTGAAGTCAGATTAGGGTTTAGTGAATGCGCCCATTGGCGTTAATTTTTTAGGAAGGTTTCGTAGTGCAAAAGTGACAGTTCGTTCGGTAGTTGGTAGGTTTAGCACGAAGTGGTGTGCTGTTGATTACGCTTCTACGTGGAATAAACTCGCATTTGAAGATAGTGCTAGAGTTAAGCCGTCAGTTTTGCGTGAAGTTTGGCTCGAGTGGCACAGTGTTGTTATGCATTATTTGGCTACTTTGTTTTAAGCGCATGGGTAATGCCGATTTCTTCTTGTTATGTTCATGTGTACGGCATTGAAAAGTCGTTCAGAGTAAGCTGTGAGGAGATTGGTGGACGAGCAATCGCGTAAAGTTGGTCAGGAGGCTCCAGCAACCTCCGCCATGTGTCAGTTTAAATGTACGCAAATTTTGCGGCGCTCTGTGTTAGAGAACATTGTCGCGTTGAAGCGCTCAATGGAACAATAGCGTTGCTGAGTCGGGAAGCCGTGAACCAAACGAAGTTAGTAGTTTGAACTTATGTTCTTGTTCTTTTGCTTTATTCGTTTGTTTTTAGGAACCGTTGGTTCAAGAATTTAAGAGTCGCGAAGTGTCATGAAGGTCGCTAAGTGTCATGAAGTAGGATAACGCGTTATCGAATGTCGATGACGAGGCAATCTTTCGGATCGGTGGTAAGATATACTGGCCTACTTGTTGCGATCAGTGCCCCTTCGGAAAGGAAAAAGCTGTGACGCTGGACATGTTCTGAAGTGAGGATAGGTGCTACCTTGTGTGTGTGAGTATTCATGTCAACTATATATGAGCAACTTAGCATTGCAGTGACCTCTTGAAGGAAGGCGGTTTGGAAAAGTGACAGTTAAAATGGGATTTCTTTTCTTGTGTTGACAGCGTTTTGTCTTTTTATTGTGATAGCCGTGTAGCATTACGGAGAGGAGTAGGCTCTCTTGAGAGCTTCTGCTTTAGAAATTGTGGGCCAAATCTTATCGTTAATTTTTGGAATGGCCAGGGTATTCCTTTGCTGTTGTGATCACTTCATTCATGAGAATTACTGCTTTGGTCCGCGCGAGACAGCATTAGACTATTACGTAAAAGTTTGGGATCTTCTGTGTGAGTGTTTAACAGCGTTTATGAAGCCTGTTGAGTTGAGGCGACCCAGGTGCTTTATCGTGGGCGGTACCGTGTTGTTTGGTTCGTCTTGTTGCTGCCTGTCATTGTGGAGTGCACTTTGAGTTCGACGCAAGTTCGCAGCTGTTCGAGGCAAGACGACCTGGGGTCCTCTTCGTCACCAGCCATTCTCTTCCTGCCCAGCGGTTGACAGCGCTGGACCGTCGAGAATTTTTCGGGGCGCGCAGGAGCTGTTACGTTGACAAGAGTTGCGATGCGGGCTTGTTGGTGGTTCATATTAAACGTAATTTGATGTAGCGCAAAAAACAAGACACGGACAACAAGAAGGCACATATGGACACCACACAGCGCTGTGTGGTGTCCATATGTGCCTTCTTGTTGTCCGTGTCTTGTTTTTTGCGCTACATCAAATTACTGTTACGTTGGGCGTGCAAAACGAGCCTGAAGAGGAAAATCGCCGGCTGGTTAGGCCTGAGCTCCGCATCAGCGCAGATTAAAACCATATGCGTTCAGCCGAGGCGCCGTGGTGGTGATTAAAAAGACGTCAGTTGCTGAGCCGAAGGGGTGGTCCTTTGTTCGAGACCCCACCTGTACGTTTGGCCATCAGACCGAAGAGGCGACGCCACCACGTCCGGCACATCTGGAAGTGGTTGAGTGCCTACCTTATCGGACCACACAAACTTTTACCGGGTGGAATGTCTCCGCATGCGCACGAGTGATAACGTTGGTGCTGGCCGCGTGACGGCTTCGGCATCATCCCCCGGGGCCTTCGGTGACTACAGCCATGGGCGGGTCAAGGAAGTTCGTTCTGCACACGTCCCATCCTCTCCCTCCTTCCTCGCCCAGGAGCCAATGGGAAAAGACCCCGGGAGACAAAAAGCGCGGGACCAAGGAAGAGCGCCCTGAGAACTCTCTTGCGAGTTGAGTCTTGCGGAAGCAAGCTCTATGTAAATATGTGAATAAACGCAAGTCTTAATCGTTTCTTCCTACCTCGATCCTCACTGGCATGTTGTCGTCCCCGAAGAGGGCAACTGGTGGCAGCGGAAGGCGATTGCAACAACTGGTGACAGCGGTGCGGACCTTAATAACTGGTGTCAGCGGTGGAAGCCTAATAAGCTGAACGTCTACAACAGCTCGACCTCACGCTACGTGAGACAGCACAGGCGGTTAAAACCACCGTGTGCGCCTTTGCCAACTAGGGTCGCCGTTATCCCGAGGAAAACTGCCAACCAACTGAACAAGCCGATAGACGCGCTTCTTTGGGAAGGTAAACCCGCTCCCGTAAAAAGGAGCTTGTTGCAACTCCCCGAGTGTAACGGAGGCGTCGGCCTCCTGCACGTTTTGACGACCTCCATATTGGTAGCCTTGAAAACGGCCCGGCACCTCCACCAAGCAGCCGACTACATCGGGAAGATTCTCCTGCTATATCGGTGCAGTACCAGCGCCGACTGCCTCTGTGCTGACAGGCATCCGGGACCAAAGGCGGATTCCTCCTCTCCCTTTTACAAGGCGGTATGCAACACCAAGGGAATTCTCGACAAGCAAGCTCCTTCCTGCGATATCGATAAAAACCCGCCGGCTCGCATAGTGCAAGTGTTGACGCTCAACCAGCTATCGGCGGAGGAAAAACAGAGAATTGACGGCCTGAAGCTGGGAAAAATGAAGCAGAGACGGAGCCACCCGCGAGAGGTTCACGACTTCGAGTGGAAGAGGAAGTGGAGGGTTCTGCCAACGAAGCAACGCCTGCACCACCATGACATCGTTCCGAATAGCCGCTGCCCGAATTGCAGCTCAGAAGAATCGTTACCGCACGCGCTCTTCGAGTGCGGCGCGGCAAAATCTGTTTGGCGCCTTGTGGCAAGAAACTTCGTCATTCGCGCACCGCCGGCACAAAACCTCAACAAAGGCGCGTTCGCCAAATTGGTAGTCACTTGCACACTGTTCGTTATCTGGAGGAGATGCCTCGCTGAGGCAAGGAACGCCCCTGTAAGGGTAGCGTACCCAGCCGTCAAAAAGATCAGGCGGCTCCTGTAAAGCCACGCGTCCAAGGAGCTCGAAGTAGGTGGGGAGGAAAAGTTCCTCCGTTGCTGGCACGCCAGGTTTTTCTTGATTCGGGATGGCCAGTTAGCCTACCAAATTACTACGTATTAATGCTTCCCGTCCTGGTCTTCTCCCTCTCTCTCCCTCCTTTTTGTTTTTCCCCCATATGTAGCGTAGAAGATACTAACGGAACCTTTTCTTTCAAGATTGTACATTTGCTCGTATGTACCTCACGTCACGGGGTAGAATTGTGTAACGCCACGAATTGCACTTTTTATGTATTATTTCCACATGGTGCTTGTTCTGATCTTGTGTTTTGTATATTATACCAAGTGTGTTGCGATTTATTCAGGTTTGACGATGTATATATAAGAGTCTCTGTTACAGTGCAAACCAGTGCTTTGTCATGAGTTGAATAAACTTTTTTTTGACCAAATTTTCTGCATTGAAGTATCCCAAGGAAGACTATCGTCTTTAAAATAAATGTATAAAGGCTAATATCGAGGTAGAGGTGTGCAGCATCAAAAAAAGGTGGGGGGGGGGCATAATAACGTGACTGCTAAACCACGTGTTGCATGCTGCCCCCCTCCCCCCCCCCCCGCCACACACACAGACATACAGAAGAGCACAATACCAATCTTAGATGCTCCACAAGACACTGAATAAATAAAGAGGCCAAATCAGAGCGCATTTGCGCAGGTTCATGCGTCGCCCCAGTGTTGAGCAACATTGTGCTGAGTTACGTTTAGCAAGAAATTAAAAGTAATCTATACAGCCTCGCAGTAGAAGCTTTCGGATGCTCGATTATACGGTTTTTGTAAGAAAGAATGATTTCCACAGGACGACGGTTGGTGTTTTGAAGGTGGCTAAAGAACACGGTCGGGTCTCTCACATCTGAAGCCCCAGAAAAGGATATGTCGCAGTTTCTTGATCTAAGGCTTTATTTTGCTGGAGAACATGGTAGCGATCCATGATGTGGACTTCAAACCCGTTCATGTTTCTTGTGAAGGTTTGGATGGGATAGTTGCTGATTCCATCAGAGCTACCATTAAATGACGGCATGACAACACCGCCCCTCGAGGAGCAACGATGTCATTATTGCAAGCACCAGGAGTGCTGACGGCAGCACCTGTCAACGGGACTATAAAAGTGACCTTCACTGCGGCACGCGACAGTGGGCATGGCAGCGATCCCGTGATGCGGACTTCAAACCCGTTCACGTTTCTTGTACAGGTTTGGATGGGATAGTTGCTGATTCCGTCAGGACTACCATCAAATGACGACATGACAACACCGCCCCTCGAGGAGCAACGATGTCGTTATTCGAACGATCAGGAGTTCTGGCGACAGCACCTGTCAACGGGACTATAAAAGTGACCTTCACTGCGGCACTCGACAGTGGGCATGGCAGCGATGCTATGATGAGGACTTCGAACCCTTTCATATTTCTTGTACAGGTATCGCTGGGATGGTCTGCACGCCAGACGCGCACATCTGAGTGTCTTCTAGAATTTCAGAGATGATGCGAGAACGCGTTATGGCGCGTGTATAAAAGCCGACGCATTTTGCCGCTTGTCAGTTTCACATGCGAAGCAGCTTATGAACGAGGCCTGTGCCTCGGTGTAAGCATCAGCATAGCCAGTGCCCCGCTAGTACTCGGAGCGCTCGGTAGATGGCGCAGCGGAGCGCGCTCGCTCCACTTTGGCGTGTGCTCTGTGAGTGCAGACCGCTAGCGGCGCTGTAGTTCACGAGCTAATAAAAGCGCTCGCTCCCCCGGCGCGCGCTTTCTCTCTTTCGACATCATGAAGTGCACTTAGGTATGAGCGACGCTAACGGTGGCTTGCCGCGCGGCTGTGCTCCAACAACGCAGACAAGCGCCGCCAAGCCGACCCGGAGCTGAGGGTCGAGAAGCTGCAGCTGCACGGAAACGTCGGCAAGCCTATCCAGAGGCGAGAACCACTTCGTACTCACCGGGGACTTTAACGTTGACATCATGAATGACGACTGGCTAGTTCAGCACATGGTGTCCCCTTACGCTCTCCGGTGCATTTTCTACAAGTCAGAGGAACGTGCACAGAGCTCAAACTTCAAGCTACAACCTGTGCAGCAACATCAGAAAGACAACCTTCCCCTTACTCTGCACTTTACGGACCACAAGCCTGTCATATTTAAGGGTAAACGCAACCCTGAACTCACAGTCATTTACGGTGATGATCACTAAATAAAGAGCAACACTGACTGCAACTTTTTACGGAACTTTAAGTCGACCCACGAGCTGCTTCGCATGTTACTCAGGTTTCCCTTTACGAGGAGATGCGTGCCAATTTTTTTCTTTTTGCGTCGACTGTCGACTGTTCATGCCGCTATTGCTGTGTAGTGTGGTTGGCTTTGTTTTCCTGGGCACAGGTGCGCCCAGTAAACAGTTCGCCTGACATCGTCTTGAGTTCTGCTGCTTCCAAATTCTCACGACCACGTGACAATATATATATACATATATATATGGTATGGCGCAGTACGCAGCTTCGGCTGCCGCATAAATATAAGTTTGAGACGTAGCACTGCAATAATATTTCATTTATTGCTCGATGTTTCCGTCAGAGCCTGACCTTTCTCAAGACAATATTTCTTTTTTCCTATTCATTTATATAACCATAGAGACAGGGCAGCCTAAATCTGACAGCGCAACCTACCTCTGACATTCACAAGTCACGCGCCAAATGTTAACAAAATTCTCATAAAGCTTTAATATCCTTGAGCAAAGCGACCGTCTTAAGAAGCTGTTCACTACTCCCCCTACAGTGGCGTATAGACGCCCAAAAAACATCAGGGACTATGTCATACTGTTACAGGGCCGCCGTTCAAGCTCCCCGGCGCGAAGTCGGCGCAGGGAACGACGGCAGTTTCGGTCGTTCCGTACGCAAGCAGACACAAGAAAGGATCGGAGTCGTGGTTGCAAAAACAAAACAACAAAATTTAATCTAGATCGCTAGGAGAGCACGAGAATACAAGGCAAGAACTACACTTCACTCAAGCTAACAATTATCAGCGATGAAAGAGCTTGAAAAATATACTAACGCGCGAAAACAACAAACAAATAGAAAAAATAAACTAACAAACAAGCAGTAACTAGGGCAATGTCAACAATACAGGAATCTAATCTACAAAAGTTAAAGTTTAAGAAGAAAGTTCAGGGCTATAAACATGATGGCATACGTGGTGATGTGATGACCGGCAGCGCTTAGGGTCCACGACTGTCTGGTGCGGCACAGTCTGGTACGGCACAGCGTTGGGGTCGACGGAGATGCAGCGCTGATGTTCCGGGGGAGCTAGTGCTTGATGGCAAACTCTAGCAGTTTTAACTAACTCGAGCCGAAGTCCCGATGCCTACGTTGCAGACGGTAAGCGCGCATCTAAACTAGGCGAAGCGGCTAAGGTTAGGTGGCCAGCCGGTACAAAGCCACGCTAACAACTTCTAGAGCGATACGATGATCGGCTGCTACGCCATAACAGCCAAGCGACTAGAACCCCGTGCTCGTCAATACTCCTCGCTTAAATACTCGCATGTTTTCCCTGATTCGCTGTCTGCGGAAACGGGGCGTGTTTTTCAGACAATTGCTCGAAACTTCATTTCTTGCTCCGCCCAAAATATCCCTCTCGCAATTAATACACTGGAGAGAGGGATGACCAAACTCTTTCTCGTGGTCGCCGAGTGGGCATCTTCATTCAACTCGCCTGATTGACAGGTCATTAGTGTCCGAGCGGCGGGGAGCCCTTCTTCGCCGGTCACAACAACGGTACGCGTAGTCGTAGTCGTTCCCCCGGAGGCGAGGGGCCACTATAGCGTACTGCGTGCACGTGGTCAGTGCACGTCAAATGGCGCCCCGCAGGCCTGCCCTGCATTGTTGGTCCGAAGCACTGCGCTCGGAGTTTTCAAGAACCGCGCCGGGTGGGACGCGTGGGAAAGGCTAGTTCAAGCTTCCCAGCTCGGGAAGGCCATCTCCTCCTTGTTTTCTCCGAAGAGACTCGAGAGCTTTTGACGTCTTTGAAGCGGTCGAAGCGCTTCTAAAATTGCACGTCCGGGGATACCGTCAACCTTCAGCAATAGTCCACCACGAGGCAATGTCATTCTGTGACACACTCAAAAGCAAACAGCACAACACAATCGGTTGCCGACCCTGCGGAAAGAGCAGGCGCATAGTGTGCAAACGCATGCAAACTGGCACGATAGCCAAAAGCACACACTGCAAGTTTACACATTCAATCCGCGGCGACCTTGATTGCGACTCTCCAAACGTTGTGTACCTATTGGAATGTGGGGTCTGCTTGAAACAATACATCAGACAAACCGCTACACCTTTCCGAATCAGATCCAACAACCACCGATCACATGTGAGGATATAACCGAACCTGCCCCTCTCTAGGTACATTGGATCGGAAGATCACAGTTCTGATTTAATTATACCGTAACACTGCTACAAGGAAACTTCCGCTCTCCTAGTAAGCGCGAGCAGTGCGAATCATGCTTAATACATAAATTCGGTACACTGGCAAATGGAATAAATGAATATGCGGGAGCTCTTACTGCTGTGCGTACATTAAAGCTAGAATAACACCAAGGGATACCTAACATCAAATTAACCAATAACCGACATGAAAACAGTGCTGCTGTATGTCATGGCAGGTGCTTTCGGTGACCGTGCCTGTTGTCCGTGTCAAACTGAAATATGTGGCGCTCTGTATAACCTCTTCCGTCTTTTTCGTTCACATTTCAACTACTGCATTTTCCTTCCTCATCATCATCATCAGCCTGCTTAGGTACACTGCAGGACGAAGGGCTCTCCCAACGATCTCCAATCCACCCAATCCTGAGCGAGTTGGTTCCACTTTATGCCCCCAAACTTTTTAATTTCATCGCTCCACCTAACCTTTTGCCTACCTCTGTTGCGTTTTCCCTTTCTTGGTATCCATTCCGTCGCTCTTACAGTCCATCTGTTATCTTTTCTCCTCATGACATGTCCTGCCCAGGGCCACTTCTTTCCTTTAATTGATGTAATAATATCGGCTACTCCTGTCTGTTCTCTGATCCATTCTGCTCGTTTTTATCTCTTAGCGTTACCCCTATCATTTTTCTTTCCATTGCACGTTGCGCGCTCCTTAGTTTCATCTCTAGTTTTTTCGTGATCATCCACGTTTCTGCACCGTACGTTAGTACTGGGAGAATGCAGTGATTAAATATTTTTCGCTTTAGTGAGAGCGGTAAGTTTCCAGTCATGATTTCGTAATTCCTTCCGAATGAGCTCCAGCCCAACCATATTCTACACTCTTAACACGGTAACCTTTAGTTTATTTTATAGGTACATAAAAATGTGAAAATGTGCTCCTTTACTAAATGTTGAAGCACTTTAACATTTATAAATGAGCATATTTTCACATTTTTGTGTACCTATGAAATAAACTAAAGGTTACCGTGCTAAGAGTGTACGGAGAATTTCTTTTTCGTGGTTAGGAGTTCCTGTTATTAACTGTCCCAGGTATACGAATTCGCTTACACATTGTAAGGGTTCATTGTCGCTTTTAAATTCCTGTTCCTTAGCTAGGCTATTGAGCATAACTTTGGTATTTTGCCTATTCATTTTTAACCCAATTTTAATACTTTCCTTGCTGAGGTCATCAATCATGTTTTGTAGTTCGTCTCCATCATTGCTGAAGTGTACAATGTCGTCTGCAAATCTTAAATTGCTGAGATATGCTCCATCTATTCGAATTCCCTTGTATTCCCACTCCAGACGTTTAAAGATTTCCTCTAAACATGCAGTGAATAGCATCGGGGATATCGTATCTCCCTGTCTCACACCTCTCCCGATCGGGATTTCTCTGCTTCTCTCATGTAGGAGTAGTGTGGCTGTGCAATCTTTGTATATGTTGTTTATGGTTTTCACGTATACGCCAGGTACCCCTTGTCGACGTAGAGCTTCTAGAACTGCTTGTATTTCTATGGAGTCAAATGCTTTCTCGTAGTCGATAAACACCATATAAAGAGGTTTGTTATATTCCGCGTACTTCTCAATTTTCCTTATAATCGTTTATTCAAATACTTTTCCTACTTCGCTCACATACCGCTTTCTCGTTTTCATCGATAACACCATTCATATAACAAACATCAGGCCCCTGCCGCACGTACACCGAAAGATAGGTATGGATTCTTTACTAGTCTCACTCCTTCATTTTTCTTTTACAGCGTAAGCTGTTATGAGATCACAACAAGGGTCGCTTTTTTGCCGTAGATGTCCGCCGCCGCCACCTCCGCCGGTGTCCGTAACCATTATCGCGCAAATTTTAGAAAAAATAACCAGGACCGAGGAGTATTTCAACACGTCCTCTGCTTTGATTCGAACCCACACTCTCTGCGTCGCAGTCGAGCACTCTACCACTGAGCTACGCCTGTGCTTGAAAAATCATCGCTAGAAGACCTAAACGGGTATAACAGCTGCCGAGGAATAATAACAATACGCCACTATACGTCACAGAAAGTGGATTGCATAACGAGTTCGAGGAATAATTAAAGAAAAACACATGAGTGCATGCTTCGTAGCTCTGCGCCCATTACAGAGGCATCATCTACATCATTATTTTGAAACAATCTTTTTCAACTTTACCGTCATTATTATTACGAACCGCTGCCCTTTATCGTATCGTATCGTGCCATGCGACATGTGGCAGGCGACGTGCGCAGCCCCGACAGCAACTTCAGATATACCATCAGATATACCTGATGGCGCATCCTCGTAAGGTGCGGACCGCTGCTGAAGAAGCGAATCGCAGAGCTACGCGCGCGGCTGCAGCAAGGCAACGTCGGGCACAACAGACAGCTGTTCAGAGAGAAGCCAAACCGCAGCTCGCCGTCGACGCCGGGCCGAGATTTCGGTTCGCTCTCGGGATAACGACGCCAAGAGACTCTCTAAGATGTGCACTTATACAGATTTGCAACTTACAATGCCGCAGTAATTATGGCGTAGTGGGTACTTCCCTATACTTGGCGAAGAGATAACAGTTATGGCGCGGGGGATACCTATCACCTCTACTTGCACTAGTTTCCTCAAGCGTTTAAACTGTTCTCTAAGAAGGTCGCTCCTCCAGCTTACGCTGTCATTGTCCTGTGGTTGCGCGCAGGCCTGGCTCCGTTCCTTTTTTTTTTTTTTTTTTGCAAATTCGTTGTCATTCTCTTCCTAATTCATCGACCTATAAGCCATTCGAAGAGACTAGAAACATTTCATTCACACGGTATGTGAGAAGATTGCGACAGCGAACAAAAATAAATGCCTGCGCGCTTGATTCCTCTAGCTATTTCACTTATTTCTGGTTGCATTGGTTGCAGTATTGCGTCATATCTGCAGCTATGTTACTGTGTGTCGAGAAATATGTCATCACGATAGCCGCTAAGAGCTTTTTCCAAATGTGTTATTAGGTTCTCATGGAACTCTAGTCCCGCTCTCTGCGTAGAGGCGTAGACGCTGTAAGAAATTCCTGTCATTGTTGTGCTTTGCCCACCACTTTAAGACATGACAAGAGAGCGTATGAAATCGTCACTCCTTCACCTTTCGCAATGGTGCGTCACTGTCCCAAGGTTGGCATCGGCAGATAATCCAGCCGATCGTATTCAAAGGGGTTTATTCAGAATTTCGATTCTTAAGGGGGCGGGAGGGAGGGGGTTACCCATGGTAGTTGAAGACGCCTGATTTCACGCAGTTAATCCTACAGCGCACGCGATGACCATAACCCGCGGAGGCAACGGCGTGGCGAAACCACGATACGCACCCGCAGTGGAGGGCTGATAAACAGCCACACGGAGTTCTTAGACGCACACCTAAATATACGTGTCTCTTGTACTTCGCCTGGATCGAAATGCGGCCGTCATGGCCGGGATTTGATGCCGCGACCTCGCGTTTCGGATGCCAACACTTGAATACACGGGCAAACAAACATACGCCGACGGTAAGGAACATAAGAATCAAGGCTTCCCATAGGAAATCAACAATAACTGTAAACAAGGCCCCCATAAGGGCAGCCGAAATGTCAGTAATTCTTTATGTTCTATTCTGGCGGTGGATTTTTCCCGTTTATTCAGTATGCCCCGGGTTGGCCTCAAGATTTGGATTTCCGAACCGACAGCTGTCACGGCAAGTAGAGGAGGCAATTTCACTGATAAAATGCTCACCACGCAGCCACTCAAGAGGGTATTCGCGGTTGCACGACAAGCAGTGGGAGGTGTGGAAGGTGCCGTGTGCCTCCACAATGAACTCCGCTGGGATTCCGGCCAGTCGTTCCAGGCAATCGATGTTCTGCATACAAATCGCACTGTTAAAGCGTATTGGTCCGAGTCAGCTCTGTTTACACTTGTGTGCGCCAAAGCCCTACTATGATGGACTATGCATAACCAACTAGACCAACCGCAATGTTTACGTCTTCCTTTGAAATATGAAAGGTACTGACTCCCATTACCGTCTTTGTGCACTTAGCTGATCACGCTACTTCCAAGGGATTCGCTATTAACAGCCACGTGCCTTAGTTTCACTAATTCCACCAGTACACTGGATCACGGATTCGTGCAGAAATGAGGCTGCCAGTACACCGCGTCGCTAGGCAATGCAGAACAAATAGCGAACACTGAACTCAACAGTTCAATTTCATTTTACCATAAATGCGTATCATCATGGCCAAGGAGCCCGCTATAAAGGTTACCGCTCGATAACTTGACAAAGCCGTGGACACCTTTATAACGAAATACTCTGGCGGTATTGCAGCCGCAAGAAAACCGCACAAACAGAACGCAAATATTCGCAGCTTAACAAAATATTAAAAAAAGGTAAAGGAACACACAGAGACAGTCATTTAACAAAGAAACTAGATATACAAATAAAAACCCGTCATCTGCTTTACAAACTCTTGACAACATATAAATGGGAGTACACGAGCGTTTAAGAAGAACGTGCACAAAGTTTAGTACAAGCTTATTCGCGAGTAAGACGTGAAAAGTTTCATGGTTATCAAAATATGGGAACATCGCACACCAACAGAAAATGCACATAATAGAAATTTTTGAGGGTCTAGTGAGTGCACACTGACGAAAATAATTTAGCGTAAACAAAAACAGAGCACCCGAGCACACGTCCCTTGTGTGTCCCTCTCATGTGCTTCGTTTTTGCTTTTGCTAAATTATTTTCGTAAGAAAATGCACAATTTTTGACGTATAAATGAACCATTGATAGCACTGGTAGGACAAATAAAAACACCAACACAGAAAATGCAAGAATACGGCTTAATGAATTCACTAGGCAATGAAACCCACAAGGCCAATGGGGATATTAACTTACATGATTTGTAGCTTCTATATGTAGGGTAGAAGTCATGACTTACATGGTGGTAATTTTCCCGTGTGTAGCATCCCGTCTGAAATGTTCAGTCTGCGGCATTTTTTCAGACTGATACTTCAAAAAATGCTTTACGAAGTAACCCACCAGCCTGTCCCTTTCGAAAAAAAGGGACAAAAAGCCACAACCGCCGTCGGTAGGGGCCGAACCTACGATCCTCGGATACTCTGTCAACACAGCTACGGAGGAAACCGTTCCCCAGTCCGCTTTATTGGGCATATCTGTAGGTGTAATCTTGAGAGTGTTATCCAGCGCCGCTCAAAGCCATGGCAGCGAGTGTGGAAGATGGCGTCAGGTAGCCCCCGTGCACACTGGCGGAAAAACGCGCGCGGCGCGCCGCCGGCGGAAAAACGCTTGGGCGGCGACACGGCCACACTGCTCGCGGCAAACCGCGGCGGCAGCGCCGCGGAATCCCGCCTCCTCCGAGCGAACGGGCGCGCGAGGCAAGCGAGCCACCGTACGGGTACGAAACGAGCCTCCGGGCGGGTCCGCATGACTCCGCGATGGAGCGCGTACGTCACGGACGGGGACGCTCTGATTGGTCTCCTCCCCGGCGGCACGCGGCGTGCCGCGTAAAATCGTGCACAGACCGATCGGCTCGCGGCAAGAGAATCCCTGCCGCGCGGCAGCCTCGGAGGCTCGCGTTTTGCCGCCTGCGGCGCGCCGCGTGCGTTTTTCCGCCAGTGTGCACGGGCCTTTACGCGGCGGCTGCTGACAAATCTCGCATACTACCTCAAAGCAACAGGTCTGCGGGAACGATATCCCCGCTATAAAATACCCAATAAAGGTGAACAAAAGGGATTCAGTGGTTGCTTCCTTTGTTAGGGATTACATAATCAGTTCCAGACAATGAAGTTCATATTTCACAAATGATGTCAATTAATGTCCCTCATGATTGATACCGTGGGTGACATTGGCATTGCTTGTGTTAGTTCTTAACTGTAATGTAGTAGTTACGATATAAACGGAAATGAATTAAAGTGGAGAAGAAACACTCCTGCCGTCAGTGGGTGGCTGAACCTTCCACCTCCTCATAACGCATCTGATGCTCTACCAACTAAGCTACAGCAACGACCGCTGCTTCCCCCCCCCCGCGCCCCCTCACTCCCATTCACCTTATTGCGCATTTTTGTGCACATTGTAAGGTCGAACAAAGCTTTCCCGAATGCCGCTCTAAACCTAGCTATCGTTTGACAAGTCCAATGTCAGGGACGTGGAGACCAACCACCACAAGCGGCTCTTTGTTGAACCTTGGCTCATCCAGGCGACGCCTGCGAACAGAAACCGGTCTGCGGTTGCATTGCCCAGTGCCAATTTCAACGGATTTTGCAACGTGTTTCAGAAACGAAACAAAAGGAGCGCTACTATATGAACCTTGCTCTCCAGCGCCGACCCTTCATCCCCGAAGAAGGGGCAAAGCTGGCCCCGAAACGTCAGGATTTTTACGTTCGGGGTTGGTGTCACCTTATATCACCTATCATCATCCTGCCCAACCAGCAGATTTTTGTCAAATGTTCACGTTTCCATAGCTTAGTAGAACTTGTCGTTGGGCGAGTTGGTTCGTGCTTCAAACGGATAAACGGAGCGCTAAAAAATCGACACACAAAGAAGGAGGCTACACATATGACTGGCGCTCAACTTTCAACTAACGTTTATTGAGGCAACAATTCTCGGTCAAAGAAATCTTTCTTACCGTTTGAGAGCGCTCACTCTAAGCTCGTAAAACGAGGCATTGCTTTGACATGTTTGAAAGCAGCCTTAGAAAACTCCTGCCATCATGAAATGAATGTTGCGTTTTCCAACCAAGTTTTACGCTTAGAAGCAGCCAAGTACCCTCCTCAGTTAATTCACAGTGTGTGCGAGTCCATTTTGCAGAAGTTCAAGCGTTCCTGTGACTTGGGCAACATTCAACGTGACAGACGGTCTGCCGTAGCTATTCGTTATATTCACCGCATTTCCCACAACCTGAAGAAAGTGATAACGAAATTCAATGGCAATATCTTGTTTTCCGCCCCATGCAAATTATCAAAAATTTGTCACCTCACTACATAAAGGAAGCACAAGAAGTGAAACAAGAAACATGACAGCACGTTACCGTCTGCATGAAGAACGTCGTATACAAGATCCCACTGAGTTGCGACAAAGTGTATATAGGGCAGACAGGAAGATGTTTCAATGCCAGGATGAATGAGCATTCCCTGTTAATTAAGAATAACTCGGGTGACCACCTAGCTGAACAATGCAAAAGGTGCGGGTGCATCCCAGAATTCTCGCGTACCACTTTCCTCAAGCGCTCAGGTGACCGTTACGAAAGAGAAATAGTTGCATCCTTAAAGGGGCCCTGCGACACTTTTCAACTGCCGTCTGCAGTACTGCAGTGTGTGTAGGATCGAATGCTGAGATTAACGCAACAAGAATTATGGAAATCGCTGAGCTAGAACTGGAGTTATTAGTCCTCGAAGTTCAAAACACCAGCAGAGAGCATAAACAACATTGCCATTTGCATTTCGCTCTCCCGCTGACGCCAATGGTCACGTCCAATAGCAACGCGCGTCTTATAGAGCGACACCGGAAGACACCGGGAGCAGAGCGCGCGCGCCCAGATAGCGCCCGGCCGTTAACAGACGCATTGCTATTAAATATGATGGTGGAAGTGCCGTATGGACACGCTAACCATTGCACAGCGCGCCTGTGTCGTTTTGCAAGTAATGTGAGATACTTGCTTTCTATCATACGAAGCATAAAAACTATTTTAGTATATTTTGGTATTAAATAGCGTGACCAAGCAGACACCACAACAGGAGGCGATTTTGGGGATTTGTTCACTGAAATAAAATTATACCCACTTCGCTTTCGGCGTTTCTACTCTCTCTGCGACATCACCACGTGCAGCAGTTCTAGAATCAGTGATAGAAACGGCCTGCTCAATTTGTGTCGCAGGGCCCCTTTAAGTTTGCGGACAAGTGTGTCAGCGCGCCCTCTGTCGCACTTACTGAGAAGCAAGTAGCTTTTCTGGAAGGTTTTGTGTAGTGTCTTATTAAAATCTTAGTGTTCTTTAGTATGTGGGAAAAAAAGGCTGGAAGCAAGCAAACATTTATTGCTCGGCTGCTGTCAGTCATGACGTCCGAGCTTCTCTGTCTCTTCGTCTCTCTTTTTGCGGACACTGTCCACCACAGTGTTATCGTATGTCCGATGCCCACAACATGGCTCCCCCGCTAGCGATGAAGGGATTGGGCGGTTTATCTGCTTGAGATGGCCAGCGTCCACGTGAGCTGGCTTCAAGCGGTCTGTAGAGATCGTCTTTTCGCGTCCGCTAACACGGAAAGTAAAGTACTTAGGGTCGTTCTTGGGGACTTTAAAAAGACCGTCGTAAGGTGCTTGTAACGGAGCTCGAGTAGCGTCGTGACGGATGAAGACGTGGCTATTATGAAGTAACGATGGCCTCATATAAACGGTCTGGCAACCATGACGAAGCGGCGATGGTACAACAGTGGCCATAGTAGTTCACAGGCGGTCGGCGTAAGAGTGCAGCAGCTGATGTCGCTTCCGAGGCAAAGAACTCGCGGGGTACGCGAAGTGTCGTGCCGAAAACCAGCTCTGCGGATGAGCACTGTGCGTCTTCTTTCACCGCAGTTCGAAGACAGAGTAGAACCAAAGTCTCGCAATCGCTCTATGAAATCGTTGAGTCTTGCGGACGCAGTGATTTCTTCAGTTCACGGTGGAAGCGTTCCAACATGCCGTTCGAACTGGGGTGGTAATCTATAGTTCGTATGTGTGTGACGCCTAGAAGGCGGGAGAGAGCCCGAAAGAGGGACGACTCGAATTTCGCCATCGGCGTGTCGCCACACGCCATAACGAGCGATCCAGGTGTGCACGAGAGCCTGCGCAACAGGTTCTGCAGCGATGTTGCTTAGCGGCGTTGCTTCCGGCCAGCGGGTAAATCGGTCGATACAAGTAAGTATGCAACATTGGTTCGCCGAAGGTGGTAGCGGACCCACAATGTCGAAGTGAACATGGCCAAAACGAACGTCGGGTGGTGGAAAAAGACCCGCCGCGCTCATGGTATGTCTGTTGACCTTGGCACGCTGGCAATGGGTACCCGACTGCGCCCTGCAACGGATATCAGCATTCATAAGGGGCCAAAGGCAGCGGGAGGTGACGAGGCGTTGCGTAGCTCGTACTCCTGGGTGTGGTAAGGAGTGTAGAGCGGTGAGAATTTGTCGTTGGAGTTCTTGTGGCAAATACGGTCGGGGCCGCTCTGTAGACACGTCGCAAATTACGGTATCACGTTAAACGCTCAAGTATGTTTTCCTGTGTACTGCAGTTGTATTTTGTTGTACTGAGCCTTAGTTATTTCATTGATGTTTATATAGGCGTTGTGTGTGGTATAGTTGAAGTTCTTTCGTGTGCGATAGTGTATGCGAACATCAACAATATCTTTGTTCATTTAAACAATCCATTCCCTTGTATTTTTCCCCTTGAAGCTATGTATTCCATTTGGATTTATTTTGTTGCCTACATCTGTACCATGATGTTGTATTTTCACCCTGCTAAAATCTCTGGGGATTGCAGTTTCTGTAAATGAAAAAAAAATAAATATTCGCAGCCAGGTAGTAACACCTCTTCGAAGCGCAAGGAGTTATTTGCTGTTCGGAGGGTTGGAAGGTCGGAAGGTCGGGGTCTGTGCCCTGAGCAGTAGCTAGGTGCATGAAGTCGATGCCAGAAGGAGCTACTTCGGTTGCGTTGATGTGAACCCGTGACAGGGCGTCTGTGCTGTGTGTTTAGCGCTACGACGCAGTGAGAACCTGAGCCGACGGAGGGGAGCCGCCAGGAAGCGGGCCCCGCCCACCCGACGACAGAGTTAGGGGCACGCGAACTGCGGGAGGGGAACTAAGAAATAAGAACACCTTGAGACTCAACGCCATGCGTGTCGGCTGTGCGTTTCTCGGCCTCGACGAACACTACATGGTAGCAGCGTACGTTTGAACCTGCAAAGGGTACCGATGGAGAAGTCGCAACCTCAGCAGGGAAAAATGGCTACGTCCAGATTTAGTGCAAGCGCCCGGAGGAATTCACCTGCACAAACCCCAGTGAGCGGCCGCAATGGAAGCCGCTGCTTGAGCGTTTTCGCACCGTCAGTGGCCTCGCTTCGAAATGCTCAGTGGAACAAGTCTACGCATTGGTCTACTTTATGGGCGACAAGGCAGAAGACATCCTCACCTCATAAAAGTTGGCAGACGACGGAAAGAACCGCTACAAAAATGTCCTGAGGGCGTTCGAATCACTTCGTAGGTCACAAGAATGCCGTGTACGAGAGAGCGACATTCTTCAGAAGAAAACAGCTGGAAAAAGAAGGTGTCCGAGAGTTTGTCACAGAGCTACACCGACTGGCCAAGTTGTGCAGTTTCGGAGAATTACATGACAAGATGATCCGAGACAGCATAGAAGTGGGCATCAGAGAAAGAATGCAGCCGCATGCGGAGCTGACCCTCGAAAAGGCCACAATGGAGCGCCAGTCTGAATTCCTAAAAGAACAAGGTGCTACCCTGCACGGAAACAGCGAAGGAAGGCGGATAAAGTCAGCCTAGCTCGTAGACCAAGTGCACCACAGGAAAATTGTAAGGTTCCTTCAAAACAAGTTAAGAAGCCACCTGAAACCGAAGCAAAGTAGTGTCCGTTCTGTGGCTACGTGCAACACACTTCAGGGAAATGCCCTGCACAAAAGGCGACATGCAACAAGTGCCGTCACAAAGGACATTTTGCCCGCGTCTGCAGAGCAGGAGCATCATTCCGCGAGATCGTCCGTAGCAACGACGGATTTCTCGAAGCCATCTCATCCAGCTGCGACGACAAGTAGGCGGCTGCTGTGGGCATCAACGGATCGCCTGTCACCTTCAAAGTGGACACAGGAGCAGATGTGACGGTCATACCTCTCCGAGCGTACCGGACGTATTTCAAGAATCTGCACCTCCAGAAGGCAGGGAATGTCTTGCGGGGACCTAACCAGCAGGAGCTTGCTGTTTCCGGCATGATAACAGCAGAGATATCATACCGCGAGAAGACAACAAAAGCAAACGTCTACGTTTTGGATGGCCTTCACACACGTGTCTTGTCATGGGCAGCAAGGGAAAAACTAGGCATTGTGAAACGTCTTCATCAAGTCATCATTCAAAAAAGCGAAGCTATGAACCCAGAGGGTGAGTTTCCCAAGCTATTTTCCAGTCTTGGAAAAATTAAGCTCGCATACACGATCAAGCTTAAAGAAAATGCTGTAACATTAACGCTGACGGCTCCTCGAAAAGTTGCCATACCGCAATGTCGAAGGCCAAGGCAACACTTCAAGTGATGGTTGAGCTGAGCGTTCCAGAGCCAGTTGAGTAGCCAACACAATGGTGTTCCGGAATGGTCATTGTTAAAAAACCTGATGGGGATGTACGCATATGCATAGGCCTGACTGAGCCAAACGAGTTTGTAGAGCGCGAGGTTTACCCTCTGCCTATCACTGAGCATGTGCTTGCGGAACTTGCCGGAGCTGAACACTTTTCGAAGGTCGACGCCAATTCCGCATTTTGGCAGTTAGAGCTGGCGGAGGAGTGTCGAAACATCACCGCGTTCATACCACCATTCGGCAGATACCGATTCAAAAGACTCCCTTTCGGAATCAGTCCTGGGCCCGAATTCTTCCAAAGGAAGATTTCCCAGTTACTGGATAATCTAGAGGGCGTCGTGCGTAACATGGATAATATTCTAATCTATGGCAGAACGCAAGCAGAGCATAACGCTCGTCTCAGAAAAGCGATGCAAAGATTACAGAAACGTGGCGTAACGTTGAATCGTGAAAAGTGCGAATTCAATGTACCAAGGGTAAAGTTCTTGGGCCACATTGTCGACAGCCAAGAAATTCATGCTACCTTCGAAAGTTGAGGCTACTATTGACATGAGACCCCCATCAAACAATCAGGAGCTGAGAAAGTTTATGGGAATGGCGAACTACCTACACGGAACTTTTACATTAATAGACCTGTTCATAACAAACTTTCCTTCCGTTCCGTACTTTCTGGCACTGCTTGTACCGCTATCAGTGATCGCCTGCCTATTTATTTTATTGTACACCTATCCCGCTGCACAACTAGATAGGCTGCTTCTGCTATATATTATAGAGCTGTATATTTAACCTCTCTTTCGTGCTTTCGTGATGAAATTGAACAAACGCAATGGGATGACTTAGTTTCTATCTCCTGTGCTAACTTAGCTTACGACTATTTTATCCGAACGATTGGTTCAGTTTACAACAAACATTTCCCACTTCAGGATTTTTAAAAAACCAAAGCGTGCTCGCAAACCTTTGATGACTGCAGAGATTCTAAAAATGATGAAGGAGAACGATAGGCTATATCATGCATTCTTAGTTAACCGAAATCAAGATGCTTTGAGGATGTTCAAAAAATGTAGAAATTTGATCACTGAGTTACAACGGCAAGCAAAATGAAATTATTATTTCACCATGTTTGAGGGCGTACAGATATCAAACAAACGGGAAATAAATTACAATCCATCATACTTCCAGGTAGAGTCAGAAATAGTTTAAAAGAACTTCTAGTTGACAATGAAGTTATCAAAGGCAAGGAATTAGCCGACAAATTCAATGAATACTTTACATCTGTAACTGAGAGCTTACATCAAGATAGCGCCTTTGATCACTTACCCGTGCCGCTCAAGGAATGAATATTTTTTGACCCAACTGAAGAAAATGAAGTTTTAAGAGTATTTCGAAACTTTAAGATGAGTAAGAGCGAGGATCTAAATGGTCTAAAAATGGAGCCGATTAAATATATTATTGATCTTATTAGCCCGTGTGTGACAAATATTTACAATCTTTCCTTACGAACTGGCATTTTCCCACAGAATAGGAAAATGCTAAGGTGACCGTCATATGCAAAAGTGGAAATAAATATATTCTTGTTAATTACAGACCTATTTGAATATTTCCCTATTCTCCAAGGGACTCGAAAAAATTATTCATCTTAGACTGTCAAACTTTTTTATCGCAATATGGGTTTAGATCAGGTTTTTCAACAGAAACTGCCGTACTGTTTCAAAAATACTTGATTCTTAAAAATATTGAAGTTAAACATTCACACTCGGTATATTCTTAGATATGCCCAAGGCCTTCGATAAAATTATTCATGAAACATTAATAGGAAAACTGCAGTATTATGGAGTTCTTGGTGTTGCCCTCAACCTAATTCAAAGCTACTTAGCTAACAGACATCAATGTGTATTCATAAGCAGAATTTTGTCTTCTATGCTACCTGTTAAATACGGAGTTCCCCAAGGCAGCATATTGGGGACGCTTTTGTTTGTACTTATTCATGATATTGTAAATGTTGACCCATCAGCGCAATATATAATCTATGCTGATGATACGAGTCTTCTCTTTTCAGGAACAAATATACATGATCTCGTGAGTCTAGCTAACTTGACACTAGACAAAATATATGGCTGGACGCTTACTAATTCTTGACAAGTTAACTGCTCAAAAACTAAAGCTGTTCTTTTTCGCTCTAAATCCCCGCTTTACGAGCTCACTCATTCTTATAATCTAATGTTGAATAATAATATAATTCAATTTTCTTCTACAGCAAAATCCCTACGTGTAATATTTCACGAATATGTGAAATGGGATCACCATACGGAACTTTTACATAATAAACTTTGCAAGGTCTTGGGCTTACTGAGAAAATGTCAGCGCATATTGCCAGTTCCTCGAAAGCTTACGATATTTAAGGCGCACTTCTCATCACATCTACGTTCATCATCATCATCATCATCAGCCAATTTTATGTCCACTGCAGGACGAAGGCCTCTCCCAATCCTCGCCATCCTTGCCTGTCCTGCGCGAGCTGATTCCATTTGATGCCTGCGAATTTCTTGTTTTCGTCCCCCCATCTTACTCTCTGCCGCCCACGGCTGCGCTTACCCTCTCTTGGTATCCATTCCGTCGTTCTAACTGTCCATCGGTTATCTAGCCTTCTCATCACGTGGCCTGCCCATGTCCATTTTTTCTTCTTATCGTTCATTATGTCGGCGACCCCCGTTTGTTCTCTGACCCACTCGGCTGTCTTCCTATCCCTTAGTGTAACGCCTATCATTTTCCGTTCCATCGCCCGCTGCGCCGTTCTTAACTTCCTCTCTAGCTTCTTTGTAATTCTCCAGGTTTCTGATCCGTAAGTCAGTACTGGCAGGATGCAGTAGTTATATAGTTTCCGTTTGAGTGATAGTGGTAGGTTTCCGTTCATGAGTTGTGAATGTCTGCCATATGCGCGCCATCCCATGTTTATTCTACGGTGGATTTCTTTTATATGGGTGGGTTCTCCAGTAAGTAGCTGTCCTAGGTACAGATATTCTTCTACGACTTCTAATGTGTGGGTTTCGACCTTGGATAGACGTTTTTTCGCCGTGCCACTTACCATTATCTTTGTTTTCTGCATGTTCATCCTTAATCCTACCTTAGCGCTTTCTCGGCTTAAGTCTTCAATCATCTTTTGCAATTCGTCGCCATCATTGCTAAAGAGTACTATGTCATCTGCAAATCGCAGGTTACTCAGATATTCGCCGTTAATCCTGAGCCCTGTCTCTTCCCAGTCTAACCTTTTGAAGATTTCTTCCAAACATGCAGTAAATAGCATGGGAGAAATTGTATCTCCCTGTCTGACACCTTTCTGTATTGGGATTTTTCTGCTTTTCTTATGGAGGAGCAGGGTGGCTGTAGAATCTTTATAGATGTTGGCTATTGTGTTTATATAGCTATCACATATTCCTTGACGACGTAGTGCCTCCAGAACTGCTGGTATCTCTACCGAGTCGAAAGCCTTTTCGTAATCTATGAAAGCCATATAGAGGGGTTTGTTGTATTCAGTGGATTTCTCGATTACTTGATTGACCGCATGCAGGTGGTCCATGGTAGAGTATCCTTTTCTGAACCCTGCTTGCTCTCTGGGTTGATTAAATTCAAGTGGCCCTTATTCTGTTTGAGATAACCTTTGTGAATATTTTTTAAAGTGCTGAGAGTAGACTGATCGGCCTGTAGTTCCTCAAGTCTTTAACATCTCCCTTCTTATGTAATAATAGAATATTTGCGTTTTTCCAGCTTTCGGGTACATTTGAAGTTTTGAGGCATTGAGTGTATAGTGTCGCGAGCTTTCCAATAAGGAAGTCTCCGCCATCTTTGATCAAGTCGGTGGTTATGCCGTCATCTCCAGCCGCTTTTCCGCGGGACATGCCCTGTATTGCTTTCCTAACTTCGTCCGTAGTGACGCATGAAATTTCGTAGTCCTGCTCGGCATTTAATACACTCATGGTGGGGAGACTCCTATTTGAGCTGTATAGTTCGGAATAGAAATCCTCGGCCACTTTGGTTATGCCACTAAAGTTAGTAACGATGTTGCCCTGCTTATCTTTCACTGCATGCATTATGTTCTTTCCCGCACAAAGCTTCCTTTTGGTTGTTTTGATGCTGACTCCTTTTCTGACGGCTGCTTCTATTTCTTTCACGTTATGGTTACGTACGTCCCTGACTCTACTTTTACTGATGAGCTTAGATAGCTCGGCGTATTCTATCTTGTCTCTTGAGTTAGTTATTCTCATTTGTTGGCGTTGCTTGATTAGATTTTTAGTAGACTCCGAGAGTTTACTCACAACATGTCTTGGTGCTTTGCCCCCTACTTCGATTGCTGTTTCGGTGATCAGATTAGTAATGTCTTCGTTCGTCTTCTCTATATCCTCATTATCTTCCTGTCCTAGAGCCTCATACTTGTTCTTAAGTGCAATGCTAAACTCTTCTCTTTTCGCCCTGACGCTATCGAGGTTGGCCTGTTTCCGTGTGATTAACTTTGTCCTTGTTCGCTCTAGATTGAGGGATATCTTCGCCCTTATTAGTCTGTGGTCACTAATTCTAATCTTATTAACCACTTCTGTGTCTTCTACTATACCTAGATCAGTGCACATTATGAAATCTATTTCGTTTTTCGTTTCTCCGTTGGGGCTTTTCCACGTCCATTTCCTGTTCCTACGTTTCTTGAAGAAAGTATTCGTTACACGGAGGTGGTTTCTTTCGGCGAATTCTACTAGCATGTCCCCTCTGCTATTCCTATCTCCTTCTCCGTAATTACCGACGGCACGTTCTCCTTTTAGTTTCTTTCCTATTTTCGCGTTGAAGTCCCCCATAACAATCGTATATTGGGTCTGTACCTTGTTCATTGCCGTTTCTACATCCTCGTAGAACTGTTCTACAGCCTCGTCACTGTGGTTGGTCGTTGGTGCGTAACTTTGTACTAGCTTTAGTTTGTATCTCCTATTTAATTTTATCACGAGCCCTGCTACCCTTTCGTTGATGCTATAGAATTCTTCGATGTTGCCTGCTATGTCTTTGTGTATAAGGAACCCCACGCCGTATTCGCGCTTCTCTGGTAGTCCTCTGTAGCAAAGAACGTGTCCCTCATTAAGCGATAAGTACCCTTCTCCTGGTTTCCTAACCTCGCTAAGGCCAATGATATCCCAATTAACACCCCTTAATTCTTCTAGTAGGCTTCGCTTGAAAGGGTTCGCGTGTTAAGAGTCGCTACGTTTAATTTCCAATGACGGCCTGTCCGAGTCCAGAGGCTCTTTGAGTCTTTTGTTCTAATACCCGTGTGGTCGCAACCGTGGCTGGAAGCTCTGTTGATGCCGTCGTCGTAGGTCCAGGGTTTGGTTGGTCCGGTAACTTGGGAGGTGTTGGCCATGGTGTTGCACCAGGGGGGCCAGTTCCTGTTCTGGTGCTCAGGTGAGTGACGTAGATGAAGCATGGTGATGGTGGGCGCCCATATGCATCTTTTGTCCAAAGGCTCCCCGCGGGGAGGAGATTTTCAGAGGTGTTGCAGTGAGTGGGTTAAACAGGACAGGGTATGATTATTAAAGAGAAGTAGTCGGTACAAATAAGATACCTCAGGAGCGTAGAGAGACCATAAAGGATCAAAGGGTAAAAGGCAGAAGTGCTAAAAAAAAAAAAACTTCTTATACGCTTAAGGATTCGAACTCGGGACCCCTTGGTCTACTACAAAAGCATGGCCGAGTCGTCTGGGTTGTCGGGTCGCCGAGGTGTTTAAGAACAGATTACTGCTGTGCCCTCTCGTCAATTGTTACGCGATTAATTTCAAAATGTCCGCAATGCAGCATTTTTGCTGATTTCGAATACAAGAAAGGCATGCCTGATTGTCTCGCCTGCGACGCGGGAGTTTACGGCGTGTTTGTCGCGTCATCACGTGCAGCTTGACCAGAGTGTGTCGTTATCCTTTTGTTCTCTGCCGCGGCAAAGTGGCTGTCTGAGGGAGATAGAGATAGCGAGGGCGAAAGGAGGGCGATAGCTGGGGGGAAGGGGGGGGGGGGTGAAGTAAGAAACGGGAAAAGTATGCATAGCGACCTAGCTCGCACAAACGGAATCACAGTGATAATAAATTCTGTGTTCGTCTGTCGGCGTTCAACCTACTTCGTAATATGTTGAATGTGGTTTCCTATATGCCACGGAAGTGCTGCGGCCTTGTAATTTAGAGAGAAGCAGAACTCATCGTGTGTTATGCTCGTAGCGCGTAGCTCATTCCTTATCCGTTTACCCCGATAGGCGATTTTTGCGAATAGCTTAGCATCTTAGCGGAAGATTGATATCAAACAAGTTCTGGCATCGTTAACTCCTGGTAACTTGCTATTTAGAGCACCAGATTTAGCAGTCAGGGCGGGAGTCTTAATAAGTCGTTCTGACGTATCCTTGAAAGGTCGTTTTCACAAAACATTGGTACCTCCTTAAGTCTTTTTTTTTTTCCTTTTTCGCCTGGCAGCCGCAATTGTTTGTGTTTTCGACGATGTGCGCGCTCGTATATGCCATTTCCCTTCAATAATGCGTTTACGGTCAGCGCCTGTCACTTCTTTCGTGTGTCTACTTCGTCTATTCGCTCTGAAATAATATATGGTTTTAGTGCAGCTTAAGTTTTGAGTTGCGTCCCGCTAAACGTTAACATTTATCGGGGTCAGACTGCGCATGCGTACGCACGCTATTCCAGCTTTGCGTTTAGCAATCGCTCGCTATTTTCCGAATTTACCGGAGACGCAAAGCGCTCGCTAAATTTGTTTAGCGCGAAGAACATGGCGGGTCCCTACAAGTGACGGCTGCCCGTTTCGCATCTATCATGTCGTCTTGCATCATTGTGGGACTAGCTGATTTAAAATAAATCGTGTTTCTGGTTTTCACTTCGAGTATTCTTACTTCGCTAATAGACAACCGATGGTAAGACAACGATCTTTTCGTTGTGTATTCTATTTTGTCCACATTTACACATGGACAGCGAAAGCGAAACTCTGACATGTGAGACTACGGCAACATTTATGTAATTCTTATTGCACAATGTCTTTCTTTATTAATTCTTTTGCGCTTGCGTTGTTTTTAGTTTCTAACAACGGCCGAAACGCCTCCGAGTTAGAGCGGCTTTGGCACTTTCACTATTCGCATTTAGATGGCGCAGCGAAGGTTTGTGTTTTGCGGCGCGTCGTCATCTCGCGTTATACTATAGAGCTATGGAATGCTATCGAACAGCACTCCGCAAAAAATTTAGCGTGCGTGACTCGCTAACGCTAACGCGAAGATTTTCCGCCATACTAAGTCTCTCTAATACACTCTCCGCTACGTTAATGTAACCTAATTTGGGGTAACGGAACACAGCACTCCCTACATAATTGTGCTATCCTATAAAAAAGGCCCCACGTTCTGTTCCAAACCTACCACACAATGCACACACTTTAGAACTATTCGTTGAATATAATATGAATAAATTGAATGTGTTATATGAATACATTTTATTACTTTCCTTTAGACCCGATATGGTGAAAAATCGCAACTATATACAAAGTGTAGCTAACTTGCAACCAAATCCTTCGCGCCAAAACAGACATTCTGAACAACGGTATGTGCCACGGCCGCGCACGAACTATGGCTTTCAAACATTAGGTTATCGCTTGCCGAAGGCATTCATGATTTCTTTTGAAAATGTTCGCACACTCTCTAACACTTCTCTTAAGCATGCTGTGTTAAATATATTTGTAGTTAAATTTCACTTTTTCTAAATATGTCTTTCTGTGGATACTATGTTCTTTTTCTCATTTGACACCGATGTTGTACTGTACTTTTCTTTTACTGCCATGCTGCCATAATGAAACGGGGACGGGGGGCTAGTCAAGCTGTCTTTAATGTAGCTTTTTGTCCCTCGTCCCAACCACTTATGTGAAATTTTCATG
Organism: Hyalomma asiaticum; assembly: GCA_013339685.2. Classification (NCBI taxonomy): domain Eukaryota; kingdom Metazoa; phylum Arthropoda; class Arachnida; order Ixodida; family Ixodidae; genus Hyalomma; species Hyalomma asiaticum. The sequence continues at coordinate 94,213,260 of CM023487.1, forward strand.
CATGTGGTCAAATAAAGGAACTTGAACTTGAACTTTGTGCCGAACATGTCAGAAATAGCCCATCCCATGAATGCTCTTCTGAGAACGAAAAGCGAATGGGTATGGACCGTCAGCCAAGCAGAAAAGCTTTGAACTGTTGAAGAAAAAAAAATTGGCAGATCCCACGCGCAGTGGGAATCGAGGAAATGCGAAGCACGCATAAGGAACGTAAAGTGGATTTGAATTGCTGTCTCCCTATACCGAGTTTGGTACATATGAAGTTAACGAAACGGCCGCAAGAGCACCAAGACTGTGGCATGTAAACCATGTCGCTCATACACGCATGTCATGATTCTAACGTTATGACTTGTCATTTACGTTCGTCATGCAGTCGTGTTGTGCCATAGCAACTTTCGTATACATCCCTTTAAGGAAACGAGTCGCATGTAGATCATATCGCTAATGACATGCATGTCACGATTATCATGTTATGATCTGTCATTTATGATCGTCATGCAGTCATGTTGCGCCAAACGAATTTTCGTATAGACTCCGAGCAGTCGAGTTTTCCATGTGCGACATCAGCGCCAGAATGTACTGCCTGGCGGAGAGAAGAAGCAAAAGTGGGCAGAATGTGACAGGAAAATACGCGAGCGCGATGCGCGTCTCCAACTCTATAGCAGCAGCGACCAGCCCGTCCAACCTTCTTTCGTTTTAGTTCCTTTGAGACGCGCGCTCCAAACCTGCGGCAAACTGTTCCAGCGTTGACTGTTCCAAAGGGCGACGCCGCGAGCGTTGGTGTGCTTCGCAGCACGCCCGGAAAACAGCGAAGAAACGCGCGCGTCGCTGTCGCCTCGGTTTCCATCGTGCGCGCGCGTCTCATACGTGCGACCCAAGCGGCCAATGTCAGCGATACTGAGCCGTCCGACGAGAGCTACGTAGCGCCCTCTGGTCAGTAGACGGAGCCCATACATCCCATTAACTAAACGATAGTATAGCACCAGGACCATGGCATGTAAATCATGCCGGTCATGAGACGCGTGTCATGATTATAATGTTATGACCTGTCATTTACGTTCTTCATGCTGTCGTGTTGTGCCACAGCAATTTTGGTATACATCCCATTAACGAAACGCCTGGCATGTAAATCATGCCGCCCATGACATGCATGTTCTGTTTTCATGTTATGACCTGTCATTTATGTTCGTCATGCAGTCATATTGTTGCATACCAATTTTTCTACTAAAAGAACTTGTTGTTGGGCTAGTTGGTAGAACATATCTAAACCTTATTCTGAGCGCAACCACACGACACATCCACACACACACCCACACACCCAGGCATCAACCACGCACAGCGCTCACTTCCAACTGAATTTATTCAACGCACGAAGGCTGAATATATACATGTGGCACATGCGCGCATACATCATGTGAAGGCAACACACTCAATCAAGGTATACATTTCCTTCTTGCTCTTTCTGTCTTATAGCCTTGATCGTATGAACTGCAGTTCGCTAGGAAACAGAGATAGCGACGGGGTGCTTACACAGTGGTCCTTATCTTTTTCAATGTAGAAAGCCTCCAACACTTCACGTGCAGTTTTTCTTTTGCTTCTGCCCAGAGTCTTAGTCTCGGAGAATCCTGCGTCACAGCCGCACATTATACAATGCGCAACCAGGTGCGCATACTTATCATCTCGTTCGATTAATTTTTGGGCGTGTTCCCTTAACCGGTCATTAACACACCTTTCGGTTTGACCGATGTACTACACCTGGCCGCCGTTGTCGAATCACTGCTGCAGAAGTTAAAACGTGGAACAAGCGAAGCGTCGATTGCTACCCAGCCCTCAAGGATTAGGCCACAAGTTGTGGCATATATCCATAAACTCTCGCACAATTTCAAGAAAGTCGCGGGTAGGCACGGTATACCGATGGTCTTTTCGGCGCCCGAGAAAATCGGGAAGTTGTGCCAACGCATTTGCGTGAGCAAAAAGCGCGACTGCGAGAAGAAGCATGAGAGGCCTTTTCTCAAAAAGTGTTCCACGGGGGTCGTGTACTCGATACCCCTATCCTGCGGCCAGGTGTACATCGGTCAAACCGAAAGGTGTGTTAATGACCGGTTAAGGGAACACGCCCAAAAATTAATCAAACGAGATGATTAGTATGCGCACCTGGTTGCGCATTGTATAATGTGTGGCTGTGACGCAGGATTCTCCTAGACTAAGATTCTGGGCAGAAGCAAAAGAAAAACTGCACGTGAAGTGTTGGAGGCTTTCTACATTGAAAAAGATAAGGACCACTGTGTAAGCACCCCGTCGCTATCTCTGTTTCCTAGTGAACTGCAGTTCATAAGATCAAGACTATAAGATAGAAAGAGCAAGAAGGAAATGTATATCTTGATTGTGTGTGTTGACTTCACATGATGTATGCGCGCATGTGCCAGATGTATATATTCAGCCTTCGTGCGTTGAATAAATTCAGTTGGAAGTGAGCGCTGTGCGTGGTTGATGCCTGGGTGTGTGGGTGTGTGTGTGGATGTGTCGTGTGGTTGCGCTCAGAATAAGGTTTAGACAATTTTCCTACACATCCCACTAACGAAACGGCCAAGAGAGCACCAAGACCGTGGCATGTAAATCATGTCGGTCATAACATGCATGTCATGATCTTCATGTTATGACTTGTCATTTACGTTCGTGATGCAGTCATCTTGTGGCATGCCAATTTTCGTATACATCCCGTTAACCAAACGCGTGGCATGTAAATGATGTCGCCCATGACATGCACATCATGATTTTCATGTTGTGATCTGTCAGTCATGTTCGCCGTAAAGTCATGTCGGGGCATACCAATTTTCGTATACATCCCAATAACGAAACGGCCAGGAGAGCACCAAGACCGTCGCATGTAAATCATGTCACTCATGACATGCATGTCATGATTTTCGTGTTATGACCTGTCATTTATGTTCGCCATGCAGTCATATTGTGGCATACCAATTTTTGTATACATCCCGTTAATGAGACGACCAGGAGAGCTGCAACACCGTGACATGAAAATCATGTCGCTCATGACATGCATGTCATGATTTTCATATTATGACCTGTCATTTACGATCATGATGCAGTCTGTCATTTACGTTCGTCAGGCAGTCATGTTGTGCCATACCTATTTTCGCATACATCCCATTAGCGAAACGGCCAGGAGAGCACTAAGACCGTGTCATGTAAATCATGCCACTCATGACATGCATATCATGATTTTCATGTTATGACCTGCCATTTATGTTCCTCAGGCAGTCATGTTGTGCCATGCCAATTTTCGCATGCATTCCTTTAGCGAAACGGCCAGGAGAGCACCAAGGCCGTGGCATGTAAATCATGCCGCTCATGACATGAATATCATGATTTTCATGTTATGACCTGTCATTTACGTTAGTCAGGTAGTCATGTTGTGCCATACCAATTTTCGCATGCATCCCATTAGCGAAACGGCCAGGAGAGCACCAAGACCGTGGCATGTAAATCATGCCGCTCATGACTTGCATATCATGATTTTCATGTTATGACCTGTCATTTATGTTCGTCATGTAGTCATGATGTGGCATACCAATTTTCGTAAACATCCGATTAGCGAAACGGCCAGGAGAGCACAAAATCGTAGGCGGCTAGATAGATAGATAGATAGATAGATAGATAGATAGATAGATAGATAGATAGATAGATAGATAGATAGATAGATAGATAGATAGATAGATACGCTCAAACTCGCCGAAGTTCGCTAAGAAATGCTTCGCATTTAAAAGCTGTCTGAAAGCCCGGTTCAGTCAGTGCTCGATCCAGAGAATCCGACAGTAGTTTCAACAGATGCCTCATCGTTTGGGCTGGGGCAGTTCTGTGACAGAAGCAGAAAGAGGGAGAGTATACGCCTGTAGCTAAAGTATCTCGTAGCCTGTCAGAAACGGAAAGGAGATACGCACAGATCGAAAAAGGGGGCCTTGCTGCGACCTGGGCATGTGAGAAGTTTCAGGAGCATGTGACTGGTTTACATTTTACCATTGAAAGAGACCACAAGCAGCTAGTGCCAATTTTCACGTCTATAAATTTGTCAGACATCACGCGCAGGCTACAGAGGCTAAAAATGCGCGTGATACCTTTTTCGTATAAAACGAAACATGTACCAGGCAAAGGACTTCTCGCTGCTGATGCTTTGTATCGACAACTGCTGCTTCATCGAGATAGCATGGAGCTTGAAAAAGAAGTTGCATGTTACGTTAAAAGCGTAATTGCCAATCTTCCTTGAACTGACAAGAGACTTGTAGAAATCCGACGAAAGCAAGCGGAAGATCCAATTTGCAGCAAGTTGAGTGGCTACTGCAATGATGGATGGCCGGACCACAGTGAGCTTCCTTTCGAATGCAAAGATTATTAGCAGCACAGGTCTGACACTGCTGTTCAAGATGACCTTCTGATGAAAGGTTCAAGGAATATAAGTCCGGGGCCTATGCACAATGAAATAATCGAATAGATACACCAGGGGCATCAAGGAATCGTGACGTGCCGAGCAAGAGCCCGGGAGTCAGTATGGCGCCCGTGTGTGTCGACAGAAATCGAAGAGCTTGTTAGGCGATGCTCACAGTGTATTCAAGAACAGACATACAGACATGAGCCTTTGATGCCGTCTAAGTTTCGCGATCGCTCATCGCAGAAAGTCACCGTGGATCTTTTCCACTGTGGAGGGAACAACTACTTGTAACCGATTACTATTTGAGATTTTCCGAGATCGCCCTGCTTACGAGTATGACCGCGCAAGAAGTAATCAAACATGCGAAGTCCATTTTCGCCCGAAACAGTTTTCAGTGATAATTGACCTCAGTTCAAGAAACTCGACGGCTCTGCTTTCCATTAGTTTGCGTAAGAATGGGGCTTCGAGCACGTGACATCGAGCCCCAAGTTTCCGCAAAGCAATGGTTTCGTGGAGGCGGCTGTGCGTATTTTAAAGAAGGGCCTACACAAAACTGGCAACAGTTACGTTGCTCTTCAAGCGTACAGGGCCACGCCTCTAGCAAATGGCTATAGCCCCGCAGAGATATTAATGGGGAGGCGTCTGAGAACCTCTCTACTGGCGGCATGCAGTTCGCTTGAACCCGCAATGGCCGACAAGCATACACTCCAGGCGTGGTAAAGGCACCGAGCAGCCACGCAAAAGAAATACCATGATACAAGGCACGGAGCTCGCGCCCTTAGAGATTCATAGCCGGGTGAAACTGTGTAGATACAAGACCAAAGTAAGGCTGGAACCGTTCTTTCCTCGGCGGGGTCTCCGAGGTCTTATGTTGTTGAGACAAACGGAGGCCAACTGAGAAGAAACCGCATCCACTTAGAACCGCTGAAAGAGCTCCTGAACCCTGAAAGAGCTCCTTTCATCCCGACCTGTACTGCGAATGTTCAACCCAGCGCTCCGTGTTATTGTGGCCATAGATGCGTGTCATGTGCCTTCATGCGAATCATGTGCCTTCATCGTGAGCGAAATAGAAGGAACGCTAACGTAAGATGAGCCCGCCCGGTGCGCAGGTGCCGGAATAAAACGGCACGTGAAATCACTGAAGCTCGGTCGATTGACAGGGCGGGCTCATCGTACATCGAACACACCAACCTAATCAATTCACTTCATAACGCAGGGCTACCACGGTATTTTATATCATGGATATACGCTTTGTTAGAAGGCAGAGAACTGTAGTGCTCAAAACATGGTTAGTCATCTTTAAAATATAAACAATCTAGAGGCCTCCCCCAGGGCTCGGTGTTGTCTCCGTTACTTTTTAATACATTCTTGCGCTCAATCCCTATCCAATAAGACGTACAGGTATAAGTATATGCCGACGACATCGTATTTTTTGCGGCAGCGATAGAAATACATACACTGTGGCAAACTCTACACGCGTATAAGAACAGGTTTGAGACGTGGCTGGAAAGAATGAACTTATCCCGGAGCATCGGGAAAAGTGCGCTCACAGTTTTTCACCAAAGTGTTCCGGCGCATATCGCGTTAACGTATAAATAAAACACTATTCCGCAAGTTGACCCGCTAATGCATTTAGGGGTCACTTACAATGAAAAACTGGAGTCAGCACATCGAAAATATAGCAGCCAAGGGACCTCCTGCAATGGCGATGCTTCGTCGGCTCAGCTCGATTCGCTCCGTCCTTCGCCGTAACGTTCTCATCATGGTGCACTGCATGTATATTCCACCGATACTCGAGCTTGGCTGCGTTTTGTTTTCTGGGGCACATGCTTACAAAATTAGGCAGCTGGTACTTCTAGAACGCGAGGGATTACGTTTATGCCTTGCGCTCCCCAAAATTTGTCGCAGTCAGTTTATTGAGACGTGCGGTTGTATCCGTTTGTTGAAAGAGAACACCGTTTTCACCTTCCTGTGAATTGCGCCCTTGCTTTGATTGTTTGCGGCGAGCACCGTTATCACTTTCTGTATACGCGCAACGCACGCCGCGTTTATCTTCCATGACACTGCAGGCGCTTTAAACAAACGGAAACAACCGCACGTGTCAGTATTATAACAGGAACAATGCCTTACTTCTCTTCTTAAAAGGTTTCACATTCTAACAGTGCGAACATTTCTAAAAATTTATCCATGACATGTCCCCAGACAAGGGCTCAATATATTTTATAAATTTATCGGCCAGATTTTTTACCCATCATTGGTCTAGATTACATTGCCCCCAAGTCGTTTTTGCGTAGTCACTCTGGGATACGTTGCAAGTGCACCTACGTAAAGTTATCGTGCTAAACCACTCTGTGAAGGCAATAACTATTTAATTTGATAATATATTCCCAAGTAACGCTAAACACCTGTCTCACTCTTACCTAAATGGCCTTTTAGAAGATCCCCTGATTCACATAGACACAAAAATCGTGATAGCGACTGATGCGTCTGTTTGGGAAGAGAACGCAAGTGTTCGTATTGTATCCTCATCTCTGAAATGGTCCTTCTCAATTCGTTTACCGGACTTCACGCCCATTTTTCAAGCGGCACCATTGCGAATCATCTTAGCTGTACAAAAATTACCTCACTCTTTCTCATCAGTAGCCATTCTAACTGATTGTTTCTCCGTGTGTCCATCTTTAGGCGCTCCTAATTTGTCAAGCGCATTAGAAGCGTTCTCTTCTGTCAAGGCCTTTACTCCTCATTCGTTTGATATAGGTGCCAGGGCACAAGGTCTAATACTTAATGAATATGCGGACGCGTTCGCAGTGTCAGGTCTAAATGGTCCGGTAATTTTTGTATTGCCGATGTCGGCGTTTCTTACAGCTGCGGGCTGCACAAAATATCCTACCTACAGCAACATTAACAAATCTTCACTAGCCACAACTGAGTTCCGTCACTGCCTATCCGTGGAAGAATCGATTGTGCGAAACTAGAAGAGCAAAATCTCAATCACTGAATAAAGATGCCCAGTCCCCCCATGAACTTTTGCCTGTACAGGTCTGGTCTCGCTCAATCACCGTTGCGTCTGCATTGTGATGAGGATGAGCCTCTGGAGCACTTTATATCACATTGAACATTCAATATGCAACAAGAAAGATTTTTGGAAGTACCTTGCGAAACGGTATTAAATTTGTCTCTTCCGGTAATGCTCTCTCTTGGTGCGATGGTTCTCTTTGCAAGGCCGTATGCGATTTTCTTCGTGAGACAAAAAGAATTCAATGTTGGTTAGCTCAGTTATATCTTTTTAATCTTGATCACAGTACGTGAGAACCAATCTCGGTAGAGTTCGCTTCTCTTCTTTATAATTATATTTTCACGTGGTCGTGACGCACGCACCACTCAAGGCGAAGCACGCAGAACGCAAGCGGTGTCAGACGAAGTGTTTATTGGGCGAACTTGCACACAGCAACACAAAACCAATGGCAATGCACAGCAATAGCGGCGTGAACAGTCGTCAGTCGACGGAAAGACTTAACAAGCGGTGCAATGCGTCGGCATTTTATACACGCGTCATAACTCGTTTTCGCGTTATCTCTGGAGTTTCAGAAGTTACTCAGTTGTGCGCGTCAGCATGCAAAGTTTCAAGAATGGGCGACGTGGTTCCTGAAGTGACATGCAAGATAAACGGGGTGTGCCTTAGGCGTAGCAGAAAGTGATAACGGCGCTCGCCGCAAACAATCATAGCAAGCGCGTGATTCACAGAAACGTAATAACGGCGTTCCCCTTCAAAAAGCGAGAACAACCACACGTGTCAATATACATTCAGTCTTCACAGGAAACTCTCATTTTAACGTAAATTTGATTACAAGATTTGTGTTACAATCTTTTTGTGTTTTTATTAGTAGTCCTCTCCCACACAAATCTCTTTTTCGGTTCATGGCCGATCACCCAGAGTGGGTTGCGCCAAGGTATCCAAGGGCCAACCAACCAACCAACCTTGCTCTTGCAGACATTCGCGGCAGCAATTCTATCGAACTAGAGGAGGATCCTGCAGTTGACTACGATGTCACCACTGACGAAGCGTCCAGTGTATAAACAGAAGCCATTCATGCGCAACGAACAGGTGTCTATCTTCAATTCAATTCAATTCAATTTTTATTTTCCAGTACATGCTGGATGGTTGCGTTGGGTTAAAAGCTACATAAGTAGCTTGACGGAACCCAGCGACCAGACTATACCGGGCAGTAACAACAAGAAGTCAGGTGCAGTGGCGAGCAAACCAACAAGTAAAACAGAATACGATATCGTAAGTACATATACAGCGGTTTACATGTATTTCCAGAACGATAAATAGCAGGAAGAAAAAGTTAAATAAATACATGTGCAAAAAAAATGCTACATACAATAAAATACCGCTATAGCATGAGTATTAAACAGAAATAATAATAACCCAGAATAATAACATCGCACTACTGTAGCAATACTAGCTAGTTGGAACAAAAATCAAACACTGGTCATATAGCGCAGCAAGAAGTTCATGTAAGAAAAAATACTTTCTTTAAAGAAACGACATAAATTACACACAATGCAATTACACAGCATGTTACAGTATGTCACTTTGCAAGTGCACGAAATATAAGCGCAAGTCTTTTTTACTGAGCATGTGAATATCTTCATATTTATTTAAAGTAGCTGGTAGGTTATATGCCAACGATTTATGTTTGCAGTTCCTCCTGAAATATGGAACTGACCATGTCTCCGGGTTCCTTGTGTTCGCATTAATTCTACGACGTTCTAGAGATGCCAACTGGTTTATGTAGTTCTTCAGGGATTCAGAAGCATATCGCGCAGTATGTAATAAACGGAAAGTATAAAGGTTGTCAATTCTAATTACATTGTACTTGGGAAACGCTTCTCTGGTGCTAGAATAATAGCCTATGTTGCCAATATAGCGAATAATCTTGTTCTGTAGCATCAGAACTCTACGTATGTTAGTCATAGTGGTTGGGCTCCACACTAAGGCGCAATAATTTAAGTGGGCATGAAATCAAGCGTTGTAAATCTGTACTTTCGCCTTTGTAGGCAGCGAACAACGACATCGCGATAAGACACCTGTCACAAAGGAGAGCTTTTCACAGAGGTAATTTACATGCATGTCCCATGTGAGCTGTGAAGAAAAGTGGACGCCAAGGATTTTGGGGCTGTCGACTATTTCGATTTTTTGACCTTCTAAAGGAATAGTATTATTCAACTCAAGCAATTTATTCTTGGAGCGAAAAATAATTACCTCAGTTTTCTTTGCGTTGTTTCTGAGTTGATTAAGCTGACACCAGGTAGATAACTTTCTCAGTAGTTCATTACAATCCGTTGTCAAGTTGCGCACGTCTTTCCCAGATAATATGTCAATGCTGTCATCAGCATATATGATAAATTCAGCATTAGTATCAATATTCACAATGTCATTAATGTAGATATTAAATAAAAGCGGCCCTAAAACGCTTCCTTTAAGCACGCCAAATTTGTTTATTAGAAAATACGACATGTGACCGTTCACGTAAACACACTGGTATCTGTCACTTAAGTAAGACTTAAACAGTGATAAGCAGCTACCACGTACTCCGTAACACTCTAGTTTGTCTAACAAAATGTTTTCACTTAGGCCTTACTAAAATCTATAAATAACGCCAGCGCACGTAGGCTTTCCTTTCATTGTTCCTTATTGTCGTTTCCTTAATTGACAGAAGGGCTGTCTCCGTTGACCTGTGTTTCCTAAATCCGTGTTGCCCGTTAGTTATGACACCAAACTTACCCAAGAAATTTACCATACGACAGTATATAATTTTTTCTAGCCCCTTGCAAAACACAGGTAACACCGAAATTGGCCGGCAGTTCTTGGGGTCATTAGGGCTACCTGCTTTCAATATTGCCGAAACTCTAGCGTATTTCATTGCCTGGGCAAATACGCCCGATTCTAGTGTTAAATATGTGAGCAAGAACAGGAGAAATAGATGTTATACAATGCTTAATGGGACCTAGCTGCAGGTTGTTGATGTCAAACGCTTTAGTATTTTTCAAGGATTTAAATGTAGCGCAGACTTCATATTCATCAGTAGGCTGGACATAAAAGCTATTGGCAATAAGACTTGCGTTTGTTTTTCGGGCGTTGCCGCGCAGGTGTGGTAGGCAGCAGGACTGGCAGCGTTAATGGAATGTTGGTTAGAGTGATTAGCGAGGGCCTCGCCTTTTAATTCAGTACCGCCATGGAGTATACTGTTTGGAACACTTTGTTTGCTCCGACGACCAAGAACATCATTTATTATTCTCCATGTCTTATCAGGCCGTTGATGTGAGGCGGACAGAAAAAGTTGCTCGTAATAAGCTCGTTTGGCACGCCGCAGGTCACAATTTAATTGGTTTCGAAAAGCTTTAAATTCTTTTAATTGTATTTGCGAAGGTGACTTCAAAAATGAATGATACAAGGAATTTCTACGCGAGATCATTTTCAAGTGTTCTTTCGTTATCCATGGCTTTTTGCTTTGTTCGGTGGTTTTATTTGTTTCATTGGAAAATGTCTTTTATATATCTGTATAAATTTTCCTATGAACTCATTGTATGCCTCATTGGTGGACATTGAGGTCAAGACAGAAGACCAGACTTGGGCCATTATTTCGGTTTTAAAGGCAGCCAGCCCACTTTATGTTATTTGCTGAACAGTCAATGTTTCTACCTCGCGGTTTCGAATTCCCCTTTGATTTTCATATAGCGAGTAAACAGGGAAGTGATCACTAATGTCCGAAGCAACAGTACCTGTGGTGTAAATCTTTGTCTCTGCATTTATTATTAAAAGGTCGAGGCATGACAAAGTGCAGCACGCAATGCGAGTTGGAGTAATAATTAAATTTTTGAAACCACTCGAAGACACTAACGTACCGAAATCCCTGGAAGCAGTGCTGTCATCAAGAATATTGATGGTAAAGTCGCCACCACATGTCAAGTGAAAGTTGTTTTTCCAAATGAAGTCCAGGAAACTTTCACGAAATTCTAGGAAACGCCTAATATTTCCACCCGGTGGGCGATAAACAACAGCGAATACTTCATTTTGATCGGAGACGGTGAGCACTTCGTAATTTTCTGTTGACATGCAGTATTCATGAACCAAATGGCATTTCTTTGTGGAGACCAAGTACTCGCTTTTGTACCTTTCAGACTCACTAGCGATTGTATGGTGGCTATCATGGCAAGGTTTATATTCGCTTTGAACGGAAAAATAGTTCATTTTAACTTGCACTATATCGCAATTTACAACGACTAAGCCCTGGTGCCCTATATGTAGGACACGACCTCCTTTATAAACTCACGACCTGCCCAACGACGCCACCCCTACGGTGGCGCGTGGGCCACAAAAGAGGCCCCTAGGGACCGAAGCCGCCACGAGGTGCCGCCAAAACTTACCCCCATAGCAGACGACGCGGCGGTGTTTATGCTGCGCGGACGACGGTCCTAGATCACTTGTGTGTGTGCGTTCTTGTGTTTGCTTTTCGAATTTTTATCCCCTGTAACGACTGGTTAACGCGTCCTACGTCTAAAAACAACACCATGGCTATGAAAAGCATCGTAGTGAAGGGTGCCACGATGATGTTGACCGCAAGATATTTAAAAAGACGCGAGCGTTTTAGCATCTCAGCTAGTCACAGGTGGGTATTCGCGATGGATGGATGGATGGATGGATATTAGGAGCGTCCCCTTTATAACGGGGTGGTAGCCGGGCCACCACCCAGGCAGCACAGATGCTCGGGCCAATATTGTTTTTTTTGTTGGATTACGGAGGTCCAATGAGGGCCCTGCGATACCACTAATAAGCCAGCATTGCAAATGCCATCTATTAAGGCCTCCAACAATGGCTCATTGTAACCAATCAATTTGCAATAATGGTTCTTCCATCCTGTAAAGAAGGCAAAAGTGGGCCATAGTTGCCACTCAGCATACATTATTGGTGGGGCCAGTCCATAAGGATGGTAATGATGGGTCAGTTTCCTAATAGTCCTATCAATATTGGCTATGTAATGGCGGCAGGCTGTATATATCATCCAATCAGTCTCACTACATCACCAATGTTGGACTTCCAATGTTCTGTGTCGGACAATATTGTCCGCACAGAAGAGTTATAGCATCAATGTTGCTAACATTGGTAAGTACACATGATATATCGGGAAGCAAGTACATATGACATATTTCCAATTTCACCAATATGGAGAGACCGCTAGCACGACTCGGCGCCGCGAATGAGTTCAGTAAAGTCATTCTGTTTGTATTCAGTGCAGCAGAACAAATTATCTCTATAACTTACGCAATTGTTTATTTGCGCAAGTTCTAGCCAATTGTACGTGAAGTATGCTAGAACTTGCACATTGGAAGTTGAGCAAACTACATCTACAACGCAATGACATGGTGCAAAATTCCCAGGAGCATGTCAGTGGCTTCCGAGCCCACGTGCATGGCATAGCAGGTCACTTTATGTGTTGTCATAGCAATATTTGCAAAATAATACAAGTAGGCTATGTATACTGTCCAGACATTCTAGCTGGTTTCGCCAACACAGGACAGCAATGCTGCTTGCGAGATAATATTGTCCAGATGTAAATATTGTCACGTCTATGTTGTTCACATTGGGAAGTACAACCAACATATTGGAAGCAATCATTTCTTTTTCATTTGAAACAACGTTAATATATACGTATGTATACCATGTGCGTAGTTTCTGCACTCCCAACATTATGTACGGTTTACGCAAACATATTACTTGCATACTCTCCCCGTGACACACAGGGCCACGTAGCGCAGGCTAGTGCTGTCCTTTATCAGTATTGCGTGTTCGGTAGCCCAGGCTTCTCCATAGCCAATCGTATTTTGATTGTTCAGTAGCGACATGTTGGCGATAGCTACAAAACAAATTCAACAAAGCATTTGCCGGTTAACTGAGAGCCGTGCCGCCACGAAGATCTTGACACGTGAATATGGGTCACGCTTGATACTGGAGTTCGTAGACGCCGCTGACAAAACCAGTGACGACAATTCCCCAGTCTTAAATCCGTTAATGCTTGAATGTAGCCCACGGATGAATTTGGCTGTTAAAGTACGCGTTCTGTTGAGTGAAAGCTACCTTCGTTTTAGGGGCGAAGCTCCTTAGGGTGTGGGTCTGTCCCTCCTCTGTATGCATCTATGTAGCCACCTAATTCCAATCTCACTCTCTTGCCCTCAGCCCACTACTGCATAAAGGCAGGTATGCGGCACAGAAAGCGGGTATGTGTGTCCAGGCTGCTACCTGGACAAACGAATCATCATCATCATCATCATCATCATCATCAGCTACCTCTTTCCTGAAGCCATGAACTACGCCACGAAGCACACATGGAAACATGCACCACGATGACACGAAATACCCAACATTAACGAAAGACTGCCGTTTCTAACGATGATGATGATGATGATGATGATGATGATGATGATGCGTTTGTGCTAGCGCGTTACAGCGCGTGTAAGAAGCTGGTGTAAGACGCTGTGGCCTCTCCGTCTTATACTCTTTCAGCAGTCATGTGATGGCGTCGGCAAACGCGGTGCACATTCCGGCCTGTGTAAGGGGCTGCGTAAGACGCCGTGGTCTCTCCCCCTTACTGTACTGCACGTTTCTAACGCCTTTGTGCTAGCGTCCCCTTAAACGCGAGATCCCAGCGTTCGAATACAGAGTTTCTCACATCTTTACATGATGATCGACTGGGCGAATTACACGGAAGATTCACGGTTTACCGATGATTCACTCCGGAGCTTCGCCCACTCATCATCATTCACCCCGTGGATATGCTGTGATTTTTTTATGCCACAATTCACTTGATACATCTCAGCTCAGCACGCGTCAAGATTCATTACACGATATTTCGGAAGGATTTGCGAAATCACCATGTAATTTACGCACCTTCTAGAACTTCTAGATTCATGGAGAAAAGCATTCATGCGCGAGTAAGCACGGTATAAGTTGCGCATGAGCAGATACGGTATATGGAAAACGTTGGAAGGTAAAGAAAAGCCTTTGTTAAGTTTCTACCTCGAGCAGCAGGAACAGGAGGCCGCCGAACATCGAAGCGTATCGCAACAGGGTGGGCGGGAGGGGGGAGCTGCCTGGGCTCCATTAATCCGTTTTGTTTTGCATACCTGTTTGACATGTTTCTTCCTAGCCAAATGGGGGAGGGGGTGAGGCAGGCGAAGCGGCTTTCACTCAGCAGGGGTTTTTCAGACGTAAAGGTTATGCGGCACGGGCATCGGATATCTGCTGAAACTGGCAAGTTTACGAAGTCAGAACCGCTAAGTGGACTACGGACACGGAACTCGCGACTGCAAACTTCTGGATAGTGAGAAAGTGGCAGCCCTGCGCTTCTTTGGACCGGACATTATAGGTAGACTGAACAGATGAGCCTCAATGTGTTCGGACTGTTCTAAAGGTTTTCCTGAAAGCTTTGTACGGATTTTAGCCATTCGTATATTTTACTCATTGTGCGTTACGTTGTGCCCCTTCCCTCATTTTGGTGTGTGCCGGGTTTAGTATAGCATGTATTATTGCGTATTTTCTTTAGATTTCTCTATTTGTAAATACACACGTGGTGGGATTTGTTGTATACGTCGCTGCAGATGAAGTAATCGCTCCTAGCAAAGCAGTTTTGGTTCGTGTGACTTTCATGTTTGTTTGTTTTTTTCTTGCGTGAACACATGTTTTCTTTTTGATCTTTAATGGTCATTTCTTGTTCCTGGTTTTCTGTTTTTAGAAGCCATCGGTTTGTCCCCACATACCCTCCGCTCCGGATTCTGCATGCTGAAACACATCACCGTATCCTAATATTCACTTATGTTGTTTTACTTGAGGAAGTGTTTAATTTATACAATTCAGCTGTTTCGTGCAATTGTTTGAGGAACCTTTCACGCTTCAGCTGCCCCACCTTTTCATAAGCAAGTAAACCATAACGTATCGCACAGCTTTAGGCGTATGTTTTCTTATGTCTCTTCTTTTTGCTTATGGTGCTTATGCGTTTAGTTTTCTCGAGGCTGATCATATACAGTGGACTTCAAGCTTAGAGTGAATATTGATTTGTTGATTTTATCAAAACTTTTCTTTCAATCCCTTCTCATGTCTCTTAAACTCACGAATAAAATGTCACAAAGAAGACATTTTGCTTATTTGTATGTGTGTATGTGTTCGAAAAATAAGTTTCGGGGCATTAACATACGAGTGCATCGACCATTTCTGTCTGTTTTGTGCTATCGTCATGACCACGAAGCGTGAACATAACAAAATTTATTTCCCAAGCCGGCAATACACACATGCATACTAAGTACAAAATAAAGGCATTGTTACTCCCATAATTTACTGGGTATTCTTGTTTGTTGCCTAGAGCCAGAAGCCTCGGCAAACAAACTTAAGTGCGTGCATGATAGCCAATAAAAAAGATGGGGAAAATATAGGATCAGCCAATAAAGAAGCCTGGCAAGAAATGCTGCCTCATCCAATGATGAATGCTGGCAAAAAATGATGGAACAGCCATCACTAAAGGCTGGAAAACACGGTTCGAGCTGCCATTGTTTATACAAGCTTACCAATATTGCAAATACAAACGATGGGCAATGTTGGCCAAAGCCTAGCTTTCCCAATTTTTCCAACGTTATACGACTGGTGTCCAACATTGGACTAATCCATTCGAAAGGCTAGCATGGACTTTGAAATCCAAAGTAGTTCCAATATTGTATCCAATGTTTTCCAACGGTGCGCGAAGGTCGGTCCACTGTTGTTGTGCTGCCTGGGCAAGCTCTAGCTTTATTTCTTTTTCCTTTACAAACATTTCTTTTTCCTAATCACACATATTTTCACGACTAATTTTTCTCCTCGTCTACGTATTTTGTCTATCATCGTTCGGCTGTGATGTAACAATTTTACACGAACTACCTTGCGCTTCTGCTTGCTCCATACTTTTGCTCCATACACCAACACTCTAAGCGCCTTTTACTTATCTCTATCGTCGACATGTTCAGCTTTCCCGTGTTATTCCTGAAACTCATAGCCTCCTGTAGGGTAGTTTCCATCTAAATTCCGCGATTCCATCTAAATGCTCGCCACCTAGCGGACGCTCCTGGAACCAGCAGATACGAGGTCGACCTCGAAATGCGGCATCATATCGTGTTACCGCGCGCTGTAAAACATCTCTATAGCTCCTTAATCGATGCCATGCCGCCTCTTAGCAGCCCGAAAAAGAAAAAAATCAACAAAGGACTTTTGTTGCGTGCTTCGCGTCTTATCACGATGCAAAGAAAGCAGCAACACGCCGTTTCATCAATTCCCAACCCCGCCACGGTGGTCTAGTGGCTAAGGTACTCCGCTGCTGATCCGAGGGTCGCGGGATCGAATCCCGGCCACGGTGGCTGCATTTCGATGGAGGCGAAATGTTGAGGCCCGTGTGCTGTGCGATGTCAGTGCACGTAAAGAACCCCCGGTGGTCGAAATTTCCGGAGCCCTCCACTACGGCGTCTCTCATAATAAGAGCTGGTTTTGGGACGCCAAGCAACGGAGATGGTAACTGACAACGAAGCGGCCGAAGCGATGGGAATAAATAAGTTCTGGCGCCACGGCCTGGCACAGCGTGATGCGGTGGGGCGCTTTGGCGAACAAAAAAATGGGCGCGTATCTCCGTGCTTCGCTGCAAATGTCGTCGAAAGACGATAATCTTCTACCGGCAGTACTACATGATTCCCCGTTCATCTGTGGTTCGGCACGAGCTTCGGGCGTCTGTTCAGTCGCCGGGTATGCTCGCTTAGCCTCTCGGTCAGTGACGATTCGCGCATCGCGCACCTCGTCTGTTTCCTGTGTTCTATATCATCAAACGGCCATTTATGTTTTGCCTTGCCTGAGCCAGCGCCCCGTCTATGTTGAATTGGCCGCATGTGGCTGGCATTGATGAAATGGAGGCAGCGCTGCGTGAGATATGGACGCCATCTGGCCATGATGTCGCGAAACGTAGAAAGCAGAGCTACTGGTAGGTGGCAGCACCGTGTAATTTTACCGAAGCGTAGGAAACGTCCGCTTTTTAGTTCATACGCGCCGCATTTTTAGCGCATCCTAACAAGCACTAGGGTCTTTAGAATTACGCATCTATGTATTTTCTACTAAAGGAACACACCATCTAACACTTACGTATTGATGTTGCGCCTCACATATGCGTAATATTTTCTTTTTGGTCGACTGTGTTCACAAGTATGAAAGCAGCTACCAGTTCGAGATAGGTGCTCGTTGAGGAAGGGGTTAAACTTTCGCCATTCTACTGAATCGAAAAGCAGGACACACACACACACACACACACACACACACACACACACACACACACACACACACACACACACACACACACACACACACACACACACACACACACACACACACACACACACCAAAATTTCTTCGTTGAAGTATCCCAAGGAAGACTATCGTCTTTGAAAAACTACACAAGCAAAACCAAACTTGGCGACACAGGAAGCGGCGGCATCGGCTCCATAGGCAGGTCGGAAGCTTACAGAGGAGGTCGTAATATAGGACATGTCGCCATATAATATACTGCGGTAGTGGAGAACTCGAACCTGTACTCTGGCGGTACTAGTGAGGGAATAAGCACGTGCAGAAACAATCCACCCGTTAGAAAAACATTCAGAGCTGAAACGGTTCAGTTGGGACATTGTGACGTGCATGGCACTAGCGTGCTTCCGAAATTTCGACCAGCAACGCTTCCTTTAGCATCATGAGCGGCTTGTAAATCATGCCGCTCATGACAAGCACATTATGATTCTCACGTTATGACATGTCATTTATGTTCATCATGCAGTCATGTTGTGCCAAACCAATATTCATATACCTCCCATTAACGAAACGTCAAGGAGACCACCAAGACAGCAGCATGCAAATCATGATTTTCATATTGACCAGCTTACAGCGCAAACGGGGACGAAGACGAAGGAAAGACAAGGTGACAACACGAGCGCTGACTCTCAACTAAAGTTTATTCCAAGAAACGACACGAATAAATACACATGTTAACCAAGTTTCAACGGAGCGATTGTGCGTGTACAGCAGAGTCATCCAAGTGACGTAAAAATCCCATCACACGTGGAGCACCCACGTGCGTCCAAGAAAGCATACACAGAAGCAGGTAGAGTGAACACAAACTTTCAAATGAACCTATTCCAGCGTCATTCATGAAGGCAGGCTGCACTCCAGAAATTTTATTTCCTTTTCGCTAAGGGCAACAGACGGATGACTAATGCACCTTTCGCCTTCTCTGATAATGAAGAGAGCCTCCATTACCTCTCTCGTAGTCTGATGACCATGCCGGAACAAACAATCTGTCTCCCTCGCCATCGGCTCACAACCGCAATCTTTGCAATGTGATGGCAGGTGCAAACCGCCTGCAGCCCTCAACGATGACAGATGTTCACTCAATCTAATATTTACACATCGGCCGGTTTGACCTATATATACACGCCCGCATGACAACGGCAGCCTGTAAACAACACGTGATTTCCATTTTACGTATCTGTCTTTTTGCTTTTTTGAACATTGCACGCAATCTTTACCAACACCTGAAAGCTTTTTATGCAGACGGGAGCAGACAGTAGCAAGTTTATTAGGGGCCGATAATGCCACGCGCACCCCATATCTACTTCCTACATTCTTCAGGCAGTGCGAAAACTTGTGCACATAAGGTACAACCACTGGTCGTTTATCATTGCGCACATGTTCTGTCGTCTTTTTTGCCTTATTGGAACCCCTAACCCACCTGATCAACTTATGGCATGCTCTCAAAATTTCCACTTCTGGGTATCCGGCTGTCTGCAACTTTTCAATCTGGCTCAGGAAACTTTCCTTCAGGGAGTGGGTGCACGTCTTCTGGATCACGGCGCGCAATGCTGCGTATACGATGCTGGATTTCACAGTCTTAGAATGACCAGGCGAAAAACTCAGAATCGCCTTTACAGATCGAGGTTTACATAACCAGCACAAGTGGTCATTCCTAAACCTGAGTCTAATATCTAAGAACTGAAGTTCTGCGTCGACAGATAGTTCATAGGTAAACCTCAATCCTTTGCCACATGCCGTGAAAATCTCTAAAATCCTGTCTAACCTGCTATGGTTATTGTCTCGTTCCGTGATAACCAAAAAATCGTCCACATATCGGAAGACACGTAAGGCCAACCTACCCAAGCTGGTCAATATGAATTATCACCAACTCGCCCAGATTTCCGTTCTCGTTCATGATTTTCATGTTACGACCTGTCATTTATGTTTCTCATGAAGTCAAGTTTTGCCATAGCAATTTTCGTATACATCCCATTAATGAAACGGCAAACAGACCATCAAGACAGTGGAACGTAAATAATGCCGCTCATGACATGCACCTCATCATTTTCATGTTATGATCTGTCATTTCTGTTCGCACTGCAGTCATGCTGTGCCACACCAATTTTCGTAAACATCCCATTGCCCCGCCACGGTGGTCTAGTGGCTACGGTACTCGGCTGCTGATCCGAGGGTCGCGGGATCGAATCCCGGCCGCGGCGGCTGCATTTCGATGGAGGCGAATTGTTGAGGCCCGTGTGCTGTGCGGTGTCAGTGCACGCTAAAGAACCCCAGGTGGTCGAAATTTCCGGAGCCCTCCACTACGGCGTCTCTCATAATCAGAGCTGGTTTTCGGACGTTAAACCCCACAAATCAATCGTAAACATCCCATTAACGAAACCGCAAGGACAGTGCCAAAGCCGTGGCAAATAAATCATGCCGCTCATGACATGCACCTCATGATTTTATGTTATGACCTGTCAATTATGTTTGTCATATGATCATGTTGTGCCATACCAATTTTCGTATACATCCCATTAACGAAATGGCAGGCAGAGCACCAAGGCAGCGGCATGTAAATCGTGCTGCTCATGACATGGACGTCATGATTTTCATGTTATGACCTATACTTTTATTTCGCAATGCAGTCATGTTGTGCCATACCAATTTTCGTATATATCCCATTGTGGTTTTGTGGGGTTTAATGGTTCTTGAATGGCTGCCCTACTTTCTAAAAGCAAGCCTTCAACGATTCATCCGTTTTCTGTTCTTTCCGGAACTCCGTAGGGATTACACCTATTCACGTAATGGTTACCACCTTCAAGCCCGTGGCCTCTGCTTCTCTTTTCACTGCCGCTCTCGTCGTTACTGCCAATGCCACTTCGACTGCTTGCGGCTCCACCTCTCGTAAACTTTCACGGCATGATACTTCTCCTCTACCCGCTTGTCGTTCTCCTATTCTCAAGAGGTGTGCCTTGCGTTCCTCTACCGCGTTCTTGTTGTTCTCCCAGTTCCTATCAAACTCATCTACTTTCCTCATACTTGGCACATTGCCCAATACCAAGTCGAACATAGGCTTCTCCAAGCAGTTCGCTGTCACTCAACCTGTGCAATATAGACTTTCCACTTTAATTCGAGCCTCTGGAAGCCTTCTCACAGAACTATCCACCAAGATAACTGTAGCCTACTTTCCCGTTAGGTTTGCTTCGTCCACTAAACTCCTTTTCACTAAAACAATGTTTGTACCCCCTCTCTCAAACCTTTCTCCCTTTGTCCATGCACTTATCCATCTACCACCGGTAACAATCTCCTTGCGGGCTAAGAGTAATTTTGCTCTACTTTCCCGCATCTTCCCTTTGCACCTGTTTCCCTACTTTTATGTTTTCTCTCTGGGAATCGACAATGCAGGCTACTTTGTTTATAGTCCCTCTTTCTTTCAAGGCTATTATCCTGGGGTTCCACTATACATGCTACTTTGTCTGTAGTCCCTGATCTACATTTAGTTGCACGATGTCCCCTTCTATTGCACAACTGGCAAACTACTTGGAGACGTGTACGACAACCCCCCACTCGACATCCCGTAGCCCGGTGTCCACTGCGGTTACACAGGATACATCTGATTGGTCGCTGTGACATGTGCGGTGCTCCCTGCGGCCTACTCTTCGTCTCATCTGATTTTGTCTTGACATCATCATTCGTCTTCCCTAAATTTCTGAGCCCTTGTGCCTCCAAATACTGATCTGCGTACTCTGCCACATCATTAAGTAGGCTACCCTTCGTTCCTTAAGAAAAACAGTTAGCTTATTGCTACAGCGATCTAGGAATTGCTTAACACCCATACAGTCACGTCCACCTTCGTATATCTTTTCCATATTTGCCATCTCTATCCATATGTCAAAGTAATTTGACAAGCGGCACATAAAGTGCTTCACTGTTTCGGCATTATCTGGGTTGCGCACCCACGAAACCGCTACCGGAAACCTTCCGCCGTCAACCTAAACCTTTGCAGCAGTCTTCTTGAGCTTGTCATAATCCGTGGAGTCATCAGCGGGCATTCGACCGAAAAGCTTAGGGCTTCCCCAACAAGACACAGACTAAGTGCTGTTGTCCACTCCCTTCTGTCCCAACCTTGACCTCTAGCAATCCGTTCAAGTCTACCCAGGCAGCACAAAACACTGGACCGACCTTCGCGCAACGTTGGGAAACATTGGATGCAAAATTGGAACCAAATTGTATTTCGGGGTCCATGCTACACCTTAGACTAGATTAGTCCAATGGATACCAGTCGTATAACGTTGGAAAAATTGGGAAAGGATGGCTTTGCCCAACATTTTCCATCGTTTGTATTTTTAATATTGGTAAGCTTTTATAAACAATGGCAGCTCGAACCGTTTTTTTCCAGCCTTTATTGATGGCTGTTCCATCATTTTTTCCCAGCATTCATCATTGGATGAGGAAGCATTTCTTGCCAGCCTTCTTTATTGGCTGATCCTATATTTTCCCCACCTTTTTTATTGGCTATCATGCACGCACTTAAATTTGTTTTGCCAAGGCTTCTGGCTCTAGGCAAAAAGCAAG
This sequence comes from Hyalomma asiaticum, assembly GCA_013339685.2. Classification (NCBI taxonomy): domain Eukaryota; kingdom Metazoa; phylum Arthropoda; class Arachnida; order Ixodida; family Ixodidae; genus Hyalomma; species Hyalomma asiaticum. Next base: position 94,235,681 of record CM023487.1, read on the forward strand.
AAAATCCAGTAAATAATGGGAGTAACAATGGCTTTATTTTGTACTTAGTATGCATGTATGTATTGCCAGCTTGGGAAATGAATTTTGTTATGTTCACGCTTCGTTGTCATGACGATAGCACAAAACAGACACAAATGGTCGGTGCACTCGTATGTTAATGCCCCGAAACGTATCTTTCGAACACATACACACATACACATAAGCAAAATGTCTTTTTTGTGACACATTTCATTGGTGAGCTTAAGAGACATTAGAAGGGATTCAAAAGAAAGTGCTGATAAAATCAACAAATCAATATTCACTCTAAGTTTGGAGTCCACTGTATATGATCAGCTTCGAGAAAACTAAACGCATAAGCACCATAAACAAAAAGAAGAGGCACAAGAAAACATACGCCTAAAACTATGCAACACGTTACGGTTTACTTGCCTATTAAATGGTGGAGCAGCTGAACCTTGAAGGGTTCTTGAAACAATTGCACGAAACAGCTGAATTGTATAAATTAAACACTTCCTCAAGTAAAACAACATAAGTGAATGTTAGGATACGGTGCTGTTTTTCAGCATGCAGAATCCGGAACGGAGGGTATGTGGGGACCAACCGACGACCTTCTAAAGAACCAAAAACCAGAAACAAGGAATGACCGTTAAAGAGCAAAACGAAAACATGTGTTTCACGCAAGACAAAAAGCGAACAAACATGAAAGTCACACGAACCAAAACAGCTTTGCTAGGAGCGATTACTTCATCTGCCGCGATGTACACAACAAAGCACACCAAGTGTGTATTTACAGATAGACAAATCTAAAGAAAATACGCGGTATTACAGCCTATCATAAACCCGGCACACACTAAAATGAGGGAATGGGCACAACGGAACGCACAATGAGTAAAATAACGAATGGCTAAAATCGGTACAACGCTTTTAAGGAAAACCTTTAGAACAGTCCGAACACATTGAGGCTCATCTATTCAGTTCACCTATAATGCCCGGTCCAAAGAAGCGCAGGGCTGCCATTTTCTCACTATGCAGAAGTTTGCAGTCGCGAGTTCCGTGTCCATAGGGGTTCTGACTTCGTAGACTTGCCAGCTTCAGCAGATATCCCGTGCCCGTGCGACACAACCTGTACGTCCGTAAAACCTCTGCGGAGTGAAAGCCGCTTCGCCTGCCTCACCCCCAGCTCGCTATGAAGAAACATGTCAAACAGGTATGCGAAGCAAAACGGGTTAGTGGAGCCCACGCAGCTCCCCCCCTCCCGCCTCCCCTGCCGCGATACGCTTCGATGTTCGGCGGCCTCCTGTTCCTGCTGCTCGAGGTAGAAACCTAACAAAGGCTTTTCTTTACCTTCCAACATTTTGCATATACATTATTTGCTAACGTGCAAGTTATACCGTCCTTACTCTCGCATACCACGTAACTCGTGTTTTCTTTTTCTCTATGAATCTAGAAGTTCTAGAAGGTGCGTAAATTACATGGCAATTTCGCAAATACTTGCGAAATGTCGTGTAAGAAATCTTGACTCGTGCTGAGCTAAGATGTATCAAGTGAAATGTATCACAAAAACGAAGGTAGCTTTAACTCAACAGAGCGCGTACTTTAACAGCCAAATTCATCCGCGGGCTACATTCAAGCATTAGCGGATTTGCGACTCTGGAATTGTCGTCACTGGTGCTGTCAGCGGCGTCTCCGAACTCCAGTATAAAGCGTGACTCATATTCACGTATCGAAATCTTCGTGGCGGCACGGCTCTCAATTAACCGGCAAACGCTATGTTGAATTTGTTTTGTAGCTATCCCCAACATGTCGCTACAAAACAATCAAAATGTGATCGGCTATGGCGAATCCTGGGCTACCGAACATGCTATACTGATAAAGGACAACACTAGCCTGCGCCACGTGGCCCTGGGTGCCATGGGGAGAGCATGCAAGTAATATTTTTGCGTAAACTGTACGTAAAGTTGGGAGTGCGGAAATTACGCGTGGGCGCTAATTATGCGAGTGCACACGGTACGTACATATATATTAACGTTATTTCAAATGAAAAAGAAATGATTGCTTCCAATATGTCGGTTGTACTTCCTAATGTGAACAACATAGACGTGAAAATATTTACGTCTGGACAATATTATCTCGCACGCAGCATTGCTGTCCTGTGTTGGCGAAACCAGCTAGAATGTCTGGACAGTATACACAGCCTACTTCTATTATTTTGCAAATAATGCTATGACAACAGATAAACTCACCTGCTATGCCATGCACGTGGGCTCGGAAGCCACTAACATGCTGCTGGGCATTTTGCACCATGTCATTGCGTTGTAGATGTAGTTTGCTCAACTTCCAATGTGCAAGTCCCTAGCATACTTCACCCACACTTAGCTAGAACTTGCGCAAATAAACAATTGCGTAATTTATAGAGCTAATTTTTTCTGCTGCACTGAATACAAACAGAATGACTTTACTGAACTCATTCGCGGCACCGAGTCGTGCTAGTGGTCCTTTCGTATTGGTAAAACTGGAAATATATCATGTGTACTTGCCTCCCGATATATCATGTGTACTTGCCAATCTTACCAACATTGACGCTACAACTCTTCTGTGCAGACAATATTGTCCGACACAGAAGATTGGAAGTCCAACATTGGAGATGCAGTGATATTGATTGGATGATATATACATCCTACCGCCATTACATAACCAATAATGATCGGACTGTGTGGAAACTGACCCATCATTACCATCTCTGTGGACTGGCCCCCCAATAATGTATGCTCAGTGGCAACTATGGCCCACTTTTTCCTTCTTTACAGGATGGTAGAAGCATTATTGCAAATTGAATGGTTACGATGTGCCATTGTTGGAGGCTATGTGATCTCACCGCTGCCAGCCGTCTGTTGGGATTCTACCGCTGCCACCAGTTTGTTGCGTTCTTACCCGCTGCCACCATTTGTTGCGGTTCATCCCACTGCTCAGCATTCAGTTTGTTGGGACCGGCCTGCCGCTCCACGGAGCCGACCCATTTGGTAGCGTGGACCTTGCGGAGACGGAATCATACCTCGGGCTCCGAGACTCCCGGAGATACGAGCCGAGGCAGATCAAGAGACCGGGGCAGAGGAAAACTTAACGGAGGTTTATTACATGGTTGAAATTATAAATGAGAAATGCGCCGAGAGAGAGCTCGGCAGCTCGTTTTGCTGCAAAGGTTGTCGTCCCCAGATCCCTAGCTGGGGAATAAGCCTTAATTAGAAATATCCAATCAACACACGTTAGCGTCCTTCATGGTCACCACCCTCAAGTGGGCGTCAACCTCGCACTCTCCCAGCGTTCGTCATAGCCGCGAGGAGGGCACGCGCACACCCATCCGGAACCCGCCGGATCGCGATAAACCACGCACACATGCTGACCACTGCGTTCACACCCCGGCCACCCAGAGCGTTCGTCCGGAAGTGCGCTAATGTCCGCGTCCACATGGCCGCACACAAACGACCGTTCCTCGCCGGAATCACACGAAACACGAGGTGCCAGAGAGCCACGTCCGCACCCGTGCGCTGTCGTCCCGATGCAGTTGCCGGCGGTGTCTTGCCCGAAGGTCGCCGGGTCATCAATCCCGCAGCAGGGGTCCTTCCGCCGCGTAGCCGAAACACGGTGGGCTTTCGAAGAGGGGCTCGCACAAATGTTTTCCGAAGTGCAAACCCCAGTTGTAACAGCCTCTCCGGCGGGAGGAGGATGATCTCGATGGGCTGAGGTTTGCAGCCACAGTCCGGAGAGATCGGCGATGACGTCAGGCTTGGTGAAGACTAGCTCGGTCAAGTCGAGTACGCCACCTGTCTCCTTCCTGCACAATCACTTAGACCTTCTTCTGCCAGGCAAACAGGCAACCGTCACGCAAACACATCACAACCACTCAACGGGTCAGTGCGTGACAGCGCTGTAGAACCCCACCAGGCAATTCGCTTAGTCGTGAGCAGTTATTCCCACCAAAAAGCTTCCCCCTTTCTTTTGGCCCACACAGTACCAAGAGCAGCCACACTCAAAGACACAAAGTAAAGCAACTGCTTCATTGAAAAAGGGTTACTCGTACACGTGAATGAACACGCCAAGAAAGATTACATGCGAATGGCATGACTTAAACCGACATACAGAAATCAGATTACACTGAGGCTTTCACTATTCTAGGGCAACGATCAAGAGCATCGGCGTTACCTCTAAATTCCGTCTCCTGCAGCGAACCTCACTATGATTTTCAATTAGCCAAGCTCCAGCTCAAACGGGCTAAACAATTCTGTGTTCTCGCATGACACATAAAGGTGACAGTACCCAAACACTCGAAGCTTTAACTGTCCTGCTTTCTGGAGATTACCGCTCCTTTAGTTCTACCGGAACTCTGCGAACATCTGCGTATCAATGAACTCATTTATGCCACAAAGGCTTCCAATAAATAAATCCCCGAGTTCATTTCAAAGGCTTCTAAGCATAAGAATAACGCTTAAAAGAAAACAATTTCCAAATGTCTAATCTCCGTAGCGGAAACAAAAACTGTCTATTCTTGAGATAAAATCGAGAAACAAAATGATATTGTCATTTCCACTCGTCCTGTATCTGTAGTCTGTAACAGCCTACGGATGACTCATACCTTTCAGTCGCACTCGAGGTGGCCGTGCACGGAACACCTTGCTCATTGAGCCAGACACAGCAAAAGATGTGGAAGCTGCACGCTTTTTCACAGAGCCTACCCACATTCCTTGCTGTCAACTTCCCCTCGTCACCTCGTTCCGTGACTCGCGAGGTTCAGCTAGCCCGCGCTTCGCCGACACTTCGAAAGCTACATGAAAAGAACGGCGGGAGGCTAACTGTTCCCTTCTCGTGGGCCCTCTCCGTCCACGACACGCTTTTGTGTTCCTTTTCTTTCGGCGGAACTGAAGCCGTCCGTGCAACTTGAGCATGGATGACAAACGAACCGATCGCTTCCTCCACCGTCTGGAGCCTTTCTTCAAGCTCGTCTCTACGCGTGCGGCGTTCTTTGCCGCTTTGCTCTCTTTGTAGCGCTTTTTCCTTGCGCGATTCTTGGTGCTCATCTTCGAGCTTTTCGCTTGCGCCAACTCCTTAGGAATAGACTCGTCACTGGAGCTTCCTGTTGCGCCTCCGCCGTCTGAATGATTCGCACGTAAATCGCCTCTTTCTTTACTCCGTAGAGTGGCGGCCAACTTAACGCGCTTAGGTACAATGCAATCTGCCTCTACACAAGGCCGCTCACACACCTGGGAGCTGTCCTCAACTGCACTGACCTTGCTACAGTGTGGTTCAGCGAACACTGCAGAACTCAAACTGGTGTTCCTGCAACGCGTGCCGTGATCCGATTGGATACCGCATGAATTACCCATCATTGCGACATCCTTACGGGGTAACTGTGCCAAATTCTCCGCATTCTGCTTACGTACTTCCCTAGTACTCGTCTCGCACAGTACAGCGTCGCGCTTAGGATCGGCTTCAACTGCCTCTATTGCCATCGTGGCATCTCTTACAGCTAACGTTTTTCTCTCTACTGGGAAAACGCTGCTACTCTCACACTTAGTCTTGCTAGCTTCCGCGACACCTTCCGATGAGTTCTGTGACAAATCACCCACAGCCGGTCTAGCTGCATCGCCCTTGTTCATTTGACACGTCATCTCATCGCTCTCCGTGCGGTCGCACTGTCGGGCTTCACCTACTCTATCACTAAGAACATTCTTAGCTGGGCCCCTCCCGACTTTACCGTGCTTCCGATTCACAGTGTGACTCCGGAAGGCCGTTCGAGTTATGAGGCACGGGCACAATCTCCAGCTCCTCATTGACCCCATAGGGGCTGACAGAACAAGCCTCGTCCTCCCACGGAACGCCTTACGGAATGACATCCGGCGTTAGACCATCAACGTCATCACCCTTCACATGCTCCAACTGTTGGGCCTTACCTGCGCTATCACTCAGAACGTCCTTAGCCAGGCTCTCCCTAACAGTACTATCGTGACCTCGATGCGTTGAATCTGACCCATGCTTAGCTACCACATCGGCAGGGTTTCCGTCTAACAGCCTTTTTCTGCATGCATCTTCACTAAGTTCTTTACGCTCATCCGAGCTTCTCGATCTTTCCTTATCCTGAGCGTTTTCTACGTCCGCTACAGGGCTGTCCCTTTTGTTGCCAGTTAAAGTATTCTCCTTCAACTTCGTTCCCCCAACTATCGGACCTCCACACAGTACCCCGGCCGCGACGTTTTGCTCCTTTCCACAAAGAGGAAGATCTCCGTGCATGTTTTTCTCGCTCTCATTGCTCTTAAAGGAAACACTGAAACGCTTTAGCAAAGCTCTCTTTGAGGTATGATAATCTCTAAACTCATCATCTGAAAGGCGAGCTAACACAGCTGATAAGTTCGAAGGAAGTACACCTATCAACGCGAATGACCAACAGTCCCTGTGGAGCTCTGCTTTTTCGCAAACCTGCTCGTAAGAGGCTAGGAAACATTCTATGTTTTCGCTCTCTGTGAATTTGCGCATCCTTGCTATTACTTGTCTCTGTTTCAGTGACTGGATTTCTCTTTCCAAATTTTCCATTTCAATTCTGTGTTGTTCCTTTCTTTCTCTTTCCTCGTTTTCCTCTCTTTCAATTTTGCCTTTCCGTTCCCTTTCCTCAATGCATTCTAGGCATTCTTCGATTTCCTCATCGTCCGCCCCGATAGTCTCGATCGCCTCAATGATCTCTGACCCTCTCCATGTCTCGGCAATATCTATGCCCAACTCTCTGGCCAAATTTAGCAGTTCAGGCTTCTCTAGTGCCTTCAACATCATGGCTGCTCTTAGTACCGCTTTCTGCACTCCACAAAGTTACCACACAGGTTTCCGACTGCTTTATCTGCTGCACTAAGGTTCCACACAGGATGCCTCACTGCTTTCTCTGCTCCACAAAGGTTCCACACAGGATCTCTGCCTTGTCGTACTTAACCCAGACGACAACGGCAGCTAAAACTACCAGCTTTTACTTGTCACTAAGAGCAAATGCCCGGTAAAATTCAACAGAGAAAGTCAGCACATACCCAGCAAGCAGTCGTGCGTCCAGCGTACTTCATCTGAGAGTTGCCGTTCGGTAGATCCCCAAGTCGATGAGCTCGATCTCATCCCTCCGTTGACGTCCGTTTGGTGTGGTTCGATCCCACCGCTTGCCAGCCAGTTTATTGGGATTGAACCCGGTGCCACCCTTTTGTTGGGATTCTTCCCACTGCTCAGCATTCAGTTTGTTGGGACCGGCCTGCCACTCCACGGAGCCGACCCATTTGGTAGTGTGGACCTTGCGGAGACGGAATCATACCTCGGACTCCGAGACTCCCGGAGATACGAGCCGAGGCAGATCAAGAGACCGGGGCAGAGGAAAACTTAACGGAGGTTTATTACATGGTTGAAAATGAGAAATGCGCCGAGAGAGAGCTCGGCAGCTCGTTTTTCTGCAAAGGTTGTCGTCCCCAGATCCCTAGCTGGGGAATAAGCCTTAATTAGAAATGTCCAATCAACACACGTTAGCGTCCTTCATGGTCACCACCCTCAAGTGGGCGTCAACCTCGCACTCTCCCAGCGTTCGTCATAGCCGCGAGGAGGGCACGCGCACACCCATCCGGAACCCGCCGGATCGCGATAAACCACGCACACATGCTGACCACTGCGTTCACACCCCGGCCACACAGAGCGTTCGTCCGGAAGTGCGCTAATGTCCGCGTCCACATGGCCGCACACAAACGACCGTTCCTCGCCGGAATCACACGAAACACGAGGTGCCAGAGAGCCACGTCCGCACCCGTGCGCTGTCGTCCCGATGCAGTTGCCGGCGGTGTCTTGCCCGAAGGTCGCCGGGTCATCAATCCCGCAGCAGGGGTCCTTCCGCCGCGTAGCCGAAACACGGTGGGCTTTCGAAGAGGGGCTCGCAAAAATGTTTTCCGAAGTGCAAACCCCAGTCGTAACAAGGCCTTAGTAGATGGCATTTCCAATGCTGGCTTATGAGTGGTATCACAGGGCCTTCATTGGACGTCCGTCAGCCAACAAAACAATATTGGCCCGAGAATCTGTGCTGCCTGGGTATATGTATGCTTCCAAGTCATCGCGCTTTTCATCAAATGGAGCCATTAACTTTCTGCGACATATGCGGGTGGTTTTATGTGACTGCGAACCAGACGATGCTGATGTCACACTCTGTACGTCTTGTGGCACACAATTTATTTGTGCTAGTCTCAAGTCTATTTCTAGCGGCTCTTCCCGTTGAAACTCGCGCTCCTGTTTCTCTTTCCCATACTCGCGTTCCCTTTCCCTCAGTGCTATCTGCTTATCTTGTTCTCTGTGCATTGTCAAAAAAATTCAGTTTCCACTTTGCTCGTCTTAGATCCTTTGCTACCGCGGCCAAAGGCCCCCGATCCATCTCGGCACTCTCCGAGTGTGAGTGACTGGGCAGGGGATGAAATCCTGGCACAGGCTCGACAATTATTATCACTGTTCTCGGGGGCGTAAGCAGAGCGTGGGAGGAAAAGACTCGTTTGACGGCGATGGCGTTTTGGGCACGGCGAACCAAATTTATGCACAACACACGGCAAGCCAAAAAATGAACAAAATATCTACAAACAGAGGCTGATAGAGAAAATGAACTACTAAAGAAAATTAACTCTACTGTAATGGCGCTACCTAAGCCCGCAGCTCTGCGCAACTCTCAGTCCTAGGTCTGGCCACGTTGGCTTCGCCGACGCTGTCGCGAATAACACATGGAACGTTCTTACGTGGTCGCCGCTGTCTCTTTCTTTGCTGCAAGCTGCCGGTCAGGAAAATAGTTTGGGCAACTCCAAGTCGTCGCTGTCCTTCTTTACGTCGGCTGGAAGGTACCGCTTGCTTCCGTAGCCGGCGCCCGGTCTCAGCTGGTTACGTGGCACGTTCTTCGAGGGTTAGGCCTAGCCTGAGACCTAAGTACGAGTACGGTCCCCCGCTCTAAGTACCCATGTGTCGTCCCGGTGAAATGCTGCTGTCTGACCTTCCAAGCTGGATTACTGGCGGTGCGTCCGCAACCGTCGCCTGCAGAAACTCCGAGGAGCCTCAACCGAACGTAATCGAGGCCCACGGCTACGCGACGGAGTACCATCGTCCCGGTCTCCCGAACCGAAGGCCTCGTCCCGTCGACAAAACGTAGCTGCGGATGCGCCCTTCATCGGCCGTCGCCACCCAGACAATTGCCAGCTCAGCGTTGACCACTTCCGATCGCAGCTCGGGTCGCGCGCCACGAGCCAGCCGTACACCAACCCCGAACATAGACGTGTCAACGGCGCGTGCATTCTGGCGCCTCTCCGTTATTCCGGACGCCATCTCTCGTTTGCGCCATGTGGCGCGTGCATTGGGCCCCTTTACTCATGACAATGGGAATGCTTATGACGGGTTGGTCTGCCATGAAAATAAAATATATACGTTGGAATATTTATTTTTGTTATGTTGTGTAGTTGTTGAAACATTAATTTTAATCTGGTTAGCTTCGTGTTAAGACGTCAGCGTTATTAAGTAGGACGTCAGCTTAAGACGTCAGCGTTATTAAGTAGACGTGTTGGTGAGTCTGTCATTGTATACTTGTTGAAAATAAACCTCATTCCTTTTCTTTGAACCACTCTATTTCATTAACCTATTCATGAGTAAATGGGAACCAGAGAGCACTGACATATTGTACAGATCGGACGAGGGTTGTATAAGCTATTAGTTTGGTATTCGGTGGTGCGCACTTAAGACGTCTTTTCAGCAGAAATTCTCTTTTCAGGGCTGTACTAGTAACCTTATCAATGTGAGTATTCCATCTCAGATCGTTTCAAATTGCTATTTCTAGATTTTTGTGGTTAGGGGCTGTGGTTATTGTGCAGTTGTCAATAGTGTAAGAAAAGTCGTACCTGTGTTTTTTGCGCGTTATTGCCAAGGAAACACATTTACCAATATTGAGGGACATTTGCACTTTCTTGCACCACTTGTGTACACCTTCTAGTGCTCTGTTCAGGATTAGGTAATTTGCAGGAGTATTAATTTTTTCATAAAGTATGCAGTCGTCTGCAAAGAGCCTAAGCCTTGCTTTAGATGAGAGGGGCAGATTATTAATGAATGCTCTGACCAATATAGGTGCTAGGACGCTGGCGTGTGGCATGTCTGACGTGACCGCTGCTGTACTAGAGGAGGTGTCCTGTAACTGTACTAATTTGTGAGCAATCGGTTAAGTAATCCTTAACCCAGTGAACAGTGGTGAAATTCCTAAAAGTAACTTCCAATTTACTTATTAGTTTGGTATCTGAGACACGGTCACACGTTTTACAAAAATCTAAGAAGATGAGGTCAATTTTTTGATGGCAACCAATCGAGTGGACTACATCATGTACCAATTCTAAATGTTGAGTAACTGTTGAGAGGCCCTTTCTGACACCACGTTGTACAGGTGACAGTACATGATTTTTTTCTAGGTAAATATTTATGGGGGGCGGGGGGGGGGGGCTTGCTTCAATATCATATGTTCTATTAATTTACACACACAACATGTTAGTGATATTGGTCCGTAATTTGAAACAACGGTTTTACTGCCTGCTTTATGTATTGAAATAATATCGGTGGTTTTCCATACCGGCCTGGATAGTGCACGACTTCATAGTGCACGAATATAATAGTGCACGAATAGTGCACGAATATAATACATAAATATTTCGCTACGCACTCCGCGTACCTTTTAAGGAAGATGTTTCGTAAGTTGTCAGGACCTTCGCCCTTCTTGGTATCAGTATTTAATAGTAGGTTTAACACACCTTGCTCGGTAACTGTCAGGGATTCTATTAGAGAATGGTCGGAAGACTGCTTGTGTGGCATGTTTCCGTCATCTACAGTAAAAACGAATTGAAAGTAATCGTTGAAGGAGTTGACGTGATTCGTTGTTGTCTTCAGAATAACGCATGGGTTCATCATTTTCCTTTGGATTTATATATTTCCAAAATTTATTTGGAGCGCTTATCAAAAAAGTGAGAAGTACCTTTGCAAACTAGTTATTTTTAGCACCTTTTAGTTTAGTTTAGTTCTCATATGACTAACGGCTACAGTCAGATCTGGTCTGGTTAGATTAGTTGGTTTCGTGTTCAGTCTTTTTCTTAATTGTTTAACCTTTCGTTTCGCATGTATTACGTCACGTGTTATCCAGGGGTTTAGTCGCCTAGTTTTCTCCTTTTTAATCGGTACGTAGCGTTTTATGCATGACGGCACGATGACTGTAGTCTGCTCAAAAGTGTCTCGATGCCAGCGGGAAGGTTCTGTGAAAGTGCTACGAATGAACCGCATTCGAAAGACAGTCGACTATGCTTGTCTCATCAGCACGGGTAAAGTCAGGATAACAAAGCGATGTCTGCTGATGAAACACGACATCATTGACACTTACAGCGCAGCAAATCAAGTCATGATCTGAGATGTCCTTCATTATATCAATTTTAGGAGTGTCTTGCGAGAAATGATCACTTAATTAAGAAAACTAAATCGAGAATGTTTGACGATGACGCATGTACTCGCGTGAACTGTGCCACAATCTAATGTAAATTAAAATTGAGCATTGGATCACACATTAACTGCAAGCTATCAAACTTGAAATGCATAGATTTCCAATCTATACATGGCCTAATAAACTACCAACAATGATTAGTCTGGTATTTGATACATGACTCTGAATGTAATTACAAAGTGAAGTAATGACGTCACTAGAAGCGGAGGGGCTACGGTATACACAACCCACAGTGATGGCGCGAGGGCCTATCAGCAACTAGCAAAATATTCATTCTACGCCTTCAACATCTAGAAAAACCTTAAAAGACATTTTATTGATAAAAATAGCCACACCACCACCCCGTGTAAGTCGATCTTTCGGTATTATCGCGTAGTTTGGGCTACCAATTTCCTGATCATGAATGTCACTTGAGAGCCAAGCTTCGTTAATTGCTCTAAAATTGGGTTCTAGTTCCAGTAATAAAGATTCAATCAAGTCTGATTTGTTCAGTAGACTACCTGCGTTTAGATTGTTGAAGGTTACTTCTTTTTGCGGGGCTGTAGTTTCTGCAGTTCGCCTTTCTGCGTTTTATTTTTTGTTGTTTTGCATGGGCGTTTGCATCATGGCTCACGGGAAGGGCTTCATTATTTTCTTCATCTCAGGAGAAAAGTTCACCACTAAACCCGAGCTTGTTATAACTTAAGGTCACTTTTTCTTCTGCTTCCTTTCTTCATATACCGTAATTCCACAGATTTTTCCTTGCGCTACCAATCCGCGCAGAGAAGTCCTCACTTACACAATAATTGTTGCCTTTTAACCTGTAACAGTTTTGCAGTACTGTTACTTTATCACAATGATCGGCAAGCCGCAGGATTATCGGCCTACATTTTTTAGCTCTACGCTTTCCTAGTCCGTGCATTCTTTCTATGGCAACTGCCTCGGTTTTGAGAATGTTTTTGATGATACTCTCCTTCACTGTTTTATCCAAAGTGTCACTGTTTTCTTTTTCGCTTTCCGGAACACCATATATTATGTGGTTGTTCCTCCTGGATCGATTCTCAAGATCGTCGACCTGAAGTTCAAGTTAGCGAAACGGCATTAACGAAACGGCCAGGAGAGCACCAAAACCGTGGCATGTAAATCATGCCGCTCATGACATGCATGTCATAATTTTCATGTTATGATCTGTCATTTATGGTCGTCCTGCAGTCATGTTGTGGCATACGAATTTTCGTATACATCCCATTAACGAAACGGCAAAGCGAGCACCAAGACAGCGGCATGTAAACGATGTCGCTCATGACATGCACCTGATGATTTTCATTTTATGACCTGTCATTTATGTGCGTCATGCAGTCTTGTTGTGGCACACCGATATTCGTATATATCTCCCACTAACGAAACGGCAAGGAGAGCACTAAGACAGCGGCATGTAAATGATGCTTCAGTTAAAGGAGCACTGACACGAATTTTTGACGTTCTCGTATTGTTGCTGTAAATGAAAGAACTGGCGTGGAGAACCCCAAAAAGAGTGTCATCGTGCCTCGCAACGCAATGAATGTATTTTTAATACGGCTCCCTTAAAAGCCCACTTTCGGTTTCGATTTCGAGAGGGCGGTTTTCTAGAGACGTGTCAACATAGTCGGACGTACGTCTAAGTCACGTAGGGACAGCAATTCTTAATAGCATGGCTGCAACTCTGTCGCCTATGGTGAACTATACGTGGGACACGCAAACGACAATTTTACGGTCGTCCAGCGACTCTGACAGCGATTTCGGCGACTTTAAGAGCCCGTGTTCATACGTCATCGTAGTGTCCATTGCGCTGAGGCTGGCTTGCTGTGCTGAGCGACGAAAACTTTAAAACCAAACTAAAATATTTTGTGCGCGTTTCGTGGTTTCCGTGTGCGGAGGGCGTTAACAATACGGGGCTAGAAAACGAAAAATATATATTTTGCGCAGCCGCAAAATCGTGTCAGTACTCCTTTAACGCCGCATCTATAATGCTGCTTACGGCAGGTGTGGCACTTGAAAAAATTACAGACACCAACGACACCTACCTGAGTGTAGAGGCGCAGCAGCAGACCCTTCTCATGCATCAACCGCAAGAAGTAGTGGCTCAGCGTAGGCTGCAAAAAACAGGGGTCCAGTAAGCGCATAACAGGTATACTCTGCTCCGGGGCTCCAATGCCGCGCTGTAAGTTTTCATAAGTAAACGATTATCCTGAGACTGCCGTTTATTTTTTCTATAGGTAAAATAAGTGGCACGGCTTGACATCAAGGCAAACATGCTTAAGAGTGCACAAGTTACGTCTTGAGAACCCTACTGATAAATAAGAAATATTGTGCCTATGAACGGCAACCTCACTCGTAAATGGACTCCGGTTCACTCATACTGACGCCCACTTGTGGTTCTCAGTTTGAGAGAGTCCGGCTGAAGAAAATGTTCGCGAGTTTCAGCTCCAGTGCGTTTTAATGGGCCGATGGTTAGCGGGTCTGGGTGCGAGTGGGTGCAGCCAAGCAGGACACAGAGGTCGAAGGTTTGAAAACCTTTCTCAAGGTCGGGCTCCGACCGAAACTTTGACGCAATGAGCGGTCGTTCTCTCCGAGGAGCATGATCAATTCAGTAATAAACTGCATCAAACCAAGATACTTTCGCCTATATATATATATATATATATATATATATATATATATATATATATATATAGTAAAGGGCGTTTATTGAACGCTGGCGTCAGGCCCGACCGGTAGCTTGTTCAACGGCTGAAAGAACGAGCCCCGAGAGCGAGCGGCGAGCACGAGCAGTGCGCGTTAGGTCCAGACCCACTAGATCACACTGGAGAGCCTTCCCCACTATAGGGTTCGTTTTTGCTACAATTACCCGCGGGATGCAAAGGGAGCCGTCCGTCGACATAGCAGTTCGTTACTATGAATGGATCATAGCACGGCTTGAGGCGCTCGACGTTGACAATGTCACGTCCACGACGGCGCATGTCCGAAGACGGGTCGACGGGTTCAATCACGTAGTTGACAGGTGATGCGCGTTCAACAACTCGATAGGGGCCTTCATACTTTGGCAGTAACTTTGAGGAGAGGCCAGGCGCAGCGGTAGGAATGGAGAGCCACACCAGCGCTCCAGGGAGGAAGGTGGATGCAGAGGTAGGGTCGCCGCGAATGCTCTTCTGACGCTCTTGGTCGTTGGACGTAAAGGCCCGTGCGAGGTCGCGGCACTCCTCGGCGTACCTCACTGTGTCACATATGGGCGCATACTCAGAAGTATGTGGGCGGTACTGTAGAATTGTATCCATAGTGTGCGATGGGTGCCGACCGTACACTAGAAAATAGGATGAAAAGCCCGTGGTGCTTTGCGTAGCGGTGTTGTACGCGTAGGACACAAATGGTAGAATGATGTCCCAATTCGTGTGGTCCGAGGCGACGTACATTGAAAGCATGTCGCCGAGCGTGCAAGTTGAAGCGCTCAGTAAGCCCATTGGTTTGAGGGTACTCTTTAAGAATAGCTTCAACGACTTCGGAAAGGAAGACATGACCGCGATCACTGAGTAGCTCCTGGGGTGGCCCGTGACGTAAGATGAACCGACGAAGCAAGAAGGAGGCAACGTCGCGCGCTGCAGCTGCCGGAAGCGCAGCAGTTTCAGCGTATCGCGTGAGGTGGTCAACTGTCATTGGAAGGGGCCCGTACTTGGGGCCATTGAAAGGGGCCCGTACAGCTGTCATTGGAAGGGGCCCGTACAAATCAATGCCGATCCGCCCAAAGGGCCTGCTAGGACAAGGTAAAGGCTGCAGACCCGGCGGCGAAAGGCGAGGCGGAGATTTCCGGCGCTAGCAATCGGGGCAAGAGCGCACGAACTTCTGAATGTAGCGGTACATTCCGCGCCAGTAGTACCGCTGTTGAAGGCGTTGGTAAGTCTTGAACATTCCGGGGTGTGCGCACTGTGGATCGGTGTGGAAAGCGGTGAATATTTCGGAACGCAGGCTGCGAGGGACTACTAACAACCACTGGCGGCCGTCGGGGCTGTAATTGCGGCGGTGGAGGAGGTCGTCGCGAATGGAGAAATCTTGAGCTTGACGGCGCTTTGCGCGAGTGGTTGGTGTCGATGGATCAGACAGCAAGCCTATTATCGAGGCAATCCACGGGTCCTTGCGCTGTTCGGCGGCGATGGTGTCAAGGTCAATAGAAGAAACAGTAACCTCGGATACTGAGCAGCGAGCATTGTCGTCAGCCAAGGGAGAGCGCCAGAGGGCATCGGCGTCCGAATGTTGTCGTCCACTGCGGTACAGCACGCGGATATCGTAGTCCCGCAGGCGAAGTGCCCAACGTGCAAGACGGCCGGAGGGATCCTTTAATGACGACAGCCAACAAAGGGCGTGGTGGTCGGTGACGACATCAAATGGGCGACCATACAAGTAAGGTCGGAACTTTGCAAGAGCCCATATGATCGCCAGGCATTCTTTTTCCGTGACGGTGTAATTGGTCTCGGCTTTAGTAAGCGTACGACTTGCGTATGTCACAACATATTCAGGGAACCCTAGTTTGCGCTGCGCAAGGACAGCGCCGAGGCCCACACCGCTAGCGTCCGTGTGTACCTCTGTAGGAGCCATGGGATCGTAGTGGCGCAGTATGGGAGGAGACGTCAACGAACGACGGAGCTTTAGGAACGCGTCGTTGCATTCTGACGACCACGAGTCGAGGGGCCCGTTACTTCCGAGGAGCTTCGTTAGTGGCGATATGACGGCGGCGAAATTCCGAATGAAGCGTCGAAAGTAGGAGCACAGCCCTACGAAGCTGCGCAGTTCTTTGACAGACGTTGGTTTGGGGAACTCGGCCACGGCCCGAAGCTTGCCTGGATCGGGGAGAATTACGTCCTTGGACACGACGTAGCCTAGTATTATTAGCTGCCGTGCCGCAAATCGCCATTTCTTTAAATTAGGTTGTAGGTCGGCGTCCCTCAAACGCGTCAAAACATGTCGCAAGCGTTGGAGATGCGTAGACAAGTCCGGAGCGACAACGACGACGTCGTCGAGGTAGCACAAGCACGTGTGCCATTTCAAGTTGCGCACAACGGTGTCCATCATGCGCTCCAAGGTAGCGGGCGCATTACACAGTCCAAACGGCATGACGTTGAATTCGTACAAGCCGTCGGGCGTGACAAAGCTGTCTTCGGTCGAGCGTCGTCAGCCATCGGTACTTGCCAGTATCCTCACCGCAAATCGAGGGATGAAAAGAATTCTGCTCCTTGCAGGCTGTCAATCGCATCGTCAATTCGAGGTAGTGGATAGACGTCCTTACGAGCGATCTTGTTGAGCCGCCGGTGGTCCACACAGAACCTTATAGAACCGTCCTTCTTCGCAACGAGAACGACAGGAGACGCCCAGGGGCTGTTCGAAAGCCGAATAACGTCGCGTCGAAGCATGTCGTCGACTTGCTCGTTGATTACTCGACGTTCTGCGGGAGATACGCGGTATGGACGTTGCCGCAGTGGCGGGTGGCTGCCAGTGTCGATGCGGTGCGTGACAGTGGACGTGCGGCCAAGACAGGCTTGGGCAACATCGAAAGAAGAACGAAATTCTTCTAGCAGGCCAAGAAGCTGAGAACGTTGGGCCAGCGTAAGATCGTCAGCAATGGAGGACCGAAATACATCAATGGGTGACGAATCAGAAGTCGAAACAGCACTGAGCACGCTCGAACTGGAACAGTCCATGTCGTCGGGCGCGTCGGTAACTTGTGTCTTCCAGGGGTTCCACCCTGCCGAGACATTCCCCTCGTATCAACACAACTATGTACGGGGGTGGGTTGGTTACAAAAATCGCGGCGTTGCCCTGAATGAGCTGCACGGTCGTAAAAGGCACCAGCAAGCCTTTCCTAGTGGAGCTGCGCTCAGATGGCGAAAGGAGTGCAACGGTGTCGCCGAGATTGGCGCAGTAGACCGACACAGCCGTTGTCGAGTTAGGAGGCACTCTGGTGTCGTCTCGGACGAGTAGCTTGTACGAAGCCGATGGTTCGCTTGCCGGCGTCAAGTTCCAGGGGCATAAAATGAGGCCGAAGTTGTTGTGAGGGTACCCAGCACCTCCACCAATTGTAAAGGGCGTTTATTGAAGGCTGGCGTCAGGCCCGACCAGTAGCTTGTTCAACGGCTGAAAGCACGAGCCCCGAGAGCGAGTGGCGAGCACGAGCAGTGCGCGTTAGGTCCAGACCCACTAGATCACACTGGAGAGCCTGCCCCACTATAGGGTTCGTTACTTTTCGCTACAATATATATATATATATATATATATATATATATATATATATATATATATATATATATATAAACAACGAGAGAGAAGGGGTCAAGGGCTCTTTTTTGTTTGTTGGAAACAACTTCATGAGCCTATATATATATATATATATATATATATATATATTGGTACAAATATATTTACAAGGTATTTACAGAAGGATAATAGCCAAGCAGCCAATATGGTGGTTGTTGCTGAAAAAAAGACATTTCGTCGACTTCCACCCAGATAGCATCTGCTTCTCCCTTGCGCTCTAACACCGTAACATCGACATCCGGCAGCGAAAGCGCCGTCCCGGGGCTTCTCGCAATGACGTGGGCGAGAGGTATGGCTTCAGGCGTGCGACGTGGACGACGTCGGAAGATGCGCAAGGCGTGGTAGGGCCTAGCGGCGTGATTTCATGTCACGTCTGTTACTTGTCCGAGGACGCGGTAAGGACCCGAGTACTGCGATAACAGCTTTGCAGAGTGGCCAACATGTCGAGAAGGAGACCACAGGAGGACAAGGTCACCCGTTTGATAGTGTGCATACCGGTGGCAATTGTCGTAGCGATGCTTCTGGCGCCGCTGTGACTCGCAAAGGCGGCAATGGGCTATCTGGCGTGCCGTTTCTGTTGTAGTGACAGCGCGACGAGCATACTCAGTGGATAGCTGGGCAGGGATGCGAAGGAGCGTGTCGAAAGGCAAGATGGGCCCTCTTCCATAACTACAACCTGCAGCGCAAAAGAGGACAAGGACGAAGACAAAAACCACACGGGACAAGCGCTGAACTTCCAACAAGTGTTTATTAGCACGGGGATCACGTATATATAGGTACACATCAGATCATACATCATTGCCGCACATGCGTAAAAACGCCATCTCTTTATCTGAAAGAGCTATCGACGGTGTGCTGACACAGCTTTCCCCTAACCTGCTAATACGTTCGGTCTCGGCAATCTCCCTAGTGGGGCGTGAATTGTTCTTCAGCATGACAGCAGTGTTCTTCAGGTCCGGTGAACAATCTTGGCAAGTTGCGCAATGGCTAGCCAAAAAACCTTGAAATTCCTTCCCTTGGCGAGCGTTTTTTACATTGTTGGCATGCTCTCTGTGTCAGCACACCGTCGATAGCTCTTTCAGATAAAGAGATGGCGTTTTTACGCATGTGCGGCAATGATGTATGATCTGATGTGTACCTATATATACGTGATCCCCGTGCTAATAAACACTTGTTGGAAGTTCAGCGCTTGTCCCGTGTGGTTTTTGTCTTCGTCCTTGTCCTCTTTTGCGCTGCAGGTTGTAGTTAACGATGTACCAACACGCCCAATTAGCCACATTAGCCTCTTCCATAGAGGAGATAAAAGGGGCAATAGCCAGCAGTGTCATGGCTAGACGTGTTATATGCGAACGTCACAAAGGGAAGTGCAGCGTCCCAGTCGCGGTGATCGGTCGAAACATACATAACGAGCATGTCAGTGATGGTGCGGTTCAAACGTTCAGTGAGACCGTTCGTTTGTGGATGGTAGGCCGTAGTAAGCTCCTGTTTTGTGGCGCAAGAGCGAAGCAACTCGTCGATTACTTTTCAAAAAAAGTAACGACCTCGGTCCGTGAGAAGCTGACGAGGAGCGCCGTGATGTAAGATGACGTCCTGAATTAAAGAGTCGGCGACGCCCGTAGCGCAACTCGTCGGGAGAGGCCTCGTGATGGCGTAATGGGTTGAATAATCAGTAGCCACGGCAATCCATGTATTTCCTGTGATCGATAGAGGGAAACGACCGAGAAGGTCGAGACTAACACGGAAAAACGTCTCTGCCGGTATATCTATGGGCTGAAGGAGCCCGGCAGGGTGTACAGCGGGCTTTTTCCGGCGTTTTCACGACTCGCAGGAAGCGACGTAACGGCGGACGCAGCGGTAGAGACCCGGCCAGAAAAACTTTTTCGCACACGGTCATACGTCCTAGCAACACCAAGATGACCTACTGTGGGAACGTCATGGAGTTGCTGGAGCACGGTGGAGCGAAGATGAGTGGGAACTACAAGTAGTAGTTCCGGACCCACGGGGAGCATGTTCCGGCGAAATAAGATGCCGTCGACGACAATGAACCTGCGAAGCCAACTGTCCGGCGAGGCAGAATGCAGACGGCTGATATCTCGTAGAGCCGCGTCACGCGGCTGCCCGTCAGCCATGTCGGCGAAAGCGGAGAGCGAGAAAATGCAAGTTGACTCGTCGTCCGATACAGTATTTGGTGCGTCAACGGGGTACCGGGACAGGCAGTCGGTGTCTTGATGTAATCTGCCGGACTTGTATACTACAGTGTACGTGAATTCCTGAAGACGAAGAGTCCAGCGACCCAGGCGGCCTGTCGGATCCTTGAGCGTAGACGGCCAGCATAGGGCGTGATGATCGGTGGTAACGGTGAAAGGACGTCCACATAAAGAAGGGCGGAATTTACTTACTGCCCATAGAAGCGCAAGACACTCGCGCTCTGTAATAGAGCAATTACGCTCAGCTGGGGAAAGGAGGCTGCTGGCCTAACCAAGAACTCTATCATGACCTGCTTGACGTTGGGCTAAGACAGCGCCAATTCCGTAGCCACTTGCATCGGTGCGGGCCTCAGTAGTGGCGGACGCGTCAAAGTGCACGAGAACTGGCGCAGTGGTGAGCAACGTAATGAGTCGTGAGAAGGCGAAGGCTCACTCAGATCCCCAGAAAAACGGAGCGTCTTTCTTTAGGAGATCAGTCAGAGGGCGGGAAATGTCAGCGAAGTTCTTCACAAATCATCGAAAATAGGAGCACAGTCCTACAAAGCTGCGGACGTCCTTGACACACGTCGGTACAGGGAAGTCAAGGACAGCTCGAACTGTGTCCGGGTCGGGGCGAACGCCAGAAGAGTCAACAAGGTGGCAGAGGATGGTAACTTGGCGGCGTCCGAAGCGGCACTTCGACGAGTTGAGTTGTAGACCAGCCTCGCGAAACAGTGAAAGATTGGACGAAAGTCGCTCGAGATGAGTGTAAAAAGTTGGCGAGAATAAAATCACGTTGTCCAGGAAAAATAGGCAGATGGACCACTTAAAGCTGCGCAGAAAGGTGTCCATCATTCGCACAAATGTGGCTAGAGCATTGCACAATCATAATGGCATCATCTTGAAGTGGTAGAGGCCGTCAAGTGTAGCAATTGCGGTTTTCTCGCGGTCCAAGTAGTCTACGGCGATTTGCCAATGACCGGAGCGCAGATCTATTGAAGAGAAATTGGTAGCGTCATGGAGGCAGTCGAGAGCATCGTCCATGCGCGGGAGCAGATAGACATCTTTCTTGGTGATTATGTTTAGGTGCCGATAGTTTGCACAGAAAGGCCAAGTATTGTCCATCGCTCCCGCTCACCTCTTGGTGAGCGGGAGCGATGGTCGTGATTATGCGGGGAGGGCGAACGGCTCGAGCGTCGGACTGATGTGGTAGCTTCACCGGATGGTCCATTGTCACGTGTTGCGAACTGCACGGGCCGGTTGTCGTCACGACAATATGCGCCGAACGAGCGAGATGAAAAGCCTTGATTGCGACAGTACCGGGAGATATGTCCTACACCACGACAACGGAAACATATTGGTTTGTTGTCCGGCGTCCTCAACTGGGCTGGGTCACGATAGCAACGAAAAGTTGCCGGTGTTCGCGGAGGGTATGGCATAGGACTAATAGGCGGTTGCATGAGCGAACACACAGGCTGCAGTCCTACATTAGCAAGCTCCTCCCGTACAACAGTTTGAATTAACGAAATGGTTGGTCGAGGGTCCTTAGAAGGCCGCGTCAGGAAGGATGCGGGGACGCCGCCTCGATTTCGCGTCGCACAATGCGGACTACACTGTCGGTAGTAAGCGGCTGATTGGGCGGCGGCTGAACGTCTTTGCAAGATGACGTTGCGGCAGTGTTCGGAAGCCGGACGAATTGCTGGGCGATGCGGCGACTCTTCAATTCTTCAAAACGCCGGCATTCCTTGATGATGTCGTCTACGCTTGAGCAGTCTTTGGACACCAGCAGATTGAAAGCGCAATCTGCAATGCCTTTGAGCACATGGCTCACCTTGTCTGCCTCAGTCATGTTGGCACCGACCCTATGGCAAAGGCAAGAACGTCAAGTATGTACGACACATACGATTGGGTTGAAGTTTGCGCCTGGCAAGAGAGATCTTTCCAAGCGGCGCGCTAGCGGCCGGCAGATCTGCCAAACAGGTCACGAAGCTTCTTCTTGCAGGCGTCCCAGCTGGTAAGATCTTCCTCGTGAGACTGAAACCAGACGCCCGCTGTGCCGCAGAGGTAGAAGGCGACATTGGCGAGCATCAATGTGGGATCCCACCGATAATGCGCTGCAACACGCTCATACTTCGAAATCCTGTCATCAACGTCAACGCGATCGAGACCACAGAAGTTCCCAGGGTCGCGCGGCTGCGGCAATACAAGCTCTGCCTGACTTGCCGGACTCGCGGTTAGAGCACAGGAGGCAGGGTCTCCTTCCGTTGACATGACGGAGCTGTTCAGGACACGTCCACTGCGAAGTTCCCGTCTTGCGTCATACCCAGCACCTCCACCAACATGGTAAAAATATATTTACAAGGTATTTACAGAAGGATAATAGCCAAGCAGCCAATATGGTGGTTCTCGCTCGAAAAAAGCACACTTCGTCGACTTCCACCCAGCTACCATCTTCTTCCTTGGCGCTCTAACGCCGTAACAATGTGTGTGTGTGTGTGTGTGTGTGTGTGTGTGTGTGTGTGTGTGTGTGTGTGTGTGTGTGTGTGTGTGTGTGTGTGTGTGTGTGTGTGGCTTCCTTATACGAGGAAGCCATTTCAAATAACTACAATGCCTTCTTTATCACACTGTCCCTTTTCGCTGAAATTTGTATTATTTCTTTGCTATATCTTTTATTTTATTTCCATTTTTCTTCCTGCATGGTTTATATTTTTCCATGACAAGATATTCCCGTCGATTCTAGCCAGCAGTTTGTCAATAAATCATTTTTTACCCTTTCTGCTGTGGTCATTACCATTTTTACAATGCGGAGTGGCATTATAGTTGCGTTACATACAGGTATGAGAATTCCTCGGGGTTGTAAGTGTGCCGCGTTCGTGTTAATTGAGAGGCTACGGTGTCGCATCGTCACTCGCCGCAGCCGATAACGTGCTCTGTCCAGGCTGCCTTGATAGCCATTCCCTGTGCAAATATACGACTTCGTAGCCACACTCTCTCCCCTTCCTGTACCCTTAAATCGAAGGTGCTTTGCAACACCTTTTACTCTGATGACGGCCGGCCCACCGGCCTCAACGTCAGTAAATATACTGTGCAAAAACCAACGTGCGTCGTACTCCCTTTTGTTCCATATTATATATATATATATATATATATATATATATATATATATATATATATATATAAATGACAGGGTAAACAGGCGGTTATTGGTCCGGGTAAATATGCGAAGTAGAAGAAGGACACATGCGTATGGTGCGATTTATTGACGTTTCGGTCCGGGACGAAGCTTCATCAGAATAAATGATGAAGGTTTACTGATGAAGGTCGGTCCCCAACCGAAACGGCAATAGCTCACTTCATACGCATGCCTCCTTCTGCTGTGTATATATATACATGCGCGCGTGCTGGCGAGGAGCGGACGTCGGCGTGATGCACAGCGAAGTAAATCCTCCTCCGAAAAGTAAAAACACAGAACAGAATAGCCAGGAAGAGTGTTGTTTATTTTGTGCGTGTATATATAAATATATACATACATATGTTTGAGGAAGAGGGTAACAAACGTTCGAAACACAAATTTTTACTAACGTTCCGGCAGGTGGGCCTTCCTTCGTCAGAGTCCCCAACAGAAACGGCCATAGCTCACTTCATACTTCAGACTCTGAAGAAGGCAGGCCCACCTGCCGAAACGTTAGTAAAAATTTGTGTTTCGAACGTTTGTTACCCTCTTCCTCAAACACATATTGCACCGGATCCATCGATTTTCGTTCGCTCATATATATATATATATATATATATATATATATATATATATATATATATATATATATATAAAGGGGTCAAGGGATCGCCTTATTTGTTAGAAACAAGTTAATTAAATCCCAAACATAGGCTTCGACGTTTCTTGTTTCATTAGCTTATAATGTCACGTGGTAGTGACACACGCAACACTCGAGATGAAGCACGCAGGACTCAAGGTGATGTCAGGCGAACTGTTCATTGGGCGAACTTGTGCCCAGCAAACCAAGGCCAATCAAAACTCGCAGCAACAGCGGCGTGAACAGTCGGCGGTCGACGGAAAGACTGACAAGCGGCGTAATACGTTGGCTTTATGCACGCGTCAGAACGCGTTCTCGCATTATCTTTGGATTTCCAGAAGTCCCTGAAATGTACGCGTCGGGCACGCCAAGTTTCAAAAATGATCGACAAGGTTCCCGAAGTGAGACGCAAGATAAACGTGGCATGCGTTCCGCGTAACACAAAGTGATAACGGCGCTCCCCAAAAACATTCGCGCGATTCAAGGGAAGGTGATAACGGCGCTTTCTTTTAAAGAAACGAAAACAACCGCACGTGTCACTACCCCCTCTGAAAAGCATCGTCCCGATGCTAAAAACAAAACATGCAAGAAACTTTCGTGGACGCAGCTCAGTATGGGCGCTTCGGAAAATTTGCTGTCACAGTGGTCAGCGAGAAGGGCGACCTCCTATCTGCGGCCTCGGTAGGCGCTGTCACAGCAGACGTGGCTGAGCAGGTGGCGGTTGCGTTGGCGATGCAGGATTCTACGAAGTCCAGCGCTAATTCCGATGATGTGCACTACATCACGTGGTTCCCCGCACACATGGGCGACAGCGTGCTGCCGGGCCACCGGAATCCCAATGAGATTGCTCACCGCCGTGCGCGAGAACTCACGCGCCGCGACGGCGGTACGTCTTCATTGGAACCGGAGGAGATCGGCCACCGCGACCCCTTACTAACGTCCCATGAGATCGTATCCCACTATAAAGAGGAACGCAGGCGCTTCCCGCCTCCGCACCCAAAATTATGTAGGCCTCAAGCTATCACGCTTAGGATGCTTCAGACGAGGTCATATCCCTCGCGCGCTTTCCTTAGCAGGATTAACACCGAAATTGATCCACGGTGCCCGGACTGTGGGGAGGAGTTCAGCACGCTAGCACACATGCTCTGGCAGTGTCCTGCGTTACAGGACACGTCACTCATCTGCGAACAGGACTGGCACGAGGTCATCACGAGTTCAGAACTCAAGCACCAGTCCGAGGCCGTCCAGAGGGCCCGTGAAAGAGCGGAGAGGCTTGGCCTCCCGATTGCGACATGGGAGCAGCCAGCGGCGAACCGGAGGCCCCAGCGGGGATCCGCCATCCCTCACGACCTAAATAAAGTTCAATGTCTGTCTGTCTGTCTGCAAGTACATGCGATAAATTAACAATACGTAACAGTTAATCACAGCGGGCGTAATAATGTTTCAGTCGCACCACGTGTACAACTTCGGGTCGTGCACGGCGGCGCTGGGATGATGTTACGCCATCCGGCACGACCTCATAGTCCAGTTAACCACAACGTCGGACTACCTTGTAGGGTCCAAAGTACCGGCGCAAGAACTTCTTACATATTCCGCGTCGTCGTATTGGCGTCCGGACCCAGAGGAGGTCGCCGAGTTTGTATTCAGTGTGGCGTCGTCGAAGGTCGTAGTGGCGCCTGTCGACCGTCTGCTAGTTCTTGATACGCAGGCGGGCTAGCTGTGGAGCTTCTTCGGCGCGCTCCAGGTAGCTGGCGACGTCGAGGTCTTCTTCGTCGCTGCCGACCGGTAGCATGGCGTCAAGCGTCGTTGTTTAGTCGTTGTTGCGCTCCGTCCGTAGACAAGCTTGTATGGAGCAAGCTGCGTCGTTTTTTGCAGGGCCGTGTTGTAGGCGAAGGTCGCATACGGAAGTATGGCGTCCCACGTCTTGTGTTCGACGTCGACGTACATGGCCAGCGTGTC
Source organism: Hyalomma asiaticum (assembly GCA_013339685.2). Taxonomy (NCBI): domain Eukaryota; kingdom Metazoa; phylum Arthropoda; class Arachnida; order Ixodida; family Ixodidae; genus Hyalomma; species Hyalomma asiaticum. The sequence continues at coordinate 94,261,510 of CM023487.1, forward strand.
GGCGATGGTCTTATTTAGACGCTCGGTGAGGCCATTCGTCTGCGTGTGGTAGGCGGTTGTTCGGCGGTGGTTCGTGTGACGGCACCTCAAGATCGCCTGCGTTAGGTTAGCCGTAAAGGCCGTACCTTTGTCGGTGATAAGTACCTCGGGCGCTCCGTGACGCAGGACGATGTTCTCAATGATGAACTTCGCGACCTCGGAGTCAGTGCCCTTGGGCAAGGCCCTTGTTTCGGCATAGCGGGTGAGGTAGTCAGTCGCTACGACGATCCATTTATTGCCAGAAGTCGACGTCGGGAACGGCCCCAGTAAGTCCATGCCGATTTGCTGGAACGGCCGTCGAGGCGGTTCGATGGGTTGCAGAAGTCCGGCAGGCCTAGTTGCCCGAGTCTTACGTCGATGACAACCTCTGCATGTCTTTACGCAATGGGCGACGTCGGCAATGAGGCGAGGCCAATAGTACTTCTCTATATGCTTGATAGTTTGAGGGGAAAACCGAGGTGTCCGTGTCCGGCTGCTGGGTCGTCGTGTAAAGCTTCCAGAAGCTTTACGAGAAGCAGTCCTTGTATTGCTGGAGTAAGGAATTGAGCTCTTTTTGTCGCTGCCTGGGAGGGCCTTCATTGACGTCGAAGGCGACGCGGACACTGCGGTCGTCTTTGCGGATCCACGAGAATCGGTGAGGGTGAAGGCATTGCTTACTTCCACAAACTCACTTAGGTGCGCTACTGTTGTACCCCCATCCAGGTGCCTGTTCGTGTTGCTGAAGTTCGTCAACATTACCTTGCCTTCGCCTTTGTGCAGCTTAGCTATGCCTCTTGCGACGCACATCTGACGGTTTAAGAGCAAGTGCTGGTCGCCTTCGATAACGCCTTTTATGTTGGTAGGCGCTTTGGTCCCGACGGAAATGATGACGCTGCACAGTGGCGGGACGGTTACCTGCTCTTCTGTCACATTCAAGGCACGATAAGCGACGTTGCAGTCTCACGGCGTTGCATTATCCGTGGACAGGGTAACTGACCTGGATCTTAGGTCGATCCAGAGTGCGAAGACCGGACGCCGGTCGGAAGCTTGCATGAAATGTATAGGCAGGCATGATGACGAGGAGTGGCCGTTGGCGTGGAGTAGATCCTCCTTCGAACAGTAAGTTCGAAGGAGGATCTACTTCACTTCACGCCAACGGCCACTCTTCGCCATCATGCCCGCCTATATATATATATATATATATATATATATATATATATATATATATATATATATATATATTGTAAAAGGGCGTTTATTGAAGGCTGGCGTCAGGCGCGACCGGTAGCTTGTTCAACGGCTGAAAGCACGCGCCCCGAGAGCGAGCGGCGAGCACGAGCACTGCGCGTTAGATCCAGACCCACTAGATCACACCGGAGAGCCTACCCCACTATAGGGTTGGTTACTTTTCGCTACAATTACCCCCGGGATGCAAAGGGAGCCGTCCGGCGACCTAGAAGTTCGTTACTATGAGTGGATCATAGTACGGCTTGAGGGGCTCGACGTTGACAATGTCGCGTCCACGACGGCGCCTGTCCGAAGGCGGGTCGACGCGATCAATCACGTAGTTCACAGGTGATGCGCGTTCAACAACTCGATAGGGGCCTTCATACTTTGGCAGTAACTTTGAGGAGAGGCCAGGCGCAGCGGTAGGAATGGAGAGCCACACCAGCGCTCCAGGGAGGAAGGTCGGTGCAGAGGTAGGGTCGCCGCGAATGCTCTTCTGACGCTCTTGGTCGTTGGACGTAAAGGCCCGTGCGAGGTCGCGGCACTCCTCGGCGTACCTCACTGTGTCAGATATGGGCGCATACTCAGAAGTATGTGGGCGGTACGGTAGAATTGTGTCCATAGTGTGCGACGGGTGCCGACCGTACAGTAGAAAATAGGGTGAAAAACCCGTGGTGCTCTGCGTAGCGGTGTTGTACGCGTAGGTCACAAATGGTAGAATGATGTCCCAATTCGTGTGGTCCGAGGCGTGTGGTCCGAGGTGGAGTGTCGAAATTGCGTTCCACATAGCCGAAGCAACTCCTCAACAGTGTCTGCCACGAACTGACGACCACGGTCGCTTATGATCACGCGAGGTGGGCCATGGCGTAAGACGACATAACGCAACAAGAAAGATGCGACGCAAGCAGCGGTAGATGACGGTACTGCCGCGGTCTCCGTGTAGCGTGTAAGGTGGTCCACACAAACGATGATCCATCGGTTGTTATTTGATGACCGTGGGAATGGGCCCAGCAGGTCCACGCCGACTTGTTCGAAAGGTGCATGAGGCGGAATGAGCGGTTGCAGAAGGCCTGGGGAAGCGGTTGAAGGTCTTTTGCGACGTTGGCATTGGTCGCAACTGGCCACATATTGCTTTGTTGTCTGACGCATGCGAGGCCAGTAAAAGCGCTCCTGAACCCGCTGCAGGGTGCGGGCGAACCCAAGATGACCGGATGTTGGGTCGTCATGCATCGCACGTAACACAGCAGTATGGAGGCTCTCCGGGACAAGAAGAAAGCGAGCGCCACTTGCAGAGCGGTTAGCTTTGTACAACAAGCCGTCACGTATGGAAAAACCACCACTGGCTTTCGGATTGCGCGCCGCGACGAAGAGAGGCTCCAAACTGACGTCGTTACGCTGCTCCTGTCGGAATACGGTCATATCGGGAAACTCGGGTGTAATAGCTCCCAGGCAGTCGTCGAAAGCGTCCTCCTTAGAATGGGTCGTTGGAAGTGGTAAGCGGGAAAGACAATCAGCGTCAGCATGGCGGCGGCCGCTCCTATATGTCACCACGAAGTCATACTCCTGAAGTCGTAAGGCCCACCGTGCGAGACGACCAGAAGGATCTCGGAGACTGACAAGCCAGCATAATGAATGATGATCGGTGACTATCTTGAATGGGCGGCCGTAGATGTAACAGCGAAATTTCTGAACAGCGAAAACAGCTGCGAGACACTCCTGTTCAGTGACAGTGTAATTTCGCTCAGAATTACTCAAGCAGCGACTCGCGTAAGCAACGACATGTTCGGCGCCATCTCGCTTTTGTACGAGCACTGCTCCGATGCCTACCCCGCTTGCGTCTGTATGGATCTCGGTAGGGGAACAAGGATCGAAGTGACGCAGAATGGGGTCTGACGTAAGTAGAAACTTGAGTTGACGGAACGATGACTCACATTCTGGTGTCCACTGGAACTGCGCATCCTTCTGCAACAGACGCGTCAACGGTTCCACAATATCGGCGAATCTTGGCACAAAACGCCTGAAGTAAGAGCAAAGGCCCAGGTAGCGGGCGCATTACACAGTCCAAACGGCATGACGTTGAATTCGTACAAGCCGTCGGGCGTGACAAAAGCCGTCTTCGGTCGAGCGTCATCAGCCATGGGTACCTGCCAGTACCCCGACCGCAAATCGAGGGATGAAAAGAATTCTGCTCCTTTCAGGCTGTCAATCGCGTCATCGATTCGCGGTAGCGGATAAACGTCCTTACGAGTGACCTTGTTGAGTCGCCGGTAGTCCACACAGAACCGTACAGAACCGTCCTTCTTCGCGACGAGAACAACAGGCGACGCCCAGGGGCTGTTTGAAGGTCGAATAACATCGCGTCGAAGCATGTCATCGACTTGTTCGTTAATTACTCGACGTTCTGAGGGAGAGACGCGGTTTGGACGTTGCCGAAGAGGCGGTTGGGTGCCAGTGTCGATGTGGTGGGTAACAGTGGACGTGCGGCCGAGAGAATTTTGCGCGACATCGAAAGAAGAACGAAATTCGTCTAGCAGGCGCAGAAGCTGGGAACGTTGGACCGGCGTAAGGTTGTCAGCAATGGAGGAACCAAATACATCGGCGGGTGGCGAATGAGACGTGGAAACAGCACTGAGCGCACTGGAACTGGGACAGTCATCGGGTGCGTCGATACCTTGTGCGTCTTCGATCGGTTCCAGCCTGCCAAGACATTCACCTCGCATCAACGGGACTATGTACGGGGATGGGTTCGTTACGAAGATAGCAGTGTTGCCCTGAGAAAATTCTACGGTCGCAAAGGGCACCAGCAAGCCTTTCCTAGTGCCAACGCGGTCAGACGGCGAAAGGAGTGCAACGGTGTCGGCGAGAGCGGCGCAGTAGCCAGACACAACCGTTGACGAGTTCGGAGGCACTCTGGTGTCTTCTCGGACGAGTAGCTTGTTCGAAGCGGCTGGTTCGCTTGCTGGCGTCAAATCTGAGAACGGCGAGAGTTCTATTTCGGCGGGTGCGCAATGAATGACGGCGTCGTGGCGCGAAAGAAAATCCCATCCTAAGATGACGTCGTGAGAGCATGCGGGAATTATGATGAATTCGATGGCGTACATGATGTCCTGTATGAAGACGCGGGCTGTACATACCGCCGTCGGATGAATACTTTGAGCGCTAGCGGTACGTAGGGACAGCCCAGAAAGTGGCGTCGTAACTTTTCGCAGTGCACGGCTTAGTTTTGCGTCCATAACTGAAACGGCGGCTCCAGTGTCCACAAGGGCAGATGCACGAACACCGTCGACAAACACGTCGATAATGTTCGACGGGCTTCGCTGAGGGCTTGCACAGTTCGATAGAGTCGCAGCCCTTGCCTCGTGGACTGCGACGGCTAGTTTTCCTGGTCGCCTACAACGGCACGTGGCCGCATAGGTGACAGTGAGCGGCGTCGTGGAGACGGTGAACGGCGGGTAGACGAGGCTGGTCGTAGCGGCGGTGACATAGGCGGAGGTGGGTCGTAATACGGGCGGCTGGACCAGCTGGCGACGGGTGATGCGACTCGAGGCGGCTGCACGCGATCGCAATAACGGGCGACGTGTCCGGCGTAACCACACGCAAAGCAGATGGGACGGTTGTCGGAGGTGCGCCATCGGTTCGCTGGGGCAGGTGCCACCCATGTCGCAGGACGAGATGGACGGGGCAGCTGCTGATACGACTGCGTGCTGGACTGCAGCCGGGCCCTAGGAACGACTTCGGCGTACGGGGGCTGCACACCCATTTCGAAAGACTGAGGTCTAGCGACAACTTGGGCGTAGCTAAGTGGGACAGTATCAGCAATCGGTTGGGGCGGCGTGGCTACAACTGGAGCATGACTCAGTGGTGCAGGGGCTGGAGGGTATTGGTGGTATTCAGGCATGACCCCTGCGATTTCCTGCTCAATCTCTCGGCGGAGGGGAGGCAGTAGTGTGGTCGACGGCTGTTGAATATGCTGCGGTTGAGCAAAGGCCAGCAGAGAGAACTGGCGTGCAACTTCCTCGCGCACGAATGCCTTGACTTCAGCGAGCAACGCGGAATGGTCAAAAGTGGCCGACAAGCCAGCGAGATCGACGTCGCGTGATGAAGGGCGACGGGTCATCAACCGCTGGCGACGCAGCTCCTCGTAACTTTGGCATAGCGTTATAACCTCGGCCACTGTGCGAGGGTTTTTGGCGAGCAGCATGGTGAAGGCGTCATCGTCGATTCCTTTCATGATGTTCTTTATCTTTTCAGACTCCAACATGGTCGCGTTGGCCTTCTTGCACAAGTCGAGGATATCTTCTATATAACTCGTGAAGGACTCACCGGCCTGCTGAGATCGTTCGCGTAAGCGCTGCTCTGCTTGCAGCTTACGTACGGCGGGGCGACCGAACACGTCGACAATGGCGGTCCTGAAGTCGGACCACGTCAGGAAATCTGATGCGTGGTTGTTATACCACAGACTCGCCACACCCGCGAGGTAGAAAATCAAGTTGTTCAGCTTTCCTGCCTCGTCCCACCTATTGGGCACGCTCACGCGCTCATAAATCGTGAGCCAGTCCTCCACGTCGGTCCCATCTGCGCCAGTGAAGACAGGTGGGTCTCGGACACGAGGGACACCGGGACATGCGGTCGGTGCGGGGGGAGGCGTTTGCTGGGCGGCGTCCTGAGGCATGGTAGACGGCACTGCGCGGGAGCGAAGTTCCAGGGGCATAGAAAGAGGCCGAAGTTGTTGTGAGGGTACCCAGCACCTCCACCAATTGTAAAAGGGCGTTTATTGAAGGCTGGCGTCAGGCCCGACCGGTAGCTTGTTCAACGGCTGAAAGCACGCGCCCCGAGAGCGAGCGGCGAGCACGAGCACTGCGCGTTAGATCCAGACCCACTAGATCACACCGGAGAGCCTACCCCACTATAGGGTTGGTTACTTTTCGCTACAATATATATATATATATATATATATATATATATATATATATATAATCAGGTTTCTAATCCGTCCCATCCTGAGCGAGTTGGTTCTACTTTATGGCCGCAGACTTCTTAATTTCATCGCTCCATCTAACCTTTTGCCTGCCTCTTGCCTTTTCCCTTTCTTGGTATCCATTCCGTCGCTCTTACTGTCCATCTGTTATCTTTCCTCCTCATGACATGTCCTGCCCGGGTCCACTTCTTTTGTTTAATTGATATAATAATATCAGCTACTCCTCTCCCTGATCGATTCCGCTCGTTTTCTATCTCTTAGCATTACCCCTATCATTTTCTTTTCCATTGCACGTTGTGTGCGCCTTAGATTCATCTCTAGTTTTTTCGTTACCCTCCACGTTTCTGCACCGTACATTGCACCGTACGTTTCTCCACGTTTCTGCACCGTACTCGGAGAATGGAGCGATTGAATATTTTTTGCTTTAGTGAGAGCGGCAAGTTCCCAGTCATGATTTCGTAATGCATACGCTCCAACCCATCCTTATTCTACGGAGAATTTTTTTGATGGGTACGAGTTCATGTTATTAACTTTCCCAAGTATACGTTTACACATTGTAAGTGTTCACTGTTAATTTTAAATTCCTGTTCCTTAGCGAGGCTATTGAGCATAACTTTGGTCCTTTGCCTGTTCATATTTAGTACAATTTTAATGCTTTCCTTGTTTAGGTCATCAATCATGTTTTGTAGTTTTTTTTTATTGCGAAATGGGCTTGCCCTTAAGGCATAGTATATGGTGTATTTTGTTAAATGTGTGCTGCAAGTCCTGTGTTGTGTATGAACTGAAGTAGTGTTTTGTGGTATCTGTTGTCGTGTATCCAACGATCATAACTGGTCGAGGCACCGTATCGGAGACCGTCTTGTTTAAGGAGACGAGAGCGCTCCCGATGGAGTCCTTTACATGTTCACATGAGATGGTGTGCATCTGCGTCCGTCACGGAAACAGAACAATAGGGGCACGTATCACCAAGTGGTATGGTGCACCAGTTCCACGTAGAGACTACAGCCGGTGTAAGGGCCACCCCGGCCCGAAGTCTCCTAAGCACAACTTCCTCCGCCCTAGTAAGGTGATGGGGGAGGGAGCAGACACATGGTGGGATAAGAGCACGTGTGTCCTGCCGGAGAAAGTTCTTACGGGCGCAAAGGGAGGTGAGGGGTTGGGGTGGGAGGGGAATGGATGGGGAATGCGGATTGGGAGGAAAGTGTGCCGCGTGGTCGGCAGCAATGTTGTGAGGGTTCGCAGCATGTCCTTGTACCCAGTGTACCTTGACGCACGTAGTTGTGCGATTTAGGGCGTGTATGGCTTCGCAGATTTCCATTGCCATGTGCACTTTTTTAAGTTCTTGTATGGCTGCTAGAGAGTCGGTGAATATGTCTAGTCGCTCAAGTGTAGGTAGCTTAGAGATGGCGTCTTTGAGGGCGTTATGAACGGCTTGAAGTTCCATTACCAGAGCACTGGCTTCTTTAGATGTATATTGTTGCTGACCACTGATGAAGGAATGCGTAGAACTGAGGAAGGACGTCGTACCGCCGTCAGGTAGAATAGCAGCATCTGTATATACTGTGCAAGTATCAGCGCATCTAGAATCTACTGCCGCACACTGTCGTCTGCAAATCGTAAATTGTTTAGATATTCTCCGTCTATTGGGATTCCCTTTTCTTCCCCATCTAGAATTTTAAAGACTTTCTCTAACCATGCAGTGAATAGCATCGGGGAGATGGTATCCCCTTGTCTGACACCTCTCCCGATCGTAATTTCGCGGCTTCTCTCATGTAGGAGTAGTGTGGGTGTGCAATCTTTGTATATGTTGGTTTTGGTTTTCACGTATGCGTCAGGTACCCCTTGTTGACGTAGAGCTTCTAGAACTCCTTGTATTTCTATGGAGTCAAATGCTTTCTCGTAGTCGAAAAAGGCCGTATAAAGAGGTTTGTTATATTCCGCGTGCTTCTCATTTACTAGGCTGATAGCTTGGCTGTGGCCCATTGTTGAGTAACCTTTCTTAAAACCAGCTTGTTCTCTTGGTTGGTCCAGTGTTTCTCTTATCCTCGTAGAAATTACCCTTGCAGATAGCTTGTATATTACTGGGAGTAGGCTAATTGGTCTGTAATTCTTTAACTCCTTTATGTCACGAAAAGGAAGGGTTCAAGGGCTGGTTTACTTCTTAGGAAGAAGTTAAAGGGTCCCTAAAAAGTTTTTTTTACATTACGTCACTGATTAGGCAGCACAATTGTGAAATCATTCACGCCATAAATAAACCGAACCACCATACGCTAAACCAGCTATGAGCTTATTTCTGTCGCCTTCCTCGTTACCACTGGTTTTCCTCCTCAACTCCATCAGCTGCGGAGTGCGCGCTAGCGACGACTACGCCTCGCGCGTCAGCCGCCCTGCCGAGCCCTTCACAGCGACATAGCGCCTCGATATCTTTACTGAGGTGGCCTGTCTCGGCAGTGCTAGCCTCTGTAATAGAGCGCCGGCGAGTCGGGTGTGCGCTGCCAGACGCCGCGACGATACACGTTGTAGGAGCCGTTGTTCGCAATTAGGTTGCGAAAATTACGCGCACGTCACTTGTTAGGCGCCATTCAGCGGCCTCCCAGGCACTCCTAACGCATAAGATTCCGGTGAGCTCCTGATGCACTGTTATGATGTACTCCTGATGTCAGCTTATTACATATTGACCACTGTTCTATAGCTCAAGATTCTGCTGGGCTCCAGACGCACTCCTGGTGCTTGTGGCTGGAAGTGAACGTCTGTATTATCGGTTGAACGTGAAGACATAACAATACCTCACACTCTTCACATTCATGCAAAGGCACGCTCACTACACAGGTCGATGAATCGTTTTCTTTTTTTTTTGTAGTTTACCGCAGTCCTAATGCATATGTAATGATGGAGGCATTTGAAACAAGCACTGCTGTGAAAAACTAATCTCTACTTAACAGGGCAATAAAAGGGGCTAGCTCAGCGGTTCTACATTTGCTATGAATCAGTGGCGCGCCAAAGGGGAGGGGGGGGGGTGTTTCGGGGTTGTAACCCCCCCCCCCCCCTGAGGCCGACCTACGCCCACTCCCCTTCCGTAACTGATATGTCCTTGCACCGAGTGCCCAACGTGCACCTTCAAGGGCCTTGTTGACGTTGTAATTTCGATTCACGATATGGCTTGAGGTCGACTTTTTCTGTCCCTAGAAATGCATTGTATTCACTCGTCTACTTAAACTAAAACTGAAAGAGTGCAATCCATAAGTTGAGCCGGCGCAGAAGTTAATAGCAGGAAGGCCCTCTTTCGTGTGTGACGCCCCAAGAGGCATCGGGAGGGCGAGAGGCAGGGACGCGGGGAATGGGAATATCGAGCATCTGTATTCTTTCTTTTCGGCTGCCGTGGCAGTCAGAAAATGGCCGGGGCTTTTGTCGTGCGCAGGTTGCGGAAACCGCGCTTTGACAGTCGACGTTTGCGCGGTGGCCCAACATCAGCGTGTACGTTAGCGGGGACTTTGGAGATGACAAATTCCGATGCCGAAAGGCGCCCCGCGCCCCTAGGTGCTCGAACAAAACCAACGGATCCTTTCCGGCATATTGCAATCGCAGTGCAATGCACTACGAACAACCGTTTCTTGGGCACACACAGGCCACAAAAGAGCGACTCCAGGCAGGCGCGTCTTGTCACTGGGCACTTCCAGCTAGACGATGCCAAATTGCTTGCACATGGAGTGTTTCCGAATGGAAGCGGTGGTGGCTAACGCTCGTTACGGTAATCTGTACACATGTGTCGCCAGTTAGGCTGTCCGACGTCCCGTCCGAATGCTGAGCTTTATATGTGTTTATATTTTACTTGTTATATTTTAGGACAGGAGTTTGTACTTCATTGCACTGTGGAAGCGGGTCCCAAACAAAAGGTACACGGCGGGTCGGACTGGTGCGTTTTCTACTGGCGATGTTGCCGTAGACAACAATTGGAAAGACGCCCTGGTGAGGCGGGGCTCTCAGGGAAAAATGTCGTCTCGGGGCCGTGGACAGGGCGGAATTTTAGAGATTCGGGAGACTTTGTCTTAACCTCCCCTCCCCATTAGACAGGAAGAAGTGTCTACTTTTCCCTTCTTTAATAATCACTATCATCATTGTAGCAGTGACCTTCCGTCATGGAAAGAAGTAAGCCTTACTTTGCGATCATTCGTGCAAGCCTCGCCGTTCGGTTCTCTAGCCTCAGAGTGATGATGTAAGTAAATTTTCATAGAGATGAGAAGGGTGGTTTCCAGTGGTGAACTTGTACTTAATTCACACCTTCTCCTTCCTCCTACTTCTTCACTTCCTCGTGGAGCCGAGCTCCCCTAGCTGACGTTGCCGCTGCAAGATAGGATGGGTGGAAGTCTTTCTCCTACTGCCTGTCCGGCGTTGGTTGTGTTGTATCTACTTCAAGTATGGAGACCAGCCTATTTCTCACACAAACACAACTTGACTTTATATACAAAATGGTATACACATATTTACAGACAGCAGCTCGGTTGGCAGGTCTTAGGTGGGACCGTCGCTTCACTTCGGCAGAGCCGACCAGTGCATAGCACCGCTCCTGCGACCAGAATCACCACCCGGACTCGTACTAGATGTCCTCTCTAGCACTATCCGCTTCGACCTCGCCAACCTTTAACCTTCCAACCTCTCATCCAACCTCCCTGACAGGGACGAGGGGCCACCTTATAAACACTGGTTGCTCTGCCCCTGAATCCCTGACAGCAAATCAAAACAGTTTCCACACTGGGTACTCCTCCTACATCCCCCTCTCCTTTTACTGCACACTTGGCAGAAGACAGAAAGGTCAGTGCCGAAAATGTTGCAACATACAGACATCAAACAAACAGAACCCCGCATACAAACTAGCACCTACAAGAAACACACGGAAAGGAACGTGGAAACATACAGAAACAACTATTCGCACTGGCAACAAAAAGAACACATGCATAGTAGCAGCGCAAAAGACTGGGACCAAGTTAACACGTAACACGCAGGACGTCCGCTGTGTTACGTGTTTCCTTGGTCCCAGTCTTTTGCGCTGCTACTATACATATGTGCCAACTAGCCCAACTTTCCATGCTATTGCAGTTTATTTCTTGTACGCAGGGCTCTATTTCTAACATTACTAATATTTTCAAAAAGGAGCGCTCGTCCTGTGTGTTACGTGTTTCCTTGGTCCCAGTCTTTTGCGCTACTACTATACATATGTGCCAAGTAGCCCAACTTTCCATGCTGTTGCAGTTTATTTCTTGTACGCAGAGCTCTATTTCTAACATTACTAATATTTTCAAAAAGGAGCGCTCGTCCTGTGTGTTACGTGTTTCCTTGGTCCCAGTCTTTTGCGCTGCTACTATGCATATGTTCCAACTAGCCCAACTTTCCATGCTAAAACGAACACACATAAATGAACATGCCAGCTGACTTCAACCCGTGAACATGCCAGCTGACTTCAACCTTGGCCTCCACTTTGCCCCTTGCTCGCACATTCTCTTAACAAAGACGCTCCATGGCGATGGGATGCTGGCGCCAAAGGCATCTTAACAAGCAAGTCCGTTATGGTTGCTCTTTTAGCAGCTGGTCCAGCCGGGGGCTGCGAACATTCCTCGACGCGCCGCCCGAACTACATGTTTCGCCAGGGCTGTCAAACACCTGTCAAGCCGGTTCCCCGTTGTCAGCCATCGCACATTCGAATACAGTACCATGACTTTTAACAATGGTAGCCGTCTTCACCGCATGTCGGCCACGTGGCTGCGCGCCTGCGCAGGCGCAGACACCACCATATCGGACTACCGCACTTTCCGTTTTTTTTTTTTTGGACGACATTTACAATGTAGTAGTGGTCTTTGCCGCGAGGGCCTGATGTGAGCAGCAATGATCGCAGATGATCCGTGAGCTACGACGACTTCGAGGGCGACATCCGCGTTTCTAACCAAGCACCACTCCACAGGCCGGTGACGAGACCTATGCACCGATGGAGCCCACCCATGCAGATAAGCGTTCCTTTCGTTGCGGCTTGGGAGTCCATTGCGTACTTGAGACATTGCGGTTTTAGTTTATAAGCTGTTTTAGCCATTGTATCGACCGGACATTGATGAGCTTGTTCGCGATGTCAATTCCTGTGCTGCACTATGCTTCTACTTTGCCCCTTGTCTGCCTTGCATCATTACGTTGGATACTAATTGTAAATTGTATATCTTAATCATGTTCGCATATTAAATTTCGTGTTTTTTTTAACTTGAGGAAAGCCTATTGCCTCCTCCCCCCCCCCCCCCCGCCCCAGCACGAATCGGGTTGTTAGGTTAAACGATGGTTGAGATGTGTGGCCAAAGGGGGATGAGCGACGTTAGTTGCGTTTTGTAAGACGGAGAACGGTAGTTGTGGCAATCTTGCAGTGTTGCGTAGGGCGTACAACCGCTTCCCCCTTTGCGCGAAGTAGAAACATCTCACGGGGTCAGCTGCGTTCGTGGACGGACGGCTCGCGGCGGGGTCTATGCGTACACGATTGCGCGGGTCGGGCGCACGGGTCCTCGGGGTGAGTCAGACACATTTGATGTACTGTGTTGTACGTTGTTTGAAGTATTGTATTGGCGTTGTATTGTATAAGGGGTTATTTAGCGAATGATGCATTATGCATTATATACGGCTGGCGATATTGCCGGTTGTGAAAGCAGTAATAAATGTACACGCGTTTCGTAGCCCGAAGGCGTGACTGTCCGAGAGCGTGGCGAATTATGGGCGCTGCCGTCTGAATCGAGTGGTTTTACTCCAGTGTCCAGAACATGCATATGCGTGTAACTGTTGGTTTCAAATGTTTATTCGTTTGTAGTAGCTCTTTCGCTTGTGCTTATTAACCATGCAGATGTGATATATTTAGTGATGTTGTTGGTAATGAGGTAAAAGATTGTCCAATTTCGGTCTCTATCCACTCTATATTGTCTCGCTCTTCGATTACTTCACCAGTTCAGTATCAATTTATTCCAAATGTTAGTATAGGACTCTAGGCCAACCCGTCTGGCTCGCGTATTCTCTTCGTTCTTACAACTGCTTTAACTTGCGCAATCCTAGAGTTCGTGCAATCCATCAGTCATTAGCAGCCTTATAAAATGCTTACAAAACTCACGGCTGCCACGACTGTCTAGGTTTAGAGCTTGAACGTACGACCACCACTTCTCTACAACAAGCTGTCTTCTAATGTAAGCATAGCCGCCGCTCTATGTCTGTCGCCAGTGTGACTTGCGTGCTTTCTCCGCGTGGGAAGTTTCATCAGGCTTTGTCTCTGACCCTAACCCCCTTTCTACAACAAGAATTTTTCTTGTGCCCGTGCTGCTGACTTAAATAATGTATAATATTACTTCTCTCTGAGTTCTCATTCAGGTCGCCAATATCAGCAGCAAGACAAAAGAGCAGGCACACGAACTGCACCAAAGAGGCAATTCCATCTATCAGAATGTCGGGCAGCACGACTGAGGCGCATCAGAGATCTCACCTTAATTTTGCCAACCATTTTATGATAATGCGCGTCAAAGGCCAACCGATTTTTCTAGCCCACAAAAAGAATTTTCAGAAGTGTTTTTCATGATGTCAGCTTAATTTTCAGTTCTAAAACGTATGAGATGACCTTGAGTTAAATTTATCGATATAATGATACTTGGTACCTATTGTAAAATTAAAACGAGTCCTCTTGCCCAAACTTCCCTCTTACAAACTTATCATACGGAAAATCTTTACATCGATGTTTTGGTGAGATGTGATCTCATGGTAGCAATTTTGGGTGTGGGAGCCTGCTTTCGCGCCACTACCTCGTGAGAAACATTCTTGAAGTGTTAACCTCAGAGGATAATTGAAAGACGACCACAATTTGGTGAAACTTGTTGCCGTAATCATGGTGCGGAGAAGAAGGGGTCCAGAAGATAGAAATTTATTACCGTTATTCTTGGTCTGGTAATACTGAAAAATAGGCGGACTTACAGTAACAGCCTTAAACTAAGCTCCGCTACAGCAAGACAATGGGATATACTTCTCAGCTTTGCATTAAGGTGTTATATACTTTAATAAAGAATTTCTTAGCGTCTTTGATCTGTGTCGCGTCATTTCTTTATATTTTTAAGTCTAGTCCCAATGTTTCTATACAACGAATTGTTTCACTGACTTTATGAGTTTTTTTTATGAACTGTTGTCATAGATTTAACGTACCTATTTAGAGACTATGCCGTTCGTACAAATGCAGCTGTACGCCGACATTTCACTTTCAGATATATTTTGACGAGGCTCAATGGAAACATAATATATGATATGCTTCGCTCACGTAATTCAGAACATGCTGACCTGCGGAGTTTTTCTAAACAGCATCGTTCGACCGCCAACCGGCCGGCATGTCGGCACCCATATATGACTGCAAGGAGTGGCAAACTAAGCGCGTGCCAGACAACGTTGCTTGGAACTATGTTATCATTGTTACGCGTTCCTTTATTTTTTTGTTCATTTTCAACGTGTACTTCTTTGCTGAATGGCTTGATGGCCCTGTCAAGCTCTTGCAAGGTGTCTCTGAAAAATGCCGCAAGAATAATAAAAATACTCATCATCATTGATGTTACTATTATTCGGCCTTTTATTTGCTTTACGATTCCTCGAGCTGAAGCAAGCAAATGAGGTATTGCGTAAGGTGCCCGCTCCCCCCTTTCAGACACACGCAAAAACTATGTAATCGCACGCCCGTCGTGAAACCTTGAACCCTTCCCTGACAGAAATCCTGGGTGCGCTACAGCTATGAATGCACTCTCCTACACTCACAAATAAAAATAAGACGTGAAGAGAAGTTCACAGAAGAAAGCAATTTTCTATTTAATTTCTTGACTCAGCAATGACGAAAGGATAGTCTTGTTCCACCCGTTTTATGGGTAAAGCCGCAGCTTGTGCACAATCTGCGAGAAAATGTGTGAAAATTAAGCACAGCATTGGAGCATACCAGCTCAACAATACTAGTTTTCTATACTGCTTAGTGCAACATGTGAACAGGTGCTCAAATGTAAGATATAGGAAAAATATTTTGAAGTTGATGCCATTTTACATTTCAATGATATATTTTTATCATCTGCACTAATAATCAATCTGTATTCAATATTAAACTACCTAATCTTATTTTTGTACAGGTACTTCGCCTTCACAAAAGATTAGAAAAACCAGCGTAGTAGTGGAAACAGGCCAACACGTTCTGTATTCTCATACAATATGCACTGGCCTAGTTCTAAAAGCACTTAGTATATTCACACCATGCAGCTTGTTTCAAAATGCAAAACCCACATGATGCTGCTGCATAGAACCTGTCCGAACCAGTGTGCTTGAATGCTGCTAGTTTTCATTCACAAACCACAGCAGAATCTAAACATTGGTGTGAGATGGTGCTACATTATTGAAATAACGAAAGGGTACACTGATACACTGAAAGGGTACTCCATACAGGCACGGAAATTACACTAGAACAGTAGAAAACGTGTAACTAGCTCTACTACAAATCACACATTGTTCAACGCTTGACATGTCGTACATAGGCTTAAAGTGTCACAAGAAAATTGCCGAAATCCCAAAAAGAAAAAAAACTCGGCAGGCATATAGTTCCACATATACGCTAACTACGCTCTGATTTGAAACAAAATAAAAATAAAGAAAAGAAAAACAACTTGCTTGCACGACCAATCATGCAAAATGTTACTAGTAAACTGATCTGGTGGATGAATTGCCGTTAAAAAAATGGCAGATACCACGTGAAGTGGGAATCAACGAAATGCGAAGCACGCATCAGGAACGTTAAATGGATTTGCATTGTCTCGCTATACCGAGTTTGGTACATATGGAGTTAACGAAGCGGCCGCAAGAGCACCATCACTGTGGCATGTAAACCATACCGCTCATACACGCACGTCATGATTCTAACGTTATGACCTGTCATTTACGTTCCTCATGCAGTCGTGTTGTGCCATAGCAATCTTGGTATATATCCCATTAACGAAACGAGTGGCATGTAGGTCATGCCGCTCATGACATGCATGCAACTATCTCCATGTTATGACCTGTCATTTATGATCGTCATGCACTCATGTTATGCCAAACCAATTTTCGTATACATCCCACTAGTGAAACGGCCTAGAGAGCACCAAGACCGCGGCCTGTAAATCATGTCGCTCATGACATGCATGTCATGATTTTCATGTTATGACTTGTCAGTCATGTTCTCTTTGGTGGAAATGCGCTTTGGACGCGGACAGAGAAGAAGACGAAACACACACAGCGCAACTTTCAACTTTATTGGAAAATGAAGGCAGCATCACTTATATATGTTCATCACACGTGGCATTTGGCATGCGCTCTATGTTCCATGGGCACCCAAAAATTCCAGTTCCTTGTGTGACAGTGCAAGGGAATCTACGCTTACGCAAATGTCTGGACGTTCCCAAATCATTTTCGCTTCGACGATAAGCCTAGCAGATTGACTGCGATTACGATAAACTACAGTGGACTGATTAAATATAGGGGTGCACTTGCATTCTTGACAATGATTAGCGAGATGACCATTAGCCTTGTTTTTGAAGTTATTGTTGTGCTCCCTTAGACGGTCGTTAAGGCCTCGGCCGGTTTGGCCTATGTATACTTTTCCACAGGAAAGCGGTATGTTGTATACCAAACAGGTTATACATTCCACGAATCTTAATTCTTTGTCGTGGTTGACCTTGCACTCTGGCCATTTTCTGGAGCAGGGATCAGTTAATTTGCACAGCCTAGACAAATTTATTGGGGAAGAGAACAAGACTTTCACATTTCTCTCCGCCGAGCGGAAAGCTGATTTCCTATTTTTCTAACTAGCGTCCCAGACACAGATATCAACACGTGGTAAGGATAGCCTGACGACTGCAGGCGATCTACCTGTTCAAACAAATATTTCTGCACAAGATGAACGCATGATTTTTTTACATTGGTAAGGCACGTGTTGGTGATACTTCTCTTTACAAACTTCAAGTGAGCGGAGTCATATGGTACTAAATTTGGCTTGTTGCTTCTTGGCTGGTAACCTCAGCAAGTCCTGTGGTTATAAAATGAGATAGATATGTCTAAAAATTTTATGGACCCGTTAGACGGAAGTTCATTTGTCACTTCTCATGGTGCGAGGATGTGCTTAAAAGTGGCCACTGTGTTGTCAACGTTAAAAGGCGTGCAGGAAGACCATTTGTCAAAAATCACTAAGAAATCGTCAACAAATCTACAAATCTTAAGAACGTTCGAACCTGCAAATTTGTCAGTAAGACATACGTCAATTCTACCAAGGAATAATTCGCTTCAAATGGGAGCCAAGCAAGACCCAAATAAAGTTGAAAGTTGCGCTGTGTGTGTTTCGTCTTCTCTGTCCGCGTCCAAAGCGCGTTTCCACCAAAGATAATGCAAAACCGACTAGCCCAAAATAGTGCTTGACAGTCATGTTCGTCATGCAGTTATGTTGTGGTATACCGATTTTCGTATACATCCCATTAACGAAACGGCCAGGAGAGCACCAATACCGTGGCATGTAAATCATGCCGCTCATGCCATGCATGTCATGATTTTCATTTTATGACCTGTCATTCATGTTCGCCAGGCAGTCATGTTGCACCACACCAATTTTCGCATACAGCCCATCAGCGAAACGGCCAGGAGAGCACTAAGACCGTGGCATGTAAATCATGCCACTCATGACATGCATGTCATGATTTTCATGTTATGACCTGTCATTTTTGTTCGCCAGGCAGTCATGTTGCACCACACCAATTTTCGCATACAGCCATCAGCGAAACGGCCAGGACAGCACTAAGACCGTGGCATGTAAATCATGCCACTCATGACATGCATGTCATGATTTTCATGTTATGACCTGTCATTTTTGTTCGCCAGGCAGTCATGTTGCACCACACCAATTTTCGCATACAGCCCATCAGCGAAACGGCCAGGAGAGCACTAAGACCGTGGCATGTAAATCATGCCACTCATGACATGCATGTCATGATTTTCATTTTGTGACCTGTCATTCATGTTGGCCAGGCAGTCATGTTGCACCACACCAATTTTCGCATACAGCCCATTAGCGAAACGGCCAGGAGAGCACTAAGACCGTGGCATGTAAATCATGCCACTCATGACATGCATGTCATGATTTTCATGTTATGACCTGTCATTTTCGTTCGCCATGTAGTCATGTTGTGGCATACCAAGTTTCGTAAGCATGCCATTAGCGAAACGGCCAGGAGAGCACAAAGTCGTAGGCGGATAGATAGATAGATAGATAGATAGATAGATAGATAGATAGATAGATAGATAGATAGATAGATAGATAGATACGCTCAAAGTCGCCGAAGTTCGCCAAGAAATGCTTCGCATTTAATATGAAGTTGTGTTTATATAAAGGCACGGCCGCTGGATGAAAGCGCACCGGTATGGCCAGCTGCGTGCACCGGAGCCGGCGGGAGAGTAGTAGTTCGTTCGGCGGCCGCATCTGGAAGCTGTCAGGTCGCGATGAACCGCACACACGTGTTGACCGCTCCTCTCGCACACCGGCCACTTGAAGGAGTTCGCCCGGAAATGCTTAATGCCCTCGCTTACGTGGTCGTACGCAGA